>MSJG02000595.1:337844-477434 GCA_001931865.2 Beauveria sp. IMV 00265
CCCCCCCCCCCCCCCTTCTCCTTCCCCTTTGTACCCTCCCATCCTCAACGACACCCCGGCCACTAACATCTCTCTACTCGTAGTCTATGCAGCTATACCTCGTAGACACATTCACCATCTACGCCGCTTCCGCTCTCGCCGCCAACTCGGTCGTGCGCTCGCTCCTCGGCGCTGTCCTGCCTCTCGCCGGCGGGCCCATGTACCAGAAGCTGGGCCTGGGATGGGGCAACAGCCTGCTGGCATTTATTGCCGTGACTCTCATACCCGTGCCGTGGCTGTTTATGCGGTACGGCGAGTTTCTGCGCAAAAGGTTTGCCATTGAGGATTTATAGGAGAAACTAAACAACGTTATGAGGAACGCGGTGAATAAAAGGGCGAATGGTTGTTTGTTGGCGTAACATAGATATCAAGATATATGACAGATCTTATATATACCGGCTATACCAACTACTTCTTCTTCACTTTGGAGTACAAGAAGCTCCGCTCCATTAGGGCAATGATTCTTTGCTATTTCTTGTGATTCACGGGATTCACAGCATCATCATAGCTTCGTATCAATTCAACGATTCAGTGGAATATATAATTGTCCTTTCAATTGGTATCAATTTAACGATTTATTGATGGGCTATTTCGAATATAATACTTCAACTCGTCATTGCAACCGACTGCTTCGTCTCCGCGCTTCTCAGGCGTCCGAGACGATTCATCAGACTTGCTCTATCCTTTCTCGTCTTGCGTCATATAATCCCCTTGATTACGGTACAAAAGAAAGCAGAAACTCCATTTTATTGTGCGTTATTTCCATCATTGCAGTTTTCCTCGAGCTTGACAATTTACATCTCACCAATGCCGAGGTGCTCGGGTTCAGCACGGACAATGCGCAGAGTGTTGGTGTTGCCCATGCCGCCCTTCCAGCCCTGGACGACGACGACAGTATCGCCGGTGGTCAGAGTACCAAGCTGAAGAGCCTGGCTGACGGCCCACTTGATGCGCTTGTCGACATCCTCCTGCCAGTTGACCTTGCTGAAGTCGGGCTTGGCCTCGTTGAGGAGGAAGGGGTAGACGCCGCGGTACAGGTGAGCGAAGCGAGAGGTGGTGGCGCTGCGGGTAACCATGAAGATGGGGCAGACGGGGCGGTATTTGGAGAGGAGACGAGCAGACTCGCCAGAGGTGGAGAGGACAATGATGCCACCGGCGCCGAGATCGAGAGAGGCGCGGACGGCGGCCATGGCGCAGGACTCGACGGTGCGGACGGGGCGCTTGACGAGGCTGCACATTTCCTCAAAGTGGGAGACGTAGGGGATAGTGTTTTCAGCCTTAAGGCAGGCCTCGTGCATCTCGCGGACGGCCTCGGCGGGGTAGTTGCCCTTGGCGGTCTCGCCGGAAAGCATGACGCAGTCGGCACCGTCGGTGATGGCGTTGCCAACGTCGCTGATCTCGGCGCGGGTAGGGCGGGGGTTCTTGATCATGGATTCGAGCATCTGGGTGGCGCAGATGACGGGCTTGCCAGCGAGGTTGCACATGGCAATCATCTTCTTCTGGGCGGCAAAGACCTCGGCGGCAGGAATCTCGATACCGAGATCACCACGTGCGACCATGACACCGTCCGTCTCGTCGAGGATGTCGCGGAAGTTGTTGAGGCCCTGACGGTTCTCAATCTTGGCAATGATCTGGATGTTGCGGCCCTCGGGGCCCAGGACGGCGCGAATGTCCTTGATGTCCTGGCCAGAGCGGATGAAAGAGGCAAAGACCATGTCGACATTGTTCTTGACACCAAACTTGAGATCAGCCTTGTCCTTGTCAGACAGGGCAGGAAGGTCGACATCCGTGTTGGGCAGGTTGACACCCTTGCGAGAAGAGATGAAGCCATTGTTGCGGGCGCGGGCCTCAATGGTCTGTTCGTCCTTGATGGAGAGGACGTCGAAAGCAAGGACACCGTCGTCGACGTAGATGATGCGGCCAGGCTGAATGACCTTTGTGATGTTCTTGTAGTCGACGTACCTTGGAAAAATTGGTCAGCATTTGAGGACGATTGGCAGCGAGGGGGAGCTCAGGCAAAGAGGTCGGAGAGGCCGGAGAGCTGCGAGCGGGGCAGTGAAGCTTACATGTTATCAATGTCGCAAGCAGCCTTGTACTTGTCGTCAGTGGTAATGTTGAGGACGTGGCCGGCAGCAATGGGCAGATCAGCATCGTCGACGGTGTTACCAGTTCGGATTTCAGGGCCCTTGGTGTCGAGAGCAATGGCGCAGGGACGGCCGGGGTGAGTGGCCACGGCCTGGCGGGCATTGTCAATAACGGACTGGTGGTATTCGTACGAGCCGTGGGAAAAGTTCATGCGGACGACATTGAGGCCGGCATCGCGAAGACGGTTAATAGCCTCGACCGAGTTGGTCTTGGGGCCAATGGTGCAGATGATGGAGGAGCGGCGATAGTTGTGCTGGGGGCTGTAGGCGGTGTCGAGGGAGGAGAGCCATGAGAGGCGGCCGCCGCCAATGTCGAGATGGTCCTGAGCAGTAGCAGCCATGAGTGAAACGGAGCGCTGACGTTTTGGTTGGGGCATGATGAGGAAAGGAGGAGAATAAAAGCAGGAATGAAGGAAGAAAGGTAAGAGGATAAGACAAAGCTAAGTCAAGGAGGCCGGAACAGGGTCTAGTAAAGTCTGGCTTGGTTAGATGGTGGAGGGGGGTGGATGGCGGGAATGGTTGGTTGAGGAGGGGCGGCCAGCCGTGAAAAAATAGATAAAAGCTGACTTGATGCTTTGGCAGAAAGTGGAATGCAAGCGGTGGACGGGCAGACAGGTATCAAGTACCTTTTTCTATTTAACCTGGCAGAGGGACCAATTGATGTCGCACGTTGCTGGGAAGCTCTGGCCGGGGGGAGGGAGGAAAGGAGGGGTAAAGAGTTGACTTGACTGATGGGCGTGTCTGCCTGGAAAGGCTTTGTCTGTGTGTGGTGAGATTGGCCAATATTTCTGCCAAGATGACATTCGCTACCTATAACATCTACAACATGACAGCATCTTCAATTCATTTCAATGAAATACCTCGACTTCTGATGCAAGTTTGTTTCGTGAGATGGTGGCGGCGGTTTCGGTCGACTGTGCCCCACTACAGCTCTCGTCTCAGTGTCTCACCAGCAGATTTTGGCACCAACAGAAAGCCCAAGAGCCTTGTAGCTTCGCTGCTCGGCAGCACTTACAGGCCGTTTCGGAGACTCGAACAGCGCTAAAACTCCAAGTCTGCCACTGCTTTCAGTGCTTTTGTCCGCTGAACCGCCGGTCAAGAGGGGCAACACCGGACTGCCCCGCTACAGCTCGCTAATATTAGCCCATCGACCCAGTATAATTAGCTGCCTACCTTTTTTTTTCTTTCTTATCTTTGCACCTCGAGATAACAGCCACCCAAGGAGGCTGAACAGGACCTAACAAAAAATTAGACCAGCAAATAGCTCGTTTTTCATGGGTTCGGTATGCTGGCTTCGGATGACTAGACCACTGGGCTAGGTGAGAAAATAAGAAACAAGACGTCGCCGGGCCGAACGCCCATTCTTTCTGCATCACAATGAAGAGTCCTCCTCTGCTCATTGTTTATTTTAGTAAATTCAGTATCATCGACGTAATACACACACACGCACACATATGCCCGCCGTCAGCCTCTGACGCGCCCTGACGTCAAGGCCACCTCCAGTCTTTGTTCTCGATAACCATTCCAAAACAATTCGTATGTTGGTGGCTCGAGTCTGCGTCTGCCTCGCGCGTTTTCCCAGCCCTGACATCAACCTTGGCTGTTGTCCACCAGAGACGCAGTGACGAAACCTTGGCAACTTGTGCCCAACAACCAGCCCCCTCGTCTTGCGCCATTTCTTCCCATCTCCTTCAAGTCGGTCCGTTCTAAATCCTGCAGAATCACGCTCGTTTCCTTATCTGCGACGCCACCATGACATCCACACCACCGGTCTGCGGCGCCGGACCTGCCGCCCTCCCTCCCTGCACCGGAGCATCGGCCCGCTAGCTAGCCTCACTCAGCACCACGCCCGCCGCCATGCGTTACTAAATACCTACTAGTTACTAACTATTTCCCTCAACAATTTCACGCTTCAATAAATACTGCTCGTCTTGCAAAATGGGTCCGTGTATTACTCGACATTACTATCCGTATTCTCTTTCATTCTCCTTGTAGCTCGGACCCCATGTCCCCCTGAAATCGCCGAGTCATGAGCCGCATTTTTCGGGCAATTGGCCTTTGATCTTCGCAGTGGAAAATCGCTAGTTGGGGCCATGAAATCTGACAACTGGGACCGAGATCCCTGATTCTCAGTCATGCATAATGATATTACTCCTTGTCCAAGCAGGAGGGTACACGCACCACTCTACATTTTCACGGCAACGTCACTTTTGCAAGACAAAGATTTGGATTCATGAAGCTCGACATTGCTCTGTTCGAAGTCAAGGCATTTACCATGATTCTACGTAAAATAGCAGTCCTATTTCCTCGCCTCCGTTCTGAAAGAATACGCCGTGAACTACCAGCCGGAGCCGTTGCATCTCCGATCGGGTCTCTCCGTGAATGCACCAGGCCCATGTTAGTTTTAAGTTGTCTGCTGTTCCACCGTCAGGTGTCTTGTGGTGCTAGACCATACTTAGGTTACGTTATGATACGGATACGGATACATGAGGCCTAATTCACATCAATGAAGGTGTGGGTCCGCGAACCTGCTCGCCAATTTCTCCATCGCAATCATCTTTCACACCTGGACATCACGTCACCACCTTTCAGTCTTGTCATCTTCTCTTGTTTGCCGCGTTGCTCACTGCCCTTAGAGATGCCTCTGTAGCATGCTACGGTCTCGTTTTTTCATGATTCTATTAGTGATGGCAAAGGCTGCGGCACCCCTAGTCGGGGATGTGACTTTGTTCAACCATAGGGATGGAGGCTGAAAGGAACCTTTGCGACTCGACGCCGAGCGTGCATCATAAGATGATTCGATCGAACTGTCCAAAATTGCTGCGTTGGGCCCAGCATGCGAGGCGGGCTGCTCCTGCACTTTTGTTCCTTCAAGCAAGGTATCTACGGCCGAAGTAATGTGCAAACGGCAACACACAATGTCATGCACACATACACCAATAACTTGACGAAGCTGTCAGCGGGTCGCAGAATGTTCTTAAATCATCGTCTCTGATTTCATTTTCAAGTCAGAAGACAAACTTTGTAAAGTCAAGCAGCGACATTGTTTCCCGTGACTGCGCAGAAAGCGAAGCCACCAAGGCACCTTCCCCAACGGCAAGCCGATCCAGCATTTCTCGTCCCAGCAACTGCGCAAGAACTCGTACAACTGCTCTGATTCATCATTTTTCGTCTCGTCAGAATCCAGTCTCTATTTACGGATCAAGAAGTTTTCGTATTCCAGCCTCAATTTACAAATAAAAAATGGCAGGCAACCCAATTACATGGCTACAAACCTGGATAAAAAAGGCCAAAGCAGCCTCCTCAATGCAAACAGATCGCTTACGTATTTGGATCCAGGGCGTAAGTTGCAGAAGGCCGCCGCCAGTATTGTAATCCGACTCTAAGCATTTGCAGACACATTTTGGCTTCTACTACGACTTCCTACCAGGGGACCCAGATGCGACTCGAAAACTACAAGAGTGCTGGGAAGCAGCATCGGCTACAGCGACGACAGAAATGGTACCCGACAAATGCCGTTGCATCCCCTACCTCGTGCAAGTTGCCATTGCTGGCGGAGCCACGAAGGAGGAGGTGTCTGTCTCTTTCGGACCAACTGAAGACAAATGCAGGAAATTTATCGAGGATTTGGTTGCGGTGTGCATGGTGCTCAATTGTGTCTTTGGGTTCTCAATTATGTTGCGATGGGCCTTTGAAGCTGTCCAAAAAGAGGCAGACGTTTGACTTAGATTGTGAAACTATGTTAATAAGGCGACCAAGTCGGCGTTGATACGCGGCCCCAGAGCCAGCTAAAGTTGCTTGGTCAAGTGCATCAGAAGCATAGCAGAAAATTAGCTTAGGATTGATCACAGTAATATCTACAATCTATGATTCGGTCCACAGAACTTACAGTGAATTATGTTAACGACATCCTCCCGAGATTTCTCAAGGCATGGGCCGTGTATGGGAGGACCTGCAGAGTTAATCATTCACAGACAGCTGCGACAATCTTGAATGAGTTTACTAGGGCGGGACACCACGACACAGGTTACAACAATACACTCTATTGTGTTCTATAAGCAACTATCAAAACCAGCTTCTCAGACCGCCATTCTCCGAGCTACGACGCTATACATCGAGACCTGCCCAGCAGCCACTTTGACCGTGAAGCTCTCCGCAAAATCATGCAAATCTCGGACGGCAGCCGAGACTCCCCTCGGATACTCTGGAAAGTTTCTTTCAATATTGAGCTTGAGCGTCAGAAACCAGTGTATGAGGTCTGTGTTGGAAGGCAGCACCCGCATGTCTTGAATCTCGAAGCCATTATTGCGCAGGACAGATGTGTAGTATTCAGGTGTCTTGTGGTCCTCTGTGCCAATTTTCTCGGTCTCCTCAAGAGTCTTAATCCTTGGAAGGTGTTTGCTTTCTTCATCTCTGTACAGAGGGTCCGAAAGCAATAGTATCCCTCCCGGTGCCATGCGCTGCGCCACGCGCGCGACGGACGCCTCAAAGACGGCGGGCAGGCAATGAAACCACACGCCGCGTACAAACACAAAATCATAGGGCGTTTCGGGATCCGGCAGCCTGTCCACATCCTGCACATTGCACTGGTACAGGTTCACGCGGTGTGCGAGGTCCGCCGGCAGCTTGTCGGCGCAGTACCGCAGCTGCGGCAGGCTGAGGTTGGCGGCGTCGACGCGCGGGCAGTCGGTAAACGTCCTGGCCAGGTGCTGCGTGAGAACGCCCCAGCCGCAGCCGAGATCCAGGATACGCTTCAGCGGCCACGCTTCAGCGGCCGCGCTTGTATGAGGGGCGTTCCGGAGCCTGATGGATCCAGCAGCAGCTCGGCGAGCTCGAGCTGCCGGTTGATGCCGCGAAGCTCAGAGGCGCCGACGGGTCCGGGCTGCGGGCCGGCAGCAAGCTCTTTCTCGGAAAAGAGACCGCCGTTGAAGGACAGGGTCTTGCCCAAGATCTTTTCCCATACCTCGGGCGGATCGTCGTAGTTGGTCAGCATGGCTTCTTGATACAGGTCGGAGTAGTCAGATTCCACGACGTGGATGGGCACGGACAACGCCATGCTGCCGATGATGTCGTTTTGCCGCCTTTGGTTGATTCGGACGCCCTCTTTGCAACTGTCACAGAGTCCGATCTAAGAGTACCTTTTTGTTGCTCTGAATATGGGATTACGATTGCAGTCGACCTCGGATAGGAATGAGCGTGGAACACCTCGGCCATCGACACTGCCAACACGAGTAGCTCTGGGGCAATCCATCCCGGACAAAAAGGTCCTAGTGACAGATATAAAGCCCTTTTTGGCGCGCCAAGTAATTGCCGTTCTATCCGTGGTTTGAGATGGTCAGCATGTGATCTGCAGCCACGGCGCCATCATGCACGACCTTTGCGCCTACATACTCTACTTGCACGTACGGCGTTTGTCTGGACTTCTTTGCCGCATCAGCACACATAAATTTTTGTCATGAAGGATATTATTGATTCAGTAGATGCGACTACTCGTATGCCAGAGCCAAGGGGCTGCGAACAGCGAGAGTCCTAAACTGGTTTCCAGGCAGCGCACCCTCTGCAAAAGCGAGCTTCAGTCCTCTGCGGAACAAGAGACATTGGCTCGAGCCGCCGTAGTGAAACATGCCAAGCTCCTCTCCCTTTTTTATCTTCTTTGGCCAGTCTGTCATGAACTTGGGGAGAATCTCGCACGAGGACACGTCCGCGATGCCGATGCCAATAAAACACATTAGGCCGACGGGCCCATCGGCCTGGATAAAGACGACGGCGCGCGTCGCAACGTGGCCGAGGTATACTAGATTGTGAAGCGGCGCGGAGACAGGCTCGCTGCCGATGCCGTTGGTTGAGCGCTCCGAGAAGTAGGCACCGGCAATGACCTCGGCATGCACGACGCTGCCCGACACGGGCGCTGTCCAGCGATGGTACGACGTTGTCAGCAACACCGACTGGTGCACGGTGCCGCCCACAAAATGCTCGGTCCATCTGTGATGGTTCAGCATTTCCGAAATGGAGTATTTTGTAGCCTTGAGCCAGAAGCTGTCAACCTCCTTGACGTGCGACTTGATGGCCACCGGCTTGGACTCGCACGCATTCACAACCCACTCCGGCCGGTCTGGGTAGCCCACAGGGCGTAACTTGTCAAAGTCCCTGAAGCGACGGGCGAAGAAGTCGTCAAAGGACTGGAAGCCCCAGTGTACTGGGTCGCCTCGAGGGTCGCAGGCGAATAGCTGCTCAAACGTATACCATTCGCCGCGGTCCAGGTTGGCGTCCTTTTCAATCGCAGCCACGGCCTCGGGAGACAGCCAGTTGCCTCGAGCCTTCGTGACGACGCTTAGAGACTTGCTCGTAGCGAGTAGCTCATCGCGCCAGACCTCAAGTATCTCCTTGAAGCAGGCATTGACTTGCGCGTCCAGGAAGAAGGCGTGCCCGGTCGGGGTGCCCATGGCCCAGTCGAGGATGGCCTGAACCGGGACTCCCATGAGCTTGATATTACCTGTAGTGGAAAGAGTCCAGGTTGGGGCAACTTCGGAAACAATGACGTTGAGCAGCTCAATCATGTGCTCATACCCTCGGACATGGCTCCGCGGTGGGCTCGCTTGGTTGATGGCGTTGTAAGGTGTCTTGTTCGGCACTTCCTCAAACATTGCTGCTGCCCACATGCGGAGCTGCGGCTTGCTCTCAATTAAATGCTTGAGTCGGTTCACGGAGGGAAGGAGCTTGGTAGAGCTTTTGGACGTCCTTTCGTCGACGTCGCGGATAAAAGCCTGTAGCCATTGCGCCCCTTCACCAGGCTGTGAACGCGACATGCTGCGTTGGCAGTCTGGCTGGAGACTTTCATGTCGTTGACTTGTTGTTAGAGTCATTTAAAAGTATAGAAACTGCGGCTTCTGATAGGATTTCTTGCAAATCTCCCGAAATGAGCCGTTGCGAAAACCAGATGGCGGTACTATTTACCAGTGATTCCCAGAGCAGATAATATGAGACGGAAGAGGAAGCCACCGATCTAATAGAGGGGTAATCCTTGTTTCAATATAGATGTGCTGGCAGGGTGCCTGCCGCCTTTGTTTGGTGCATCTGCATCTGTAACATGCAGCATTCAGCCGCAGTGACACATCATGAGACTATTGGACATGCTGCAAGCCATCTTCATTACTCCTCTCGTTAAGCATCAATTCTTTCTAGCGGCAGCTGCTGCAGCTGGCCGGGGCCCCCAAAATTCGAAAAGAGACGGAGCCACATAAACGGATGTCTATTCCGTTTCTCTTGCCGTCTCTTGCCTGCGTTATTTGAGTTTCAGGTAGCCCTCGGGTCTCAACTTGTCCGCGCCAAGGTTCTGTCTTTTCGTACGGAACGAGACATGTCTGCCAGACAGCGCAGCAAAACCGGCTGCTGGACATGCCGTCTCCGAAAAAAGAAGTGCATCGAAGACGGCCCTCCTTGCACCAATTGCCGTCAATTCGGTGTGCTGTGCCATGGATATGGGCCTCGTCCGGCATGGAAAGACAGGGGCGACTTGGAGAAGCAGGAAGCCAGGAAGCTCCGCTTACACGCCGAGAAGCCAAGAAATGCATCAACATCTCCAATCAAGAGCGCAAGTTCGACGACTATCCCAACTCCGTCAGCGGGCTATGCCGATTATACCGATCTAGCTAATCAGACAGAGAGCTTAATGTCTTACTCGCCACCGCAGCAAGCAGCTGACACTGACTTTGGTCAATTTACGGAGCCGCAATCGGAGCACGTAATTTCAGATTTCTCGTTTTCTTTTGACGATGAGATCTGGGCCAAAGGACCTAGTTATGATCCAACGCCTTACTTGCCGGTCTCTCCGCCTCAATCATCAAGCCACCAGTCTGATGCCACACTCGCCGGGCTGGTGTCAAGGGAGGGTCATTTAAATATAAAAACTTCTGAAATCGATATAGCTTTGCTTATGGATTTTCTTGAAACCACGTTCTGCCGCCAATATCTACTGTACAGCCATCCCTCAACGCCACAAAAATCTTGGCTTTTATGCTTGATGCTCCGATCACCTACCTTCTTCAACGCCTCTCTCAGCATGAGCGCCTATCTCTCACACCTAATCGAGTCGAGAGACCCCGAAGCTAGAGAGTTGTCTTTAATCAAGTATCAAAGACATCGGGACTTGGCTACCAGAAGTTTTAACGCCATGACTTTAAGCCCACCCAGCATGCATGGAGAGCCTGTCGTATGTGGTGTGCATCTGGCCTTGTTAGAAGTCAGTCCTTCTTCTCAGGCACATTTTTTTCAACACTAATCGCGAGATTGACGTTACAAGGCTCTGGGGAAAAATATGCAAAGCTGCCAGTCCTATCTGCGCGCGGTGTCGCAGTTTGTCGCAGAAGACGAGTCCTTTCTGGATCGGACATTGAACTTTCCACACTTTCATCAGTCAGACTGTGCTCCTGATGAAGGATTGACAAGGTTTAGTGTCAGTATAGAGGCCATCGCAGGCTCGGGACACGCTCCGCCGTCACCTCCTCCCTCCAGTATGGAGCAAACTGCAGTCTTATTCTTCACGGCGACCTTTGTCTGGAACGATATTCTATGCGCTGCGGCTGAGATACGGACAACCGACTTGGTGACCAAGTTTCGCAGCTTCCTCACAGAAGAGGCCTTTTGTTCAAGTCTGAGAGAAATCACAGGCTGCGATCCCTGGATTTTGAGCAGTATAATGGACATAACAGCGCTGGAAGTTAGCAAGCGCAAACAGTTATCCCACGGCGCCTTAAGCATGCGGGATCTCGTTCGTAGAGCCTACAAGATAGAAGCGGCTCTAGAGCACGAGATAGAGAAGCTAACTAACCATGCTTACCAGACTTCCGATTACTCAAGCGACCCTGACCAAAGTCGGTCCCTTCCAGATCACGCCGCACGACTCCGTGTTTTCGGACATGCAGCACTAATATACCTCAACACAGTCATTTCTGGTGCGTTTAGTGGTGTGCCCGAAATTAAGCACAACATCTCCCAGGCAATTTCCTCTTGGGAGGCACTGTCAGCCGCAAAAAGCTTGAAATACATGGGATGGGCTTACAGTACCACTGCTAGACTCGCTGCGCCTTCCCAGCGTTCAGTCTATCAAGAAATCATGGCATACTTGTCGCGTCTGGATGCCGGAGCAGGGACTCCTCTAGAGTTTGGAAGCAGTGTCGAGCGGTGCTGGAAAATGATTGACAGGCACACGCCAAACGATTTACATGTGCCGTGCGATTGGAGAGAAATGCATAGAAGAGAAGATTGCAGTTTTATCTTTCTGTGAGATGATACCATCCAAGCTCGAGCATGTCTATCAAACAGCGTATGCCAATCATATCTGTACTGCCTTTTCACTGCGCCTCCCCACCATCCTGCTCATGTCACGTTCCTCGACAGGCGCGGTTCTCAAAGTCACTGCGAACATGGAATGAAGCACTATTGTAAGAATGTGGATCTATTCCAAGCAGGCGCACCTATCAAATTGGAAGGCGCTGGCTGAGGCGCCGCGGAGAAAGCTTCGTGCTCGTTCAATATGATTGCGCAAGATCGTATTGCCATTCATGACGTAGTCGGCAGAAGCATATAACTAGAACTAGACAGAACGAATCTAACGAGCTCCTCCGCTACCAATCTAACTTTTTACTGTTCTAACGCATCGAAATATCCAGCCTCGACATTGATGATGAAGATTTCCGTCAGCTTGGTTCTTGCCGTTCTCGCAGCCTGGTCCAGCGCTGCGCCAACGCCTGTACGTATCTAATCGAAAAGTATCACTTTTACGATGGGGCTTAATATTTTACTTTAGGGCAAGAGCGTTGAGGACTACACAATTGCGCCTGAAAGACGTGCCAAGTCTGTTGAGGACTATACCATTGCACCAGAGAAGCGTGCCAAGTCTGTTGAGGATTATACCATTGCACCGGAGAAACGTGCCAAGTCTGTTGAAGACTATACCATCGCTTCCGAGTAGTTTGATTGTATCTCAACTCAGATAGTTCGGCAGTAAGCAGAACAGTAAATTGACATTAGTCTATGGCTTGTGCCTCCTAAACCCCCCAACGAGAAATACACACACGTTGCGTCTGGGTTCAAATGAATGCTTGCATCTCTCATAGTATCTTGTTTTGCATTGATGTATCTGATGCGTCTCAAGTTTACGTTAACAGAAAGAGAAACATCAGCAGTGGCGGCATCGCTTCAGTGTCACGATACGTTGCACCTTGAAAGTAGGGCATACCTCGTTCTACCTCCAAAGGGCATTGAGAAAAGTCACACTCTCACTATAACAGCTTCGTTCTGATACGCTCGGAATAAACTTTGACCTAATTTGATCTATTCCGAGTTCGAACTAGTCAATGACCACCTTGTCTGTGAAGCGATTCGATTCCGTCCACTCAAAAATGGCGTCAAAATTCTTGCAAGTGTGCTGAAAACCCCAGCCAGACGTCTGAAACGCTTCCTCCTCATTTACCCACTCCAAAGATGTGTCACCCGCACACATGACGCTCTGTCTCAAGTAGTCCCAGCAGTGTACGAGATGCTCGGGTGGGATCTCGTCCAAGTTTCCAGCACGAGCGTTCCAGTATGCCTTGTAAGTAATATACTAAGTTGAACAGTCGTTAAGCTTGTAATTTTCCGAGTAAGCTACGGTGCAACTTACTACACAATGCATTTGGTGAAATACGGCCAAACAAGCTTTCTGCTCGTGGGCTGGGCGGCGGAAGCCGGGCATATGGGGAAGCTCAGTGTCGTTTCTCACGATGACAAAGCCCTTTCCCTCTAAATAAAAGAAAAGAGATCAAAATTAGTATACCAAGATTTTGAATCCGCGTCAATCAGATATGTTTTGACGTACTTGGGATCATAGAGAGCCAGGCGTCCTTTGCCGTGCCTATAGGCTCTTCTCCGTAGATCTGATGTAGTCGAAACACTTCAGTGCGCCAGTCTTCTGGCGGTAGCCAGTCTGGGCTTTTACCGACATGAGGCAACCCTCCCAATGGCACGGCTTTTTCTCCATCCTGTTGATGGGGGTGCTCGTGAGCGTACCCGTCCGACGCATGCGCCTTCCCGGATGGTTTGTGGCTCCTCTGCTGTTGGCCTAGTACTACCGCTCCGAGAATCACATTGGACACGGCCAGAATGACTATCAGTAAAGTTGCGAGTGGCCCCCTTGACGCACTTGTAGAAGGCCGTCGTTGCTGTGTCATGATGCGATTCAAAAGTGATTCCTTCTCTTCCAGCGGGATATCCACCTCGGAGTCCCGAGCCGTCATGCTGCGGCTGTCTCCAAAGTCTTCCATGGCGTAGCACATTGACGTATGAGTAACTGTCTACTATTTGAAAACTTTACAAAAGGGAATATTGAAAATAGCGATGGTCAAGGATGGCGCTCCAGCAGCGTGGTGCGGTCTAGCGCCAGCTCGCGAGGCGTGGCGCCAAACTGAGGAGACCGGGCGCCGGGGCGCGAGACACTGCAGCTCACCGATAAATGCTCTCAGCTCGTTATATCAATATTCTGACTATATTTGGCGCGCTTCGGGCCTTTTTGTGCCTGTGACTTTACTCCCAGGGATCATCAGTCGATAGACACGCCGCCAAGCCAGCTCGAGCGAGATCAATACCTGGCGCACTCGCAGTCTGGTTTGGTAGGGACATAGTAGTAAACCTGCGAAATTTTGGTAGACCATTCCGGATGTTGCACTCATCAAAGAGTCACTATGGCGTGGCCACGATTGACAGATGACCCAAAATATGTGGTGCTTGACGACTCAGGTTCCGAGACTGATGGGCAGAACAACCATCTTCCAACACGAATCAGGTACTCTTTTGTAACTCTAGCCTTCTTTACTACGATCGTCCTTGTCGCAATCTTGCTAGCGGTCTTACAGCTTGCCCATGTACCAAGAAGCTGCATTGATCTGCCCATTCGTCGCGAGTGGCGGGCACTCACTTCTGAAGAGCGAGACGATTTCATAGATGCGATACAATGTATAGCAAGGACCCCGTCAACTTGGCAGACAAATCGAACCATCTACGACGATATTGCGATATTACACGGAGGGGTAGGAAACTTGTGTGAGTCAACGGGTCCACGACCATCGTGGCAGCACATGCTGAGCTATTGCTCAGGTCATCGCTCCGCCTGCTTCTTGCCATGGCATCGACACGTACTAGCCGTCATCGAATCAAAATTAAAACATTACTGTGGCTATCGAGGCTCAATGCCGTACGTGTTGCGATGCTTCTCTTGCGTGTACTCGGTATTAACTACTGCTCAGATACTGGGACTGGTCGTTGGACTGGATGGACCTCGCACATTCCTCTATATGGGACAATAGAACCGGCCTTGGTGGTGACGGAGACCCTTACGGCGCAGAGACGGTCGGCAAAGGCCGCTGCGTCGTTGATGGCCCTTTCGCCAACTTGCGGCCAATCATTTACAACCACACGTTTGCTGAGCATTGCTTATCCAGAGGATTTAGCGACGGCAAGATCAAGGGTCGCCTGCCAGGCGACGAGTTTAGTCCTGAGAATATGGGCGAGATCCTACGACAAGGCAACTATTCGAGTTTTCTGCGACGCGTCGAGAGAGACCTACACAACACGATCCATAACTCAATCAACGGCGACTTTAAAGCCATGACGGCGGCCAACGGTAAGTGTGAAATGTGATCCGGAATAATGGTCGCTTTTTCTTTCTGCCCCTTTTGCCTGACAGACAGTCTCAGATCCCCTCTTCTTCTTGCATCATGTCAACTTGGATCGACTATGGTGGACATGGCAGCGGCAAAGCCCTGGCGATCGGCAACTACAATATTTGGGGCAGCACATGTACAATTCTTCGGGAGCGGCACACTTGAATGACGAGCTTTTATGATGGCTTCACGGAAAACGTACCGGTGTACCAGGTGATGGATACGACAAAGGGCTTGCTTTGCTACATCTATTAGCCGACATCGGTACAAAGTTACACCGCTGAGTCGGCTTATCAAAACCCTCGAATGGCAGCTCAGATCCATCGTCTGTATACTCGACGCACATGATTACACATATATGCCTCATGGCGCACATCAGGTGTCGAGTTTCAGTTCTGCAGCCTGTACACGTGTCTGTGGCAGGTCGCGCTGCATCACGCGCTGCTGCTGCGTACTCACAACTAGGCGTGTAGCAATGGGTTTAGCATATCTAGATATCTCTGCTCTAAATTATCTGTGTGGACCGAGTATCTCAATATGCATAGGTGATTAAAGCTTCTTCTCCTGGGGCCTGCTTTCTTCTTCTTCTTTTCTTGAGAAAAAATGGCCGCATATGAGGAGCGTGCTGAACGTCATGGCTCCGGCTCAGCCACTCAAGATGAGCAGAGCCTCCTCATCTCACCAGTCTCTCGGGGCTCTAAAAGCACCCAGTCACATTACATTATTTTCAAATGCTTCTTCCTCAGCATCTGCATGGAGATTAGCAATATCCTCATCACGATCCCGCTCAACCAAATCTTGGAAGGCATCATCTGTCGACAACTAGTCTCCGACCACTCAAGCGGCCTAGATCCCCGCTGCAAGAATGAAAACGTTCAACGGGAGCTGTCATTTATTCGTGGCTGGCAGCTTACGTTTGATCTTATCCCTGGGCTCCTCACTGCTATGATGTACGGTCTGGCTGCGAAGAAATACGGGAGGCAATTCATTCTGGCACTGGCCGTACTGGGTGCCACCTTGGCCGCTACCTTTGTCCTAGTTGTCTGTATGTCGCATTTATATTCTCCTATAGACTCAAGTGGCAAGAATTTGCAGTCACTGACAGCACTGCAGTTTCTTTTCCGGCCGTCTTCTCGCCACGTCTGGTGTGGCTGTCGTCTACCTTTACGTTCATCGGAGGTGGTGTGCCTGTGTTTAATGCCATGATCTTTGCTCTACTAAGTGATGCTGTTCACGAAAGCAAGAGGTATTTGACGCAAAGGTTCGTGAACCTTTCATTGCGCTAACGCCGATAGATCAACCACGTTCTTCTACGTCAACGCTACACCTATCGGCAGCCAAGTCGTCGGTAGCCTAATGGCCTCTGCGCTCATACGGATGAGCGTTTGGGTGTCTGCGTATTGCGGCGCTCTGCTGGCCATAACTGCCACCTTGACTGCATTTTTCTTCTCCGCAGATGTTTCCGAGGGTAAATTCCTCGAAGAAGAGGGAAGAGCGATTGGGGACGAGGAAGAGCCACAAACACTTCATGGTCAGCTTCGACAAATCTCAAACGCTGTCATGTGGTTTACACGAGAAAGCTTTTTGTCTATCTCGCTTCTATCTACCTTGCTAGTGACTACCCTAGGTCGCTCCGCGCCGGACATCCTTCTACAATATGTCACTAAACGATACGGATGGACATGGGCGGACGTGAGTTCTATCTTTCTTTTCTCGCTGCCCGTATTCGCTCGTCACGGGCATTCAGCGGACCACAAAGCAGAATGCTAATCTGGCGATTCAGTCTTCTTTGCTGCTATCCATACACTGGCTCATCACCCTTATTCTTCTCACGGCTGTTCTTCCCGCACTCACGCAGTTTCTCGTTCAAGCAAGAGGCATGCCCTCGCAGACAACCGATCTACTTCTCGCACGCTTCAGCGTCGTTGCCTCCTCAGTTGGAGCCTTTGTTATTGGAGCCTCGGCCAAGGTTCCCTTGATGACTGTCGGTCTTGGGCTTTTTACGTTGAGCTACGCGTACCCAATGCTGGCGCGAAGCCTGCTGGCGTCAGTGGTTGACAAGCGCCACACCGATGTCATGTACACCACCATTAGCATATTCGAGGCTCTAGGTTCAATTATTGCTGGTCCGCTTCTATCTGCTTCGTTTCGCCAGGGCTTGGTCTGGGGGACAGAGTGGCTGGGTCTGCCGTTCTTGCTTGCTGGAACGCTTTTCGGATCTGCCGTCATTGTTCTCAGCTCCGTACGACTCGTCAATAGGTTCGAACCGAGTGTTTAGCCCTAAAAGGACTAAGAATACAAAAGGCAAACTTCTTATAAAGCTAGTGGTGATTAATCTTTGTTTCCATCACCATCGCCGCCTGTGCCAACAGGGACACCATAGACACGGGCGGCTTTTTCCCGGAGGAAAGCGTTTTGTTCTTTTGCACTTTTATCCAGATCCAGAAACATGAAGATCCCCGCTGCACTAACAAGACTCAGAGCAAACAAAAAGTAGAATGGCGCTCTGTGGCTCTTCGGATCTCCACCTGGCGATGCGTCAATGATGGCGCTGCTGATCAAGGGCCCTGTCAGGCTGGATGCTTTTCCAATAACACTAAACACTGAAAAGAAGAGATACTCGTACCCTCTCGGGGTGACGGAGCTGATCATAATCTGCGCATAGCTGTAGTAAGGACAGACAAATAGGCCATAAAACACTTGGTATGCCCAGATCTCAGGTGTGTTCTGGAACCCGCCGAACCTTGTAGTCCAATTGCCAATCATGCCCCAGACGTCCAGCAAGATGACAGCCAGCATGATTACAGAAAACATGGTTTTTGGTCGTAGATGATATCGCTTTTGGACCAGCCAAAATGCGCTGATGCCAACTGTTTGCGCGGCTATATTGACCATGAGCAGGTAGGTGAGTTGCAAGCTATCAAAGCTGACGATTTCATTTTGCAGAGTAGCGACGAGCGTGACGGTTGTGTTGAGTGCATCTCCGAGTAAAAAGTAGCCGACAAGAAAGATGAGGCTTTGCTTCAATTTCCACATTTGTGTAAAGGCTTCGTAGAGCTGCCATGCTCCCACGGTAAAGATGTTCTTGCCAGGCGGGATTTCCAAGCCAGGGCGAGTTTTCTCGATGAAGAACCACGGAATCGACAGTATGACCCAGTATCCGGTAGCAAACGTAATCAGTACGGACAGCGCCCAGTTGTTATTATTTGCCGACCCGTTCTTGATGGCAAACATGATTCCTATTATGACCGCCAGGAAGAATAACTCAACCAGAGACTGCGCCCAAAAGGCAACGTTGCTCAGCCTGCTGCGCTCCAGCTCGTCGCGGCGGCTAAGCTCTTCATACGTGATTTCTCCATTCTTATAGTCGTGACGAGAGTCCTTTAGATGCTGGGTATTGCGCGCCAGCGACGGAAAGGCGGCGACCCAGTACGACGTCGCGAGCTGGTACGTGATGGACCCGGCCATGTAGAGCGCCGCGGCAATCTTCCACTGGCCGGCGTCATGAACACCAATCCACGCAAAACCCACGGCGTATGCGAGAACAGAGGTCCCTAATAGAAGCCAGCGCCGACCGGTTCCAAAGTCGGCGTACGCTCCGATGATGAGGAAAAGGGCCGTCTGTATGGCAAAAGAGAGACCATTGCACAGCAAGACGATGCTGTTTGTATCGCGTCTTCGCCCAGCAAAACTGCTTAATCCTGAGCTGTCTTCGGCTGCAGCCTGCGCCAGGAGATTCTGAAATGCGGTGGGCGCGAAATTGAACGGGCCTATGCCGTTGGCGCCTACGTAGTAGGCGTACCACGACCAGATTTCCCACTTTGATGTCGTCGCGATATTTTCATCCTGTAGGACCGGCATTGCTATTTGCTCTTCAACCAGCTGTAATCCCGAGCCATCACTCATTTCCAGTCTTTGATTGCGTGTCCGCGTTTCAAGCCTTCGATTGACTGACATTGCGTAGGTGGGAGCCAGACTCTGGCGCGCGTTGGAAGCTGCTGTACGAATAACATCATCATCGAGGGGTCCAGCAAGAGGATGGTCATGAGAAAGAAATGTCAGGTTGATGCAAGGGACCTTGCTGCGGCTATTGTATTTTCGGGACTTTTTGCTGAAAGTGTGCTGCATCATGCAGGCATGCAGTGGCTGCGAACGCGGGAGGTCGGCCGACGATGTTGTGTGATGTGCCAGCCGAGTCAGCCACTAATATGAAGCTATTGATATTTGAAAGGAAGCAAAGAAAATCTTTACTCGGCTACGGTAGCCAAAAGCGGCGGCTCGGCTCAGTATAGTCCCAATAATTAATCGCATAGTGGTTGCTACTCTAGGTTTTTGGCGCGCGCCACCGCAACTCAATCAACGTACTGGCTCACCTAAGCCGCGTGAGACATGACAGATTACATGTGACTATGATGTCGCAGGCATATTTGAGTCGGCTTTGTTTTGTCCCTCACATCGCCTTTCCATCTGGTCCCAATGTGACAGAAAACATGGCGGACTATCACAGGGACGTTCCGCCAAGCGCGAGAACAAACCTCCCCAGATGCCTGCGCGGCTTCCAGAGTGGAAATAAGTGTTCAGGCGTGTTGAAATGCGACAAACATTGGCGGGGTAGTAACGCGCAAGAATCACCGATCGGATGAATATAGCTCATGGCAGCTCTGGCAACATGGGGACAAGACGACGACATCCATGAGGACAAGGGGTAGAAACAGCGGTGAGTCGATGGAACCCCGATCTTCCGTACACCGCGGTTATGTATTCGTAGTACCAACAAAACATCATAGAGCATGAATGCCACGAATAGTAGGCAAATATTTGTTCTAAAACTTGGGTACACGGGCCGTTTTGAAACCTGCCCGAATCTGCTACCCGGCAAATTGATAGCTCAAGGCTGTCCGGCCGGGATGCCAGAAGCAGACCGTAAAGAATGATTAAAACGGGTGAGGGGTAGCTGAATACATATTCTCAGTGAGTTGCTGTCAACTTTGCCTGATCTGCGCTGCGAGGGGATGTACGACGCAATAACTTAGCTGTGGGTGGACGTGTCGTGTCGTGTGCGTGTGGTCCTCACTGTCTGTACTATTAGCCATGCAGAGAGCCACAGGAACAGATCGTATACTGCTTGCGGGTCCTAAGATAATTGCTTGAAGATATCTCAAGCTGCTTTCTAGGTATACCAAGCCGCGACACTACCTGGACCGTGCCATGAAGGATATGTCCCAGTCCATTCTGATACACTTCACACATAGTCGATACATGAAGACGAATAGATAAAAGTGTTAAGCTCACCGAGGTCATATTTGCGTTGATCGCAAGAAGATTGTCTTTATTATACTGGTCAAACAAACTTCTATTCAGCAATAATGGCACGACTCCGTGTTAGTGGCTCGCTCAACATCACCAGTTAGCTCCTAGGTACTGACTAGCAAGACAAAGGTGAATTAGCCCGAGGAAAAAATCAAGTCAATCTGCTGGGTCCTTGATTGGTCTCGTTCTTTTAAAACGATCTCCCAAGCAGGCCAGTGTCACCTAAATATTACCAGTACCTGACAAACCTATTAACCTATTATCACTGGTGCAACCCAATTGCCTTATTGCGAACTGCATAGTCTGACTAAGCTTTCACCGATCAAAGATGGAAAAGTGACAAAGACTAAAAGTAGAATTTTGATTGATTTGTATTTTTCTAGAAATTGAATGTTGTATTCGTGACTTTTTATTCTTCTTCTCTTTTTTCAAATCCTGTTGATTGACTCAGGCCCACCTTTGAGGTCTATAAGTGATTGACAGGCCCTGGATCAGGGACTGAATTACGGATACAGAACAGTCTTTCATCCTTTGTATTAGTCTTTCCATCCTTTGAGGCAGTGACTGGGTCACAGACCTGTATATAGATGAGGTCTTTCCCCCAGTGGAAGAAGAGAACTTTACGCTTAATACTACATCCTCTTTCTTCCACTTGGTCTTCAAGTAATCCCGCCACTGGCCTGCCTGTCAACCTGTGTGCTGTGCTGTGCCACATCACTAGCCACAACCCAGCCGCAGCACGTGAGCCAAATCCCTGCAGCGGAAGCCCCCAAGCCAAAAGCAGAGCTCGGCTTACCCACTTTCGGCGCCGTCACCCGCTGGCACTCCGCCTGACGAGCGTTGCCCACGCAACCACCACCATCGTCACCTTCATCAGCCCATCTCCAAGACCTCGACCAGAAGCAACCACCTCTTCGCCCTACGAGCCCACGAGACGACCAACACCTACCCTCACATTACGAATTTTCAGTCGCGAATATGGTCGTAAGTTGTTCAGACTCCCTCTACCCCCCCGTGTGTGGCTGCTGCTCGCCGAACGTTGCGATTGCATCGGACCAAAGGATTCGGCGGGCACCTTTCTACATGCACCTTCTCCCCCTCTTTCCTTGTTCAAGGCACACCCCATCCCCTTTTTACTTGAATGGCATGTTTACGCAACCAATCTCTTGGTTTTGGGCATTTGTCTAAGACGATCTTCCTTCTCTTGCAGCTCCTTAACCTACTGACGTTCGGATTATGGTCAAAGGTCGGAAGATTGACGCACTATGCCTTTGACGCTGTCATCAGTACGTACACCCTCCCCTCTCTCTTACTCTCTTTTTCTTCCCAGCCACGCGCGAGTGGAAATTCTGACCCATTACCCTTTGCTTATAGTCTCTGCGTTTCTCGCGGGTATGAAGCGCTCGACCGGCTTGACGTGAGTGAATACGAACCTCTCCCTCCCATCGATGGAACAGCATTATTGTTTAGAAGAACAAGGCCTAGAGAAAAAAAACACAGACACCGAAAGCTAACCAGGCAGCATCGACAGCTTCAAGACGGAAAAAGTCGCCGGCGACAACAAGGAGGCCAACAAGTGGATCAACAAGTATCTCGGCCTCGGCGAATGGGTCATGGACCAGTCCGTGGCCATTGCCGGCTCGAGCAGCTTCTTTGAGCGCACGCGATAGACGGGGGGGGTGGGAAAACGAGAGACGCACGGGGAAATGATTTTTGCAAACTGCCAGGCTTCACGTATCGAAAACCCTCGCTACTCAGATTCATTTAAAGGCCGCCGCTGCCGCTGCCGCCGCTCCCAACAATCGGCACCTCTGTCCCTGCCCGGGCGTCGACCTGTGGGAAGAGCGGGAACATGACAGCAGGTGTCGACGGCCGTGTGCCATTATATTGTCATTTTCGGCGTTTTGGGAAACTTGGTTTATCACATGTACGCACGGCTTAGGACTATTTATTACGAGATATGGAGTTACATCGTGTTTATTCGCCTGCTTCCCATGTTCGTGAGTCTCGCGTAGGTAAGCGACGATTCATTTACGCCCAGCAAGGATCGCCTGTTCGTCATCAACGGGCAGTTTCAAGAACACTGGACAGATTCTACTCGCATAAAAAAATCAAGTATATAATGAACCGCTGTTGGTATAAAATCTGGTACATGGTCGTCTGGTATCCTAGTGCTCCTTTTCTAGCTCCGCCAGAAATTCGGGCGGCACATCATCCTCACTGTCAAGTCGCTTAGAACTTGTCGTGGCTTTGCCCCCATCAATGACTCCAGTCTCTTCCCCTTTAGATGATGCATCATCGGTTGATCCAAGTAAATATGGTGGGACTTCATTGTCGCTCTCATCCACAGTTTGTCGTGCAGGCTGCGGCTCTTGGCATGGTTCGTTCTGCGTCGTGTTTGATTCCGATGGAGCGTCCCCCTCGTAGAAGCTTTTCAGCATATTCTGAGCTTCACGAAACGCCTCTAGCTCTGCTCCCACGGCACACACCAGCAGGTTCCAGCCTTCAGATTCGGCCTTGTTCAAGCATCGTTCCAACTGCGTGACAACCTCGTCCATCTTTGCCAACTGATCTTGGATGAGGCTCTCTTGCGAAGGCACTATTTCTTTGCCCTTTGTGGATGGCGGGAGTTGTGGCGCCCCCGTCTTCATAAGGTGCCGCAAACTTGATTCGAAGCTCGTCACGAGTGTCGTCACCTCACGCCACGCGACGCTACCGTCCTCCAACGCCCGCCTTTCTTTGCTGATTTGTTGTCTGCGCCTATCGAGTACAGCTACCTCCTTCTCCCACCAGGTTTTGGCCATGGCGGGCGTTCGCCGTTCGGGAATGAGCCGCATGAATTCCATGCCGCCGGGGCTTCCGCCAGTGTCACTTGCAGAGTCCGATAAAGAGAAAACTTCTAGGTCGAGCGGCTGGATGGGCGGATGCATCATTATTGATTGCAGCTCAGCATCGATATCTCTGAGTGCACCACGATAACCACTTAGGCCAGCATCACGTCGGTTTTGAGCATCTTCGATCCTTTCTCTGACAAATTTGCGCTGATTTCGCATTGCCATGAGCTTCTCTTCTAGCTGTCGAATTTCCTGTGTTAGAGAATCGTATTTTGACCCCAAGTCTCGAATCTCCTTGCCCAACGGTTCTTGGTCGTCTTCTTCAAGGTCATGAAGCTCATTGCTGACGCCAGTCCGCTTCACGGATAAGCGCGACAGAAGAATGAGAGCCTTTTTGCGCTCCGATAGTGCTGCATCGACATGCGCGTCCTCTTCACGCTTGAGCTCCACCAGGGCTGCCATGGCTTTGCGCAAGCCAGCTCTGGCAGATCTGAGACCCAGGGGCTTACCACCGGTTGGTTGCCGTACTGGTATGACGTTGCCGTCTTTATTCGAGCGGGCAGGCATATGCAGCGAATTGAGCATTCTTGACTTTGACGTTGCCTTTGAGTTGAGGGTTCCGGTAGGCGTGCTGCTACCTGTGCCACTAAAGTCGTCTTCATCATCGGGCAATCTGTCGCTGCCGGCTACTAACCCCGTAGCTTGGAGATCCAGCAATTGCTGTATATCTTGCTCGATGGCGCGTTGCCTTCGATTAAAGGCACGCCATGCAGAATCTGGGCGTATTCGGCTCTGCTGCCGAGATGGTTGGAATAGCAGGCTGCCTAATTGGGCAGTGCTGGCGGCGACTATGCCTCGAGATCGGCCAGCGTCGGAGCTTCCCCGTGATGGATTGCTTTCCATGACCGAAGCAGCAATCGGGGGAGGTGGTCCGTGGAACATGGCTCGCCTTTTGGGTGCAGAAGGTGAGCCAGCCGAGCTAGATGCATAGTTACTCCAGCCATCGGTGGAATCATCTCTGAAAGCCGGCCCAAGATGTCGGCGCTCATCGTAGCTATACTCTCGCGACATCTCAGGATATTCTGGCTTTGGCTCAAGCTCTTGGAGTTGGTATTCTGTCGAGGATCGTGCTCGCGGGCTGCGAAAAGCGGCCAGTATCGGGGACCGTATTGTAGGGTTGCTTGTGCGATTCGGGGCGTACGAGTTGGGCATGTCGGCTGCTTGTCGGCTGAGCGCGCTGTGAGCGAAGCAGGCACGATGGCGGGAATTAGGGCATTATGGCATCAGGAAGTAAGAAACTACACAAGAGACGAAGCACGGACTGCATTTGACACAATGTCACGTCGTGGCAGATGGACGAAAGTGCTCACGAGGCCAGCTGTGGAAGTGGAGAGACCCAAGGGAGCATGTGCCGCCGGCCAGAGGTGCCTGCTTGCCTGCCGAGCTGCGTGGTGAGGCTACAGCTTCGCTACAAGTAGGGGACATCAGATGGGAGGTGTCGAACAAGGATGCGAGATGGCTTATTTACGGTGGATCTCCAGTCTGCCGCAGGTCTCCTGTGTTATTTATTGGTTGATTGAAATATTTTGAAATTATTACCTCGTGTCAAACAAGATATCAGGTGCTTCTTATCATCGCAATTGAGGAAGTGTCGAGCGGGTGGTGGGGCGGTCAACAGTACATGCAGATACAGGTAGCTGCGATGAGTTGGCAGTAACAACGCGTACCAAGTACTTTTTAGGCGTTGTTTGCAGCAAAAGAAACATCTTGCTACTTGTGTAGGTAGGTAAGAAGCAAAAGAAAGCGTTGCCCACAACAGCCACCAGCAGCTTGACCGATCATTATTTACCACGGTTTAGTTAGACGGCTGCTTGGCACTGATTAACAGGTTCCTGATTATACCCAACGGAAGGCGTGGTGATTTGCTCAGATTCATTCGAGGCCCACAGTAGCACTGCGCGTCGATACCAAGACGATCAGATACAAGTACAGAATACCAGTTGGCTGGGTAGACAACAAGGAGAAGCAGCACGAGACAAGACCAGAACCAGTTTGCGCTTTTTGCCCAAGGCAGGCCCCGTCCTTCAAGTTTCAACTGCCAACAGAGTTGGCGCCCGCATCGTCGTCATTACTTCCTTGGATCATTATTCAAGCAAGCGAGCAAGCAAAGCCCACCGCCCACCCTATTCCAGCATTCGCCGCGCTTGGGCTGGCCAAGTTGCGAGGCTGCACGAGTCTCAAGATTTACTACCTACTTATTGTCTCGCTCTGCCGCAAGACAAAAAGGCTCTGCCCGGTTAAGCAGTGCTGAGCCCCTACCTACAGCCCACAGGCGCCATCGTCTCACCACATCGACGACTGCAAAGGTACTGACTGCAGTCCCTCCGCCTGCCAAATGAGCCAATCACAGCAGGCGCCCTCAGCGCGACCACCACCCGTCATGGGGCGCTACGACAATTCCCACGACGAGCTGCACATGGCTGCCGGCACGCAAATGCCCCTTCACGAGTATCCTCCCCAGATCAAGTTTGACCACGCACCGCCGCCATTGCCAGCGCCTCCCCACCGTCTCTCCTCTGCGACTGCCTCCGCTAGCGCCAGCTCCTCGGCCGTTCCCAACGTTCTGCAACCCGGTGGCATGGCATCGCGGCCGCATCCAATGTCTTCCAATGCCACTCCCCAGCTGCCCGGCCTGCACGGCTCGATGCCGCCTCAGCATGGCCTCCAGCAGCAGTCACACTCTCAGCAGCAGTCCCCGATGCAGGAATACTCTCCCGCCGGCAAGCCTCCGTTGAGCCTCTCTCACAGCTACTCGCGCTCCAGCCCCGCAGCCGGCTACGATGCGGCTTCCTCCTCGTCGTACCATGCCTATACTCCTACCACGCCAGGCGGCTCATCGTCGCAGTTTGTCTCTACCCCGGATGCCAACAAGTACGGCCCTCCCGGCTCCCAGCGCAACATCGCAAACACCCCATTGGGTCTGGCCGACATTCGTCCCCGCGCCGACTCGAGCATGTCCGACGGCTCTCCCAGCGGCATGGGCTACGACGTCGTAAATACCCAGCCAGGGCCTAGCAATTATCTCGCACCTTGGGCCGTGTACGCCTTTGATTGGTGCAAATGGAGACCACAGGGCAACAGTGCTGGCAAGATTGCTGTTGGCAGCTATCTCGAAGATGGACACAACTTTGTACGTATCTTTTCCGCCTCACACCGGCGCCGGCTAACTAGCCCAGATTCAAATTCTCGACTCCCACGTTGTCCCGACGCCTCAGGAAGTGTACACACCCGGCGCCTCCAAATACAACCTCGAATTCACAAAACTTGCCGAAGCTACACACTCGTACCCCGTAACTCGTCTACTATGGGAGCCGCCGTCCTCGCAGAAGCAGTCTACAGATCTCTTGGCCACTTCGGGCGATCATCTTCGACTATGGTCCCTGCCATCCGACACGCCATCCAACCCCGGAAACACCATTACACGTAGTGGTCCCCGGGACCCTGCCGCCGCCAAACTAACACCTCTTGCGCTCTTGTCAAACTCAAAGACGCCCGACCACACAGCTCCTCTGACGTCTCTCGACTGGAACACCGTTTCTCCTAGCCTCATCATCACCTCGAGCATTGACACTACCTGCACAATCTGGGACATTCCCTCGCTGACTGCCAAGACGCAACTGATTGCACACGACAAGGAAGTTTACGATGTGAGATTCTGCGCCAACAGCGTCGACGTTTTCGTCAGCTGTGGCCAGGACGGCAGCGTGCGCATGTTTGATCTCCGCAGCCTCGAACACTCCACCATCATTTACGAGCCTACCGGAAAGGATGACCGACGTGAGATGCCTTCCATACGCTGCAATTGAATCGCCGCGCTAACACTATTTAGTTGATGGCTCAGGACGCAACAGTCCTACACAGGCTCAGCAAACCATGGCCAACCCTCCTCCCCTGCTGCGTCTCGCCACCTCTCCACACGATACCCATCTCCTGGCCACTTTTGCCCAGGACTCCAAGATTATCCGCGTTCTCGACGTACGGCAGCCCGGTCAGGCTCTTCTCGAGCTGCATGGCCACAGCGGGTCAATCAACTGCCTAGAGTGGTCCCCTCTTCGACGTG
This sequence comes from Beauveria sp. IMV 00265, assembly GCA_001931865.2. Taxonomy (NCBI): domain Eukaryota; kingdom Fungi; phylum Ascomycota; class Sordariomycetes; order Hypocreales; family Cordycipitaceae; genus Beauveria; species Beauveria sp. IMV 00265. Next base: position 364,987 of record MSJG02000595.1, read on the forward strand.
GCACATTGGCTTCTGGTGGTGACGACTGTCAGGTTCTGATCTGGGACCTCATCAACTCGGGCTCTTCTATTCCCGCAAACGGATCGCAGGAGAATACGCGGAGCCCTGTTGCTAGCTGGGAATGCGATTATGAAGTGGGCAACCTGGGCTGGACACCACATCTGCAAGGTCACGACTACGGCGAATGGCTGGGTGTCAGTGCAGGACGAGGTATCTGGGGTGCACGGCTCAATTAACACATCCCCTTCGCCCGAGCACAAGGCACGGAAAGGCACGGAAATGCACTCAGCCACTGAAAATTAGCAACACAGAGTGGCTTTTTAGACTTATCTTTTGGAAGGGATTTCGTGTTATGGAGATGTCTGTCATGTCCTTTCCTTTGTTCGGCATCCGAGAAGCTGGCTCGCGAATTTGTGTGGTGCGTTGATCATGGCGGCAAGCTGCACAATGATGGAGAGCTGGGTAAACGATTCTTCATACCCTGGTGCTCATGGGGAACATATATAGGGAGTTGTAGGTCATTGAATTCAATACATGAAATACATCCTCAGCCCATGCTCATGTCGTCAGAAAAGCAATCGTTACAAGCGGTGGACGCTACCACCTATCGCTGGCCGTACCACAGCTTTGCCAAAGATTTTGCGCTCTGATATATCCTTCAACGCCCTAGGTACACTCTCCAGCCCCTCATACATGACGGACAGGGTAGGCTTGACGCTCAAATACTCTAACATCGGGTACAGCTGCTCCCAAATCTCCTCTCTGCGGGCAGGGTTTTCTCTTAGAGACTGCCCAAAGCGCTAAACACAAATTAGCAAGAAAGTCTGTGCCGTGAAAGGTGGACATCATACGTATCCAATCAGTTCCACCTGCTTCAAAAGAATGCGATTCATGGCAATCTTTTCAAAGTTACCATCCAGCCCTGCGAAGCCCACCACAACGATGCGTCCTTTGGGGGCCATGCACCTGAGGCTGGGCTCGACCAGGCCGACCGGGTCAAACACGACGTCCACGCCTCTGCCCCCCGTCATGGCATTGACCTTTTCCCACCACTTGTTATCCGTCGTGTAGTTGACGCACTCACCTGCGCCATAGCCCTTTGCATATTTGCACTTGTCGTCGGAGCCAGCGGTACCGATGACGCGGCAGCCACGCGAGGCAGCGATCTGGCACGCCATGACGCCGAGGCCGCCCGCGGCAGCGTGCACGAGGACCGTCTCGCCCGCGCGCAGGCGGCCCGCGGAGACGAGGCCGTCGTAGGCTACAGGCAGCGTAGCGGCGAGCCCGGCGGCGGCCTCGACGGGCCAGCCCTCGGGGACGCGCAGCAGCGACGGGATCCGCGCCCGCGGGAGGGAGATGACTTCAGCGTAGGCACCAGAGTGGTCGCCAAAGACGGCGTCGCCCTTTCGAAACTCGCAGTCTGCGGGCGCGGCGAGGACGATGCCGGCAAACTCGAGGCCGAGGATGAAAGGGGGAGTGACGTGTCTCTTGTTATTTTGATGCTTTCCTAGAGCCTAATCTTTGTTAGAGGATGATAATGCTTGCAATCATCCTGCAGTTAGACTTACATAGAGAGTGTCGACGTAGTTGACGCCGACACCCCGAACTTGGATGAGGATGTTGTCACCTGTCGCTTCAGGGCTGGGGACCTCGGATACACGAACTTGGCCCAACGTCTCACAAAACCTGTCTATCAAGATTGCCTTCATTTTTGCGCTGATATCGATTGAAATCGGGCACAACAGCTTAGAGACCTATGCAGAGTGCCTCTTCAAAGTTTCGGTAAAGGTCGGTAGTTCGGAGCGGATTCTGTATACGTCCTTGATCCCGAGGCTTATAGGCGTTTGGGTGAATGTAACCACCTAAAAACGGTGCATCGAAAAGGCGCCGCCAGCCACAGCATTGACTGCATCCTGATATGATTTGAGAATATCACCTCCACTCTATTTGAACATTTTACGTTCGTACAGAAATCTGGTCAAGTTTTCTTTACCATCTACACTCCCCCTTCTCATCTGTCTCACTCGATACTAAGCCAGTCTCAGCGCGCAGCCTTGCTAGTTCATAGTTACAGTGCAGGGGCAAGCTGGCGACACCCGATAATTAGCCGGCGTGCGCATTTCGTCGTCGCAGCGCCATCCAGCAATCTTGCTCTTGACATGCCAGAGCCGTAACGACTAGAGGTGCACAGCCAGTTAATCGCCTGCATCCTACACATTGTCTCTGGCATCGAACTTTCTCGTGGGACACGCCACCGGCCGTTGATATCATCATGGCATCCAACGATCCTCGATTCGATGACTCGTCGGACGAAGAGGACTTCAATCCTGCTCCTGCTGAATTGTCCGATGAGGAGCCGGACCGTGACCACCAGCGCAGGGAAGAGAAGCACCGCAAGAGCCCCGATCGCGACGACAATGATGATGCCGATGAGAACACGTCGCCGGCGCGTCCAAAACACGTAGACGATGATGAGGAAGAGGACGAGGATGAAGACGAGGACGTCAAGGCCAAGAACGACGACGATGACGAAGAGGAGGAAGAAGAGGACGAGGACGATGAAGATGACGTGCAAAGAGTATGCTCGTCTTTGTTGATGACTGCGTTTCTAATTCGCTAACACCGCGCAAAGGGTCATCGCAGAAAGCGCCGTCGCGATAGACGAAATGCTTTCCTCGATATCGAAGCCGAAGTCGACGACGAAGACGAGGCCGAGGACGATGAGAAGGAAGATGAAGAAATAGGCGACTTTATCGACAACGAGCATCCCGACGACCTCGCCGATACCGCGCGACTCAACGATGATCGCCGCCACCGAGAGCTTGATCGCCGCCGCGACATGGAGTCGAGCTTGGACGCTGAAAAGCAAGCTGAGCTCTACCGACAGCGCTATGCCAAATATCGCTCTGGAAAAGGAACGGGCGAATCTGCCGTCGTCCCCAAGCGCCTGCTTCTCCCTAGTGTTGATGATCCAGGTATTTGGGCAGTGCGATGCAAGGAAGGCAAGGAGCGCGAGGTGGTCTTTTCCATCATGAAGCGCATCGAGGAACGTATGGGTTCAAAGGGCGAACTCGCGATCACGGCCGCCTTTGAGCGTGGTGGCACAAACTCTGTCATGAAGGGCATCGTCTACATCGAGGCCCAGCGCCAGACGGATATTCTGGTTGCTCTCGACGGCATCTTGAATGTATACCCTCGAACTAAGATGACCTTAGTCGACATCAAGGATATGCCTGAGCTTCTCCGCGTGACGAAGACGCCTACTCTGGAGCCTGGCGCGTGGTGTCGAATGCGCCGCCCCATCAAGCACAATGGCGACCTTGCCCAGGTCCTAGCCGTGACAGAAAACGGTCTCGAAGCTCGAGTCCGCTTCATCCCGCGACTTGATTACGGTTTGCGTGACGATGCTCTCGGCAATTTGTCACAAGATGGAAAGAGGAAGCGGGCCTTTGGAGGCGGTCCAAAGCCTCCTCAGCGTCTCTTCAGTGAAGTTGAAGCCCGTAAGCGTCATCCGCGATTCATTCAGGGCAATCCGACCACGAACACCTGGACCTACATGGGCGATGAGTTTGAAAACGGATTTCAGGTGAAAGATGTCAAGATCCAGCAGCTCATCCTTGTCGATGTGAACCCTACACTGGAAGAAGTCACGCGATTTGCTTCTGGCGCTGAAGATGGTACTGAAAATCTCGACTTGAAGGCGCTTGCTGCTAGTCTCAAAGACAGCAACACCAAGGTGACATATCTGCCTGGAGATGTTATTGAGGTCTATTCTGGTGAACAGAAGGGCGTTGTTGGCAAGGCTACCAATGTGCAGGGTGATATTGTTACCATGACTGTTACGGAAGGTGACCTGGCTGGCCAGACAATTGAGGTGCCAATCAAGGGTTTACGCAAGCGCTTCAAGATTGGTGACCACGTAAAGGTCATTGGAGGTAGCAGATTCCAGGACGAAGTCGGAACTGTTGTCAAGATTTCAGAGGACAAAGTGACTCTGCTGACAGACCACACCAACAACGAAGTGACTGTCTTCAGCAAGGATCTTCGCGAAGCAAGCGACATTGGTGGGCAGGGATCACTCGGTCAGTACTCGCTGCATGATCTTGTTCAACTGGACATGACCACGGTCGGTTGCGTTGTCAAGGTTGACCGCGATTCCATGGTGGTGTTGGATCAATTTGGAGACACGAGACAGGTCATGCCGTCGCAGATTTCCAACAAGATTCCCCAGAGAAAGCAGGCGGTTGCTGCTGATCGTGAAGGGTCCGAAATCCGACTCGACGATGTAGTCAAGGAGTACACTGGCCAGCAGAGACAAGGCAAGATTATTCACATTCACCGCTCATATGTCTTTCTGCACACCAACGACTCCAACGAAAATGCCGGTGTCTTTGTTACAAAGGCCAGCTTGGTCAACACCGTGGCTGCCAAGGGTGGCCGTGTCAACGCCGCCGCTTCTGGTCCTGATCTGACCACGATGAATCCCGCGCTCAAGGTTCACAAGAACGGCTCCGAAAACAAGCCCATCACCCCCATCAAGATGTTTGGCCGCGACAAGGCTATCAATCAGACTGTTATAATCAAGAAGGGTGCCTACAAGGGACTTTTGGGCATCGTCAAGGATTCCACAGACACGCATTGCCGTGTCGAGCTGCACACCAAGAGCAAGATTGTCACGGTGCCGCGAGACTCGCTCAACTTCAAGGACAAGACGAGCGGCGCCTCAATCGACATCAATGGCAGGGGCCGAGGTGCACCCGGATTTGGCCGCGGGGATAGAATGCCCAGCTGGCAGGGTGGATCTCGCACGCCAGCTGCTGGCGGCGCCGGCGACCGGGTTCCAGCATGGGGTTCGCGTACGCCGGCTGCCGCGGGTGGTCGGACTCCGGCGTGGAAGGGCCAAGACTACTCGGGCTCGCGTACGCCTGCGTGGGCTGATGGGTCAAGGACAGTCAACCCTTACGACGGCAGCCGCACAGCATATGGTTCCGGCTCTCGTACGCCTGCCTGGCAGTCTGGTGCCAGAACGCCAGCTCCCGGCGACGCGTTTGGTGCTGGCTCGCGAACTCCTGCCTATGGCGGGGGCGGCGACAGCTGGGCCTCGGGCTCCAAGACGCCTTCGTGGGGTGCCTCTGCTCCCACACCCGGTGCCACGGGCAACGACACATGGGGCTACACGCCTGGCGCCGGTGCCGGTGCGTACGACGCGCCCACCCCGGGCGGCGCTCTCGGCGCTCCTACCCCGGGCGCTTTCGGAGCTCCGACGCCGGGTGCCTACTCAGCCCCGACGCCCGCAGCGAGCGCTCCCACGCCTGGTGCGGGCTGGCAGGGCGGCTGGGGTGCGGACTCTGCGCCTACACCGGCTGCGGGCGCCCCGACTCCAGCGGCGAGCGGATACTACGGTGCGCCCACGCCGGCGGCACCTCCCGAGACGCCTGGTGCCAGCGGTCCGCGATATGTGGAGGACGATGATTAAGGGGGGGTGCTTTTCTGGGGTTTCATTCAGGCGTTTGGGTAAAGCTTTCGATCTGTAATACTAGCATCTAGAAAATTGACCCTTTTCTTTGCTGCAAAGGGAGAAGAAAAATTGCAAAAGCGGACAAGTTGAAAAAAAAGGAGCTTTTGGTTGTTATTGCGCTTTCATGTCGCTTCCACTGAAGTAGGGACGTTGAGACCGACCCACATAAAAAGTAACTCCCATGGCCGAGGTTTGCGCAAAAACCTGGACCAGATGCAGACTTGCCAAGTTTACACCTCATATCCGTCCATTTGTCATGATTTCCTCCCGTCTCCAGCAACGTCTACTCTCTGTGCGCTGCGCACATTCATCTGCACGCAGAGCCGCCGCCGCCGCCGCCGCCCACACAACACAGCGTCGTCTCGCCTCCTCCTCCTCGCCTCCCCCCAGACAACCGAGCGCAGGCAACGGCACCACCGCTGCGTCCACGCTCTCGCGCATACAAGCCGAAAAGGAGGCGTCGCGTTGGCCGGCGGAGACGGCAGACGAATACAAAACGCGGTACAAGAGCGCGGCGCGACGGTGGACGATGACGGTGATTGCGTTGCCGATCCTGCTGGTGACGAGCTACTACCTGTTTGACCGATGTTCGTTTTCCTCCAGTTTTCTCTTTTTCTTCTCCTTTGTGGGCATTGGGACAGAAGAATGGTGTTGCTAATACGTGGATAGTGGCGCTGGGACACGAGCGCAAGGTGTTGAACCGCGGAGAGACGAGACGAGACGACTGAGCTGGCCTTGGCCACCGACTCCATTCCAGCGCAAAATAAGCGAATAAAACGCAAGGGAAAATTGTATAACATCTATAAAATATTGAAAATAGTGCATCATCATATACTCATGGCGAATTTGTCTCTTTATTCTTTCTGCTCGTCCCCAAGCCCAACAACGATAGACCACCCAATGCTTTGAAGAATGTCGTCACGTTCTTTTTCTACAAATTCGACCGGCTCCAGCCCGTCTTTGCCAACGCGGCCGCGTCCCGCTTGGACCACTCGCGCAGGAGCTTGCGGACAATCTTGCCGCTGGCGAGCTTGGGCACGGCGTCGACAAAGGAAACGCCGCCGGCGAGGCGCTTGTGCTTGGCGACGCGCGCGGCGAGCCAGTCCTGGATGTCGCGGGGCTGTACCTTGCCCTTGGAGACGTCTTGTATCTGTACGTAGGCGCGGGGAAACTCTTCGTGGTCCCTGTGGCGAGTTAGTGGTGTTTCCTTTCCACAGTGATTTATAAGAGGTATGCCGGATGACAACATACAGCTCGATTCCGACGACGGCGGCGTCGGCAACGTGCTCGTTTTCGAGGAGTAGAGATTCGAGCTCGGCGGGGGCGACTTGCAAGCCATTGACCTTGATGAGTTCCTGGGACATGATTAGCGCTCTTTTTCTTTACGTGCTCGTCAATTTCGAAAGCAAAGACGCACCTTTTTCCGATCCACGATCCATAGCATGCCTTGTTCATTATACACGGCCACGTCGCCCGTGCGCAGCCATCCCTCGGCATCCAGCGTCTCCCTCGTCGCCTTTTCGTTGCGCCAGTAGCCGAGCATGACATTGGGCCCTCTCACAAACAGCTCGCCCGGCTCCCCGACGCGCACCTCCTTCCCATCCTCGCCCAGAAACTTGGCCTCGCAGCTCGGCAGCAGCATGCCGCAGCTCGCCTCCCTGTCGACGTGGTCCGTCGGCAAGCCCGACGCCGCGCACGTCAGCTCCGTCATGCCCCAGCCCTGGACCAGATTGACGCCGAAGCGGTCCGCGACGTCATTCTGCAGATCCACCTTGAGCGGCGCGGCGCCGCAGCTCACGTCCTTTACGCTGGACAAGTCGTATTTTTCGACCTCGGGCCGCTTCGACAGCATGACGACAATGGGCGGGACGACCTGCAGCACGTTGGGCCGGTAGCGCTCGATGCACTGCAGGTAGCGCTCAAAGCTAAAGACGGACATTACGTAGACGGTGACGTGGCGGCGGGCGGCCATGAGGATGGTGTACATTTGGCCGTAGGCGTGGTAGAGCGGGAGGAACGCGAGCCAGACGTCGCGCTCCAGCTCGGGGGTGAGGCCGTTGGGGTGCCGCATGCCGATGAGCTGCTGCACGTTGGCGACGAGGTTGCGGTGCGCGCCGCACACCCCCTTGGGCAGGCCGGTCGTGCCGGAGCTGTAGTTGATGGTGGCGAGCTGCGTGCGGGCCTCGGCGGCGGAGAGGGACGGCCATGTCCAGGACGAGGCGGCAGCGTCGTCGGCGAGGAGGGAGGTCCAGTCGCGCAGGCCCTGGACGGGGCGGACAGCGCCGGAAACGTCGTCGCTAAAGTGAAAGATGCGGTCCCGCGGGAATTGCGCTTCCGCGGCGGCGGCGAGGACGTCGTCGATTTTGGATGGGTGGGCGAGGATGAGTTTTGCCTGAGCATTGGTGATTTGGTATGCGATTTCTGGACACATGTCGTTAGTTGAGCCTTCTCTTCAAAGCCGCTAGTTTTTCTCATGATCTGTGAAGTAAACGTTGTAGAACAACGCACCTTTTGGGGTGTAGGCGGGATTGGCGCCGGTAAAGGCGCACGTTGAGCCGACGACGCCTAGATACAGAACAGGCACAAAAATGTGATTGGTCGAGCACATCATGACAACGTCGCCCCTTTGCAAGCCCAGCCGCTGCAGGCCGGCGCCCAGGCGCTTGACCCATGCAAGGGTCTGGCGCAGCGAGAGGCTCTTTGCGGTGTCGTCGGCGTCGATCCAGAGCGGCTTGTCGGTGACGTCGTCGGGGTTGGCAAAGATGTAGTCGAGGACGTTGACCGAGGGGATCTCGACGTCGGGGAACGGGGAGCGGACAGGCATCGTGTTCTAATTTTGTAAGCTACTTTCTTTGCTGCAGAGATGTGTACGAATATAGAAGAAGAGAAGAGGAAATGGGGTATAAGCTGGGCGTGTTGGGGTTGGAGAGGGACGGATAAGAGTTGTTTTGTGCGGAGAGCCGAGGTTGGCGTGCTGGGTGAGGCTTGCTCGCGTGTGTACCCAGAATGTGGATAATCGAGGCTGCAATGGATAATTGAGGCTCTAATGGCACACACACAGATCAAGCGAGAATAAAGGCGAGATTAGAGACTAGGTGTATGGCAATGGTCTGGCGAGAAGAGAACCAGCAAGACGAGGTGAAGAAGCCGACTTGGCGCGTCGCGGAGTCAATGACTGCGGCACCGGGGCAAGGCCAAGGCGATATATCTCTGCACAGACGGCGATTACCCTGCAAGTGTGGGGGAGGCGTTGATGGCGTTTAACAGTAATAAAAATGAGATTGGTTGGGGGGAAGCTTGTGGAAACCAGACGAGTCATCCATAATCCTCAACACGAGTGTCATGATTATTGGTTGGTGCCGTGGTCCAAAACTCCGCGGACTACTATACCCGAGTAAGCGGGCCCGGGAAGCATTCGGCAACACAACCGGAGTTTTTGTCCTGCCCCCTCGGCTGGTTGCAAAATGAAGCGATTGGCCAAATAACTTGTTGAAACATGATCAATATGGAAACGGGACGGGTCCGCGGCTGCCCGCAGCAAAACGTGATAGCTATGGTAACAAACAATTGGGTCAACAGCCGTCAGATTTATTGCCCTCATCATTTGGCTATTTATTCATCAAAACACCAAGAAATCGCAAGTCCTCAGACCATTTACATCGTTTATATTATGCAAGATCCACACAGCCCACCGCTTTTAGCTGCTGCTATTGAGGCCCAGGTCCAGCACCAGCGTCGACGCCTGCATGGCGCTGCTCATCTGGCTCGCCAGGAACACGATGCCGTCAGCAATCTCGTCCGAGTCTATGAGGCGCGGCACGGGCACCTTTGCGGCGTGGCGCAAGAAGCTGTCCAGCTTGTCGCGCTCAATGGCGTCGACAAGGAGCGGCGTGTCGACGTAGCCCGGGCACACGGCGTTGATGCGGATGCCGTGCGGGGCGTAGTGTAAGCCGTCCGATTTTGTGAGGCCGACGACGGCTGAATATGTCAGTATAAAAGTTGACAACGTCGGTGGACTTTGCATCTTCTTCCTTTTTTTTCTTTTTCTCTTCCCCTCATCCTTTATTGTTCTTCTTCTTCCCTTGAGCTAGGTGCTTACCGTGCTTGGCCGCCGTATACGCAGACTGGAACATTGGAGCCGGTGGTCCGCGCAGGCCGTACAGCGACGCCGTGTTGATAATGACGCCGCGACCCCTTCGAAGGCCCAAGTTTCTACATTGCCCCCGTCCTCATAAGCTTGATTCCAGGGTAAAAAAAAAAAGAAGAAAAAAACCGTCTTGAAATCTGTACAAAACACGGCACAAGCAAACGTACTCTTGCTTCATCATGACGGTCAGCTCCTCCTTTTGACAGAGAAACACGCCGTCGAGGTCCACCGCCAGCGTCCCGCGCCACGCCTCCTCGGACAGCTCGTGCGTCAGGCTCGTCGCGCCCGCGACGCCGGCATTATTGACGGCCACGTCGAGCCGGCCCAGCGCTTCGACCGCCTGCGCGACGGCCGCCGCGACGTCGGCGCCGCGGGTCACGTCCAGCACAATGGGGACGACTTTGACGGCGGCAAAGTCCTGCGCGAGGGTCGCGGCGAGCGCGTCGAGGGCCTCTTGGCGGACGTCGGTAATGGCCAGGCCCGAGGCGCCGTGACGCGCAAAGTGAAGGGCCGTCGACTTGCCGATGCCTACGGGTTGTGTGTGAGCGAGGGGGGGAACAAATGTCTCGAGGGAGGGGTTATTTAAAGATTTGCTTCTTCTTTCTTCGGAGAAAGTGAGCTAAGGATAAAGGAAGAAGAACAAGACGAACCTGAAGCGGCACCGGTAATGAAAGCATTGTATCCTTTGAGAAGAGGCTCCATAATGTTGGCAATATTGTATCAAGATGACAACGTAATAGGATGAGGGTATTTCGGTAGAAAAAAACTAGCGACAATGAGACGTACGCAGTATATGTAGGTACGCAAAGATGGATGCATGGATATATTATGTACCTCGGCAGGTGTACTATAGCTGTGGCATCTTATAACCAATATTTCGCTCGGCCCAAAGGCGAAGCCATGCAGCATTGTGTGGGCGGGGAACGCACGGGAAACTCGACAACTCTCCGCTCCGGCCACCGTTGCATGCACACACTGAATGAAGAAGGATTTCATCTGCAAGTGTTGTATCATTGAACTGTCTAGAATCTAGCCTCACGGACCTATTGACAATATAATTTCCAGCAGCGATTGAGAAGAAAAAGTGGTCACTCAGACCCAAGATTGTGAGAAGAACAATCAGATACATAACAAGACTGTTCCATGACCCGTGATATTCATACAAGTCGACACAAAATGTGCCGGGTTTGCATCAAGCAAAACAACCAAAAAAGAAAAAAAACGCCGTTGAAAGCCCCCATGCAGCCGTTTAGTTTTTGGGCTTGGGGGCGAAGCGCTCAATGCCCGCCTTGATGGAGGCGTCGACGCCCTTGGCCATCCTCTCGAGGGGCAGACGCTCGTCTATGCGCTGGACGGCGCGGGACATGGGCGGCTCGATGCGCTTCATGCCGCGCTCTACGGGCGGCGCAAAGTAGGTAATGTTCTTCTTCCAGCGCGGCGCCCACTTGGTCGTCTGCTTGGCGAGGCGCTCGTCGGCGCCGGGCATAATCATGTACAGCGGTGTGAGGACGCCGACGCCGGCGGCGCCCATGATCCAGACCTCGGAGCGCTTGGCCTTGGGGAGACGAGGGACGCGAGGGCGCATATTTGATAGTTTCTGCGAGATTGGAGTTGAGTGGTTAGTAATGGTGGTGGTGGCGGTGATGGGTGGCGAGGCGAGCCAAGGCGAAACTCACGAAATGTGTGGAAGAGGGTATCGAAAGGCACTGACAAATAATCTTGTCAGTGATTGTTGATGGTTTATTTGATGTTGATGACGGATTGTCGTCTTCTTGAGATGCGATGGATGGAAACAGGAAGAGTGTTGCACGGAGAAGAGAATGAGGAGGCGGCTTGATGGTATATATACACTGGCGTGACCAGACACACACACACACGATGCCGGAGCTAACGAGTACAAAGCGATACATACTCTTGCAGGCATATGGCCTGACCAGCTGCCGCCTCGCCTGCAGCAGACGCCCGCCAGGCCATGCCAGGCCAGGGTCAATGGCATGTACTCGAGCGGGGTAACGAGATGCAGCGAAAGCCAGCCAGCCAGCGACGACGAGACCTCTATCCCAGACCAGCGTGAATAAGGTCTAGCTTGCGGTTCAACTCTGTTCAAGAGAGGCTTCTTATTGTCGGTATGATTGGCTCTCTTGTCGTCTTCTTGTCATCGAGGTACAACGTCGATACCTAGCCGATACTGGTCAATAAGACAGACGAGGCGCGTACCGATGCAGTCACGGCCTGACGCAAGCGTCTTGCAAGCTTCATCACCCTGTGCTGCTTGGCTGCCACCACACCACCAGCAGCAAGACGCGGCGCAGACACACACACCACCAGGACGCTGCACAACAACGGCCGAGTCTACACCGCAGCCATGAACCGTCGCTAGCGTCCTCTATTCGTAAACGCCTTCACTCACCCACGATGTTCTAATTTTCGCGACATTGTTGCGCGTTTTGTAGACGTCCCTGGTTCCCCTTGTTGTTTCTTTTCCGCCCGCTCGACAAGGCAAGCAGTCACGCAGCGCCGGCCCCGCCCCCAGACTTTTGAAGCGGGCCCCCCAGCGCTGACCCAAGCAACCAAGATACAGTGGACTCAGCGCCTGAGGCAGAATTTTCTAGGCCCTCGGCGTTCAAATCAACAAGCAGTGACTGGAGCCTTGGGCCTGAAAGCCGCCCCCCTTGCCCCCCCCCATAAGAATCTGCCCACTTCCCCAGACGGCACATCGCTTGACAGGCCATAATTCCGTCTCCGCTTTTTTCGTAAGTGGAGAGAAGAAGAGGGGGTGGTGATTTTCATCTGGTCTTGGTACGAAAGGGTAAGGGTTAGGCGAGAAATGATGAATGCCAAATCAACAAAAAGCATCCGCAATGGCATCGATTTCCATCAAATTCACGCATCATGAATTTGATGCGGCTCTACGTGGATGTGGCGGCGGAGCGGATGGGCAGGCACAACAGGTTCTCCCAGGAAAGGAAGTGGCGGCCCGTCGAGCGTCGCAGCTAAATCGAAAAGGAGGCTTCTAGCACCGTGGCACCTAGCCACTTTGATTGAAATGCTGCAGCGAGCTGCAGCTTGATGGCATGTACACGCAGGTATCTTTCGGTGGTGCGTCACAATCAGGCGGGCCCCCTCATTCGCCCCCCTCTCCTCTTCCCCTCACATGTTGTACTGCCGTGGTGCCTCTTGAAATTAGCAAACCCCCCTTCAAGACTCGAGGGTCCAGTCATTGTTTACTTTGTTCGTTGAAACAGGTCCCTTGCCAAGTTCCCAACGGAGTAGAGATAGGAGACCTCGTTCATTGCTGTCATGAAGAAAATGACCCATCTGCAACGGCTGAGGGGCCCCCGCCCGCAAGACAACTGGAAGATGGTGAAACAGCAACGCCGCATCTCGCAAGTACCTGCAGCCTGCTCCGGTCAGCTGTCCACCTCGAACGCTTTCTCTGCGCCGCTCTTATTGAGACTATACTTGTTGAACATGGTTCCGTCTGTTGAGACCTGGCCAATCAGCCTGTCCTTGTCCGGTTGGAAGAAAGACAGCTGAAGATTCTAAGCGAGTGTTGTTTCAATCTGCTGGTATGACGAACATCGGTTTATATAGGTTGCAATGAACCCAGCCGTGAGACTCAATTGCAGCTCGCTTCTCTTCCCACGTCTGCCCAGACGACCTTGCCACACCCCGCCTCCTGCGAAAGGCTTTTGCCCCTCAATATGACAAACTTGTAGCGTTTGACGCCTGCGTTTCCGTCTCTTCTCGTCAGATTTGGTCACGGGCGAGAATTGACCACCCTAAAGTCCGCCGCATCTTTGCTTCCTAGCGGCTCTGGCACGGCAGACCCGCTGTGGCTTGCCCGTCCCGCCGAGTCAATGCCGGCCACTGCTTTCTTTTACCACCGTTTGTGTACCTCATGTTTGTCTTTTGCTGCCTAAAATCGTTCCTGAATAATTGCTCATTGTTTCCGAAATCGGCTTTAAGCTTCTTGTTACAATACGCCGCGTACCCAGCCCCCAAAGTCCTTGAGCCCGGTAACGCGGAGATTCCGTTGCGGTTGCGGTGGTCGCCTTGGGACAGGCAAGCGGCCCCCGTACGGAAACATGAACGGCGCAGCTGTAGTGGGATCTACGTGCGGGGTTGGTTCACGTCGGCGTCTGTGTCCGACAGGAAGTGAAACAAGACGGCAGGGCACATACGTCCACTACTCGCATCCGAACGGCCGGTGACGAGGGATGGGCATATTGCCTTCGCTTTTGCAAAGAATGAGTGAAATGTATTGTCAATATTGTGACGAAAGACCAACTGGCAAGTCTCATCTGGGAGCCTATTTGAATAAGCTCTGCGACTTGCAAAGATACGAAAAATGCCATTATACAGCAGACATTTGGATGTATGTCACGACAAGTTAAGGTAGATTTTTGAGGTCATTATTTGAGGTCACATTGAGCATCTACAAACGCCGTGTCAAAGAATTGATGAATCAATTGGAGCTGCATTGCTAAAAATGGCATATGGCCAATCCATACTGCATAGAAGAAGAATGAGAAACAGTTTATACCAATCATACGTTCCCCGGAATTGTACCTTCAAAAGAAAATAGCTCCAAAATCCCTTGCTTCATTATAGACGGGTCGTTGTACAGAACATGTGCATAAATCTGCCGACTTTTGCACTCCAAAAGGTCAAAGAGACCTTTGTTATCACTCCGTTTAGTTAAGCGCCCACGGCCTTCTGGCAGAGAAGGTCCTGACCAGCAACGGGAAGAACACAGCACATGGCCTGCTGGCCGACGGCAGCACACATGGATTTGAAGGTTTTGCCAGAGTCGGGAGTATGACTAGGGTTGCGGCAGTCAAGAGCCGCAACACCAAGAATATCTAGGGAGCAACACTGAGCGACGCTGTAGAGGCCGCTGTGGCAGGAAAAGAAATCGTTGCCATCGGAAGGAGGGGTAGGGTGTCCGGGAACAGAGGTAGGGTTGCCACCGGGAACAGTAGGGTTACCACCAGGAACAGTAGGGTTGCCACCGGGAACAGAGGTAGGGTGATCACCGGGAACAGAGGTAGGTTTGCCACCACCAATAGCATCCTGACAGAGAACATCCTGACCAGCAATGGGAAGAACACAGCACTTGGCCTGTTGGCCGACGGCAGCACAGGTGAATTTGAAGTCGTCGCCAGAGGTGGGAGTGCTTTTAGGGCTGGAGCAGTCAAGACCAAGAACGCCTAGAACGTCGGTAGCGCAGCACTGAGGGTTGCTGTAGAGGCCAGCTGGGCAGCGGAACTCACCACCGGAACCAGGATGGCCGGTACTGGTGGTAGAAGGGCTCGAGCTGGTGTGAGAGCCGGTGTTGGAGTCGGTGTTAGTGGTGGCAGGGACGGAGTTGGTGTGACTGCTGGTGGGCTTGGGCCCGGGACCAGAGCTGGTATTGCCGCCGGTGGGCTTGGTACCAGGACCAGAGCTGGTATTTCCGCTGGTGGGCTTAGTTTCGGGACCAGAGCTGGTGTGGCTGCCGGTGGGCTTGGTCCCAGGGCCAGAGCTGGTATTGCCGTGAGTAGGCTTGGTACCGGGGCCAGAGCTGGTGTGGCCGCTAGTCGGGTTACCGCCGGGGGCAGAGCTGGTATTGCTGTTACCAGGGTCAGGGCGAGGGACGCAAGCACCGCCATTGTTGTGGTTGTTGGTGGGCACAGCCAGCGAGGTGCTGGCAAAGATGGCAGCAGCGACAGTGAGGAACTTCATCTTGATTATCCCAGTCGTATCAGAGTAGTTGAACGCGAGTGTAATGAGTGACTGGCGCGGTAGAGGCCTGAAGCAAAGGGGTTGAGAAGGACTTGACTGGATGAGATGAGATATCAAAGCTGTGGGTGATCATAGGCATATCGGAAGGGTATGGCTATTTATATTCGATGAGCAGCCTCATCTTTGTGGCCCTTCATCCAGGGGTAGACAGCTGTACGAACACCCATGTTTGATAACCTTCGGCAACCACCCTCTGCCCTGACCCTGCTCATAGAGGCATAGTGGACGAGTCCAGACTAGGTCCAAAGCTGAGGCGACATTCAAGGCACGTCAACCTTGCATATAAAGACCCGCTCTCGGATAGAGGGCGACGGATGTACGGATAATGGCCAAGGCGATATGTGTGAGCCACGGTCTCGTATCGAGTACTCCGTACTCCGCGTGAGTAGTTGCCAACCGATAGTAACAGCCAAGTCAAAAACGCCCCAACCATAGACCGTCCGAGACCTGGAGAGCGATGTCACCCGTGGGAGGACTCTGCGAGTTGAGCTCTGAGGCTGATTGAATCCTTGCAAACAAGAAAAACAGAGACAATAGGCTGCACTAGTCCGATAACTAGCTTCAAGTCGGTTGCAGGGCGGCGCTCGATGCTTGAGCCCGTGGTGACTTTGCATGTGAGCTCTCCGGGCATTGCTTGCATAACTTTTGGATGCAGCGAAAAGTTACATATTGATGTCTCAGTTGCACTTTGCGGTGCCCTTGGCTTCCAGTTGTGGCCACGATATCTGGCCGAGGTCCAGCGCCATTTCCGCATGTACTGGTATCACCAGCGAGCATATGACCTGGCCGATATCAGTAGCTGCATTGGTGATCAGACAATACTCAGCAGGAACTTACAATTGCGAGTGAGCCAAGTACGGCAACACTGGGCAGCAGGACGTCCTGGACGTCAGGATCCGAAGTGGCTGAAGGCAAACGGTCACGACGATGCGAGCAAGCGGGTCATGGTCAATCCGCGCGTCCACCTTGTTTTTTTTTCCGGTTGTGACAGGACGAATGAATAGCTGCACATTGTCAACCAGGATACTTCCAATATCGAGGCCGATCCCCGGCCCAGGAGAAGGGGCTTGGCAGGGGCAGGCAAGCACGATTGAAGGGAGTTGGGGGCTTGTAGCAAGAGAAAATGGGAGACGCTAACTAATTACCTGGAGTTGTGATGAGCGGGGCGATGGATCTTGATTTAGCGGCCCGGGGCCCCGGGGGTTATTCTGGGACGAACATCACTGCCCGAAGCAGTCAGTTGACGATTTGCCAGCATTCATCTCACTAATCCGTACTTCGTACGCAAGTAAACAAGGGAGTTTGGTTTACAGGTCCTCTCATATCTTGAGAAAAAAGTTGTCATTCAGTCATTAATGATCTGTACGGACTCGGACTCGGTCCTTTCTAGGATCACCTGGGCTCGTTTGTACCTGACTTTAGTGCACTGCACGCTCAATAAGCACCTGCAGCCACTACCTACCCACCTACCTAGGTAGTAATGAGCCGGCTGCTCGGCCTGCATTAGTGCCGTCAGCTCTCAGCCTCTGGTCCTTTGCTTCTGCTTTTTTTCATAGAATGGCTCATGGGCCACTCGAGCATGGTGTGCATGGCCACACAGAGACTGTCTCTCTTGTCAGTTCATTCTGTCGGAATCAAGCCTGTTTATCGCTGCCATCCTCGCAACTTCCGTCTTCTCAGCCACCATTGCCTCTCGTGCCCTTGCCCGCCTGAGCTGTGCGCATCTGCCGCTCTTAGCAATCACCTTTGTCCAGACAGCGGTTGCACAGCATCCTCAGGACTGCCTACTCCCCGCCCATGCAGGTGCAAATGCGGGTGGCAGTTGGCACCGACGATCAGCATACATGCATCATCGGTATTACATTCATGCTATGAGTTCTTTGCGCCGGCTATTGCAGAGGTTCACGATGCACGCCCGGCTGAGGCTAGCCATGCAGGCAACAACGATCTTTTTCGGCCCGCTGCGCCTGGCAGATCGAAAGCTCGGTCTATCACAACAATTCACAAGATGCAATATAAGGATGACTTGAACATGCATCTTTTCAGAATCAATATAAACCAACATTCGCATAAGTCTTTGAGATGTCACTCTGTAGCTGGTCTCCCGCAACCCGCCTTGCCGGCCCGGCACTTCTTATCCACTCAAGGTCAAGACAATTCAAAAACAGTTTCATGCCTCTTCCGAGACGCCGAGGTATGACTCGTCTATCTGCAGTCTCGGCTGGAAACCACACTGTCGGTCCTGTGTTCGCCTCGCTACCAAATTGATTGGTCGACGGTCACGCTTCCGCAGTCTTTCATCAATCGACGGCTTCACGGCTTCACACGCTCAGTCACGTCTCAAATTTATCCGAAAACGGTAAGACATTGTAATTACGGGCTCGATGTAATATTTAGAGCATCCTCTCTTAACTTGGCCCTGGTTGATATGTGGCTTGCATGTCCGCTCATGCCGCCTTTATGTCTGCGTCGAGCTGCAAAGCGACGCACACCCTAGCCTTGGTGACAAGCATCCATGTTCGAGAATTATCCTGGCCAATCTTTTCTTTCATCCATCATCTTCTCGCTCTTTTTATTAATCCGTAGGGTGGCAACAGATCGAGCACTCGTATTTGTGGTGCGCTGGTAGCCAAATAAGCAAATTAGCCAACGACATTGCTTTTTATTTTGGCACTCTTTTTGCTTCCTTTTTGTAATCTCCCACGCCTTCCTCCCTGCATGACAATGCATGACAACAAAAAAACTCGCTGAATTCGATGGCCTCGATCGGCCCAGCCCAGTGGCAGCCAGCTTCACAACAACAAACTCGGCAGTGCCAAAGGACACTAGCAAGTGAGTCTTCCACGCGAGACTGATTTGATCGAGACAATCGCTTTCCATTTCAGACACCGTCATCTACAAACTCCCTTAACTAGACGCACACTTCGATTGTAACTGACTTGCTGTAGCATGAGGAAGCGGAGAGTGGGTTGGCGCATCGCTGCAAGGCACGCTCTGCTACGAACCGCTCAGAGTGAAAGGACGCGACGTGGCACAACAGAATTAGAGCCAAATTACAATCATTTGAAACCTGAACTCTGATGGGTTTGTATGGCGTAGCTCGTGAGGCAAGTTTACAAATGCACAAAAACATGACAGCCTCTGTGGCCGTTCGCGTGCAGCCCCAGGTGATGCTTTGATGCCGAGCTGTGCAAACGGCTCGAAGGTATTTTCTTCTCAGAAAACAGTTGAGAGTACGGATATGTTCCTTTGTTCTCTATGCTCAGGGCTAGACGGTGTCTTTATTTTCCTTCTTTGCCGACTTTTTTTCCTTTTGTGTTCCTTCGGTTCGCACAGCCACTTGAGCAAAACTATTGAGACGTCGAAGACGCTAAACCTCTCCTTTATTAACGTCGAAGGAGGTCGGCTCCGGAAACAAAGGCCTAGCTCTGCTGTTAGCGGATGTCTCGCCAAATTTATCACAGCTTCAATGCTGACGGTTACATGATCGACTTGCAGTGATCGACAGGGTAGCATTCGTTCCTAGAGGATTGGCGTCTGATGTTGAATTCTGGTCAGCGATCAATGAGCCACCCTAGAGTCGAGTTGGCTTTTTTTTTTTTTGCTGCAAACCGGCTGCGCAGGGTCTATTAGGCTATTGTAGCCATATTTTTACTAGGAGAATTGAATGTCCAGAGAAGTGAGCTTGGTCATTTTTCAGGGAGAATCGCCTCCACGATCTGCATTGTGATGAGGTCATTTGACCTGTGGCTCATGCCGCCACCGTTGGTACGTGATATCGCAGGTGGCCGTCAATAGCACGATTCCTACCGAGTATGGAAATAACCCAAACTATAGATCGAGAATTATGATCCGATACCAGAATAGTTGTGAATCTTCTTCTCTTCGTCACATCAAGGCAATTATCAGCCAGTGGAGATGGACCTTCATGGCGTCACCGTATCCGTCGACCACTGGCACGACAGCTCGTGCAATGCAAACAAGCAAACATCGCTACAAATTTGCCCTAAATTACATTGCCAATATCTTCCACTGCGTCATGTTATTCTTCATATTTTTTGTCATGTCAACAACGCTCTGGCCTACAGCGCCCGCCCAGGCCCTGCTCGGCCCGTCTCCGTCGCCGGCCGCTGATCCCCACTCTTAACAGTGACATTCGGCACCGTTGCAGGCCGACAAACGCTTCTTCCCTTTCTCTTCCCCCATCAGCTCCTGTGTTCGACAACCGCTTTTCACCACCCAACCTCACCGCCCCAGCAGGCCCAAAAATCTACCAGAGACTTCGAGTCTCCTGCTCTGGTTCTCGATTTAATTGGTACGAACGGAGATGGAAGTGTGCCATTAACCCATTTTCTGCCCGCTTTTTTTTTGCATCGCTTATTCCCGTGTAACCTCAATCCACTGTGGATTGGGCTCGACATCGTCATCGAAGAGAATCTTTTTTTTTCCTCTGCGTTTCTCTTCTCTCTACTCCATCACTTTAACCCTTTGATCATCATGGAAGAATTTGGCGAGATCCCCCCGGGTAGCCCTGCGAGCCAGAGCAGGGAGCGAACCGCCGAGATTCTCGATCGCCACCTGCCCGACGGCTACTCTGCTGATCCTCACGTCAGCCTGTCGGCCGATCCGGTCGACGCGGCACTGCTCGAGAGCCCCCTGACGCTGAACCAGTCCGACTCCCCGACGCTCTCCGCCGCCGGCACCGCCGCCGCGGGCGGGTCATTCGAGGACGGCGAGAGCCCCGACTCGGACGTGGTCGAGTCGTCGCTCAGGCTGCAGGGCGGCGACATCCACCGCGAAATGTTCCGCATCAAGGCCCGCGCCAACTCTCTCCGCCGCGCCAACACCTTTTCCCACCAGCCCTCGCCCAGCCTGCAGCCCGCCGACGACTTGTCCTACCATGAGCAGCGCGTCCCGGGCGGCTTCCGCCGGCAGCACCTGCTGCACGAGGCGCGTAAGCGGCGCGCCTCTCACGGCCCCGTATTTGCGCGCAATTTTGTCGACTTTCTCGACCTCTACGGCAGCTTTGCCGGCGAGGACCTCGACGACACCGACGACGACGACGAATTCACCGAGGACGAGTCGGCGATTGACGACTCAGCCCCCGACGACGACGGCGCCACCGAAGTCTCGCCGCTGATTCGCCGGCGCCGGCGGCCAGCGCTGGGCCGCAAGAAGAGCGCCCGCCGGCTGGCGCGCGAGGGCGACGCCAGCACGACCAAGACCTTTTTCACACTCCTCAAGGCCTTTATCGGCACGGGCATCATGTTTCTACCCAAGGCGTTTCGCAACGGCGGCATGGTCTTTTCGAGCATGACGCTCGTCACCGTGTCGCTCGTCACGAGTGTGTGCTTCAAGCTGCTGCTCGAGTGCCGCGCGCGCTACGGCGGCGGCTACGGCGAGCTCGGCGCCGCCATTGTCGGCCCGCGCTTCCGCAGCATGATTCTCTTCTCCATTGCCCTCTCCCAGCTCGGCTTCGTCTGCTCCGGCCTCATCTTCTCCGCCGAGAACCTCTTTGCCTTCCTCAATGCCGTGACGCGGGGCCAGGGGACCTTTAGCCTTGGCGTGCCCGCGCTCATTGCGCTGCAGTTGGTGCCGCTGGTGCCCATGGCGCTTATTCGCAACATTTCCAAGCTCGGCCTCGCCGCGCTCATCGCCGACGTCTTCATCTTGTTTGGCCTCGTCTACATCTGGTACTACGATATTTCGGCCTTGGCCACGCGCGGCCCCGCGCCCATCCGGCTCTTCAACCCCGTCGACTTCCCGCTCACCATTGGCTCCGCCATCTTTACGTTTGAAGGCATTGGGCTCATTCTGCCGATCCAGTCGTCGATGAAGAAGCCGCACCACTTTGGGCCGCTGCTCTACTTTGTCATGTTCCTCATCACAATCATCTTCACCTCGGTCGGCGCCCTCTGCTACGCCACCTTTGGCGAGGACACCAAGATCCAAATCATCTCCAACTTTCCGCAGGACTCGGCCCTCGTCAACGCCGTCCAGTTCCTCTACTCGGTCGCCGTCCTCGCCGGCGACCCCGTGCAGCTCTTCCCCGCCGTGCGCATCATCGAGACGTCCCTCTTTGGCGAGCGCGCCACGGGCAAAAAGTCTCTCGCCATCAAGTGGCAGAAGAACGGCCTCCGCTCGCTCGTCATGGTCGCGTGCGTGGGCATCAGCATCGTCGGCGCCAGCGACCTCGACAAGTTTGTCGCCCTCATTGGCAGCTTCGCCTGCGTGCCGCTCGTCTACATCTACCCCGCGTACATGCACTACAAGGGCGCCGCGGAGAAGCCGTGGGCCAAGGCGCTCGATGTCGTGCTCATGGTTGGCGGCCTCGTCGCCATGGTGTACACGACGTTTGTGACGGTCTATCAGTGGATCGACTCCAAGGTATAGAATAATAGGGAGCAATGGATCATGTTTTTTTTCGTAAAAGAAGAGATTTTTCTCGGGAATAGGTGGCAGCGATTGTGCAAGGGGCTGAAACGACATTGAGAGAGAATAAAGACACACGGCAGCAATGCCAGGAGACGACGTTGGGCAGCAATGTCAGGGGTACGAGAAAAACTATGCAGGCATCCAGTCAGAGTAACATGACGAGGATGCGGTGAGGGAGACGACTGGTCTTTATTCACGTGTTGAGATATGTTTTGGTTGCGCCAGCACAGATGTGATGCACAACTCGCGCATCTTGTTCTTTTCACGTGTAATCATGCTGCCGCTCCTCGGATTGCCCTTTTTTTACTCCGATTGGATATTTCTTTCATTTCTGCATCTTGCTGGGAGGGTTGTTTTGCATTTTGGTTTACGGCATACAATGGGATAGTAATTGCAAATAAGCGAATCCCGTAGAAAAAGGAGAGGATCCTTGCTTCAAACCCTACCCCAGGTGAATTATGCTCATTTCTTACTTGTGCCTGTGCATCACCACCTGACCGGCCATGGTGGGTTTTGGGGCATTTCCTGTTTTTTGGTTCCTTGCGGGCAACAGGAATTTGGGGGGAGTATACCGAGTAAATTCATGCAAAAAGAAACTGGATCCCGGGAACCTTTCTCCGTGCCATCGCGTAGCCCCCCCAGTTTCCATCAGATCCACAGAAGCTTGCTCACAAGATCAGTTTGGTTTTGTATTTTTTTTTTCGGACCCCGAACCAGGGATGGCCTGGCCTTGCATGCTTGCGTGTCTTGTTTTGGAAACAGACTGTAATAAGGGTTTCCTCTTCTCGGTCAACGAAATCAGGGCAGTCTTTGCTAGGCTCCGGTGTTTTGGGGCGGTGACAGGCCAACAGGTTTGCTCCTGGTCTTGGGTTGCAGTTGCAATCCGGATAGTCCGCCCCGGTGGATCTGCTTGGCCCCAGTTACCAGCTTCTAAATTTGTCCGTGGAAGCAATATTTGTCCAGATGGCATGTATTAGATGATGGGAACATGACAATAACTTTTGAGGTCGACGCGGCTATGACGCGCCAAGGAGAGTGTCGAGTGGCAATTTGTCGTCCTACTATCGTCACCGTGAGATTCAGCCCTCAACATGCCCGTGATTGATCTGACACTAGGCCCATTCATTAGGTCAGAATCTTGTTTCCTAGCACTTTCTTGTTGTCACATCAATGTCAGAGCCTACACAAACAAGTTGGGTGACTGCGACACAAAGGTAGTGGAACAAGGAAAATAATCTTGCGCGGTCACGAGAGAATAAAAAAAGTTGAGTGGCCGCCGGCCCGCGGACAAGTATCCGTTGCTGGCCTGGCCGGTGTCGGCAAAAGCACAAGAGTGTGTCAGAGCACAGAGTGGCGGAGTGTTTGGTGGCGAGCGAGCGAGAGAGCCTCCATCGTGAAGGGGCGTCCTTTCCGGATTGAGAAATCCGATGGTGGTTGGGGGATTCGCTGCAAGCACTAAACCCGGTGACCGACTGGGGGCGCGGCTGGGGTGCCCTGAAAGCAAAGTGCATCCGCATATAGTTACCAGACACTCAGCAACGGATGCCCAGTCTCCCAAAAAGGGGACCTGGGGTCTCGTGAAAGCTTGTATTCGTACGGTTGTTCCTTGACGATGGTGGAGCTGAGAGGCTGCTTCGGAAGACTGCATTCAGCTCTAGCGCCGTGGGAGAGACGGCTGCGTATGGAGCATCGGACGCAAGACGACGGGGGTTGGCCGCTGAGCACATGTTGCAAAACTTTGGGACTGAGCTGCGAACTCTCAAGGTGAGCAGACGGGTATACGGGCAGAGAAGAATAATTTGGCAGGAATTGCCGGCGTGGTGCGGTCTAGGCTGCCACCTGCGTGGTCAAGGTAGCGATGCAATTGCATTTTGCAGCGCACGGCGGCGGGGAAGAAGCCCGTCTAGGAAGTGGTGCGTATGGCCGTTGCCCGTTGTGGACGGCCAAGCCTGCAGAGGCACAGAGGACAGCTTTGTTGCAATGGTGACCTATAAGATATGTAATGGATATTAGGTCCCGGGTCTGGACTGCCGTGCTCTTGATGATATTCGGGCGCAGACCCGTGTTGCGCTTGCTTGTCCACGTGTCGAATTGTTGGGTATGACAACGATTGGCAAAACGGCGCATGGCTGATCTTGCTGAGAAGGAGAAGACGACAACTTGGTTCATCATTGTTGGGCAAAGTACAAAAAAAGGCCGAACCAAGATTTGTGGAAAACTTTGGTCAGTGGCAACGTTGTTTGCCAAGGACAGCTGCACACAAGGCCGTGTCTAGTTGGCGCTACGCATCACCAGTAGTACAAAACGGTTCATCGCCATGGCCGTTTGTAATACTATAGTCATACATGGAGATGCAAACCCTGTTTGGCAAATCGAAGGCCATTTCTCGCAAAACGCCGGGCGGAAGCTGAAAAAAAAAAAAAAAAAACAGGCTACAGGTCATGTTGCACCTAAATCCTTTGAAAGCAACTCTCGGGCGATGCGGCGGGTTCATGCAGGATATGGACGCCTCATTCCTGTGGCCGGTACGCCGGGTTGCCGCCACAATGAAAATGGGAATGGTTGGTTTGACCGGTGGGATTGGTGAGCATTTGGCATATTTTGCTGCGGGGGATGACTGATGACTGATGGGTGTGAAAAAAAGGATGAAAAGAGGAGAAGAGGGTGTGAAGAGTTTGGGATGCGGGGGAGTCAGCTTGACGGGCGAAAAAAAGAAATCCCCATAAATGTATTAATCAAGTGCAGGAAAAAAGGCCTTTGGTTGGTGCGGCAGACTCCTTCTCCGCCTCCATCGGTACGCTAGCTTCTTTAGGTATCCCGAAGCTACCCCTCCCCCAACGACACCTCTTTGCTGCTCCCACTCTTCTTTTCCCCTCCCTCCCTACTCTTCCATTCACCAGTTGACCTGTTCTTCCTGCAGTTCGCCGTCTCTTCTCCGTGCACAAGAAAAGAAAAAAAAAGAAATCTCGGCCCCAAACGGCCTGCTACCCCAAGGGTACGCCCAAAATAAGGTCCCCAGTATTTTGGGCTGCGCACGCAAGCTAAAAAAGGCTTCTACAATGGAGACACCCTCCTCGACGCTCCCTTCCCCTACTCCCCCTGCTGTCCCGGGCTGGCAATACTGGACATGTTTTCGTCGTCGCTTTCATCAGGTGCATGCCTACCTTGGTCTTGGCTGGCTGAGCTCTTGTCTGGCTTTTACAGAATGCATCCATCATCTTCTCTTGGCATGCCCGCCCTTTCCTTCCCTCTCGGTGTCCATCTGTCCAAGTCTGCCCAGCTGCCAGTTTGCTAGTTCTGCCTCTAATGATCGGCCAGCCCGTTTCCTTTCCATTGCACTGGGTCACGTCTTTTGACTTTCTTCTAAGGCGAAATCATATTCTTGTGGCGTCTCAACACAACATGCCCTTCTATGCTTCACTCCCAAATCCTCCCGGCTTTCACTTGTGCTTTCCGCCATCACAACTATATACCAGCAAGCTCAGGTATTCATTTGATACGAGGACTAGAACCCATGGCCTTGACCTTGCGACCTCTGCAGTAATACATACTCGAAAAATCCCATACCAGCTCAATTCCGTTCCATTGTTTCCGGTGTCTAGGTGGTGTCCAGCTAATAAGCGCCGCCCTGCCGCTCTACTGCACCCCCCTCCCTTCCCTCAACGCCAACAACCCCCAAACTCTCCACCTTTTTCAAGGTCGACGCCGTTCTCGCCTCGTCCCAGAGCTTTCCTTTCCCCGGTTTTACAACTCGTCCTCGTGACAGGCACGACGCGCAGCAAGAAAAAAAAAACTGGCCTCGCTCTACTCTCCGCGCGCGAGACCGTCCCCACGATTCCCTTCCTTGCCCGTTTCGCTCTGAAGACGCAAAAGGAGGGGAGGGTGTGTGTGTGTGTGTTCCCGTCAGCCACGCATCCAGCTCCTCCGTAACCGCTTGAGCTAGCTCGCACACACATATATACACACACACTTCGTGGACTCGCCGCCACCCGCACTCCCCGGGGCTTGTAAGCTTGGAGTTTGGTGTGTGTACGTTTTGTAAACTATCGTGACCCTTAATGCTCTGTTCTTTTTGGTACAAAAAGCCAAGCCGCCCTCCTCTCCCGCACCTCTTGCCCTCTTCCCTCTTCATCAACTCATTCAGTCCTCATACACCTATTCGTGTTCAGCCTTTGCGCTCCTCGTCCTACACCACCACCACCACTATTCTCTGCCTCCCCCATACATACACACACACACACACGCACAAGTTTACAGTACAATGTCGCGAGTCCTAATTCCTACCCTGCGCCTGGCGGCCAAGGCTTCTGCCACCCCCATTGCTCGCTCCGCCCGCGTCGCCCGTCCCATCGCCGCCTCTGCCGCTCGCAGCTTCCACTCTTCTCCCGCTCGTCTCGACCCCAACCCCGTCACTCGCCCTCACCTGCTCCCCGAGTTTAGCCTTGAGAACAAGGTCGTCGTCGTTTCCGGCGGTGCTCGTGGTCTGGGTCTTGTCCAGGCAGAGGCTCTCCTCGAAGCCGGTGCCATCGGTTAGTCTTTTTCTTTTCCCCTTTTACAGCTTTTCAACTTGTAAAATTTCCTCGCCACTAACACGAACAAGTTCACTGCATCGACCGTCTGGACCCCCCCACCAACGATCCCGACTCGCACTTCTCCAAGGTTCAGCGCCGCGCCCGCGAGGAGCTCGGCACCACCCTGAGCTACCACCAGTTTGATGTCCGCAACAATGAGGCTCTCAACGAGACCATGCGCAAGATTGCCGACTACACCGGCCGCCTTGACGGCCTCATTGCCGCCGCCGGCATCAATTACGAGACCACAGCCCTCGAGTACTCACAAGAGGAGTGCGAGCGCATGCTGAGCATCAACGTCACCGGCTGCTTCATGACTGCCCAGGCCGCCGCCCGCCAGATGGTCCGCCTCAAGCGCCCCGGCTCCATTGCCATGATTGCCTCGATGAGCGGTACCATTGCCAACAGGGGCATGTACGGCGGCGTTTACAACGCTTCCAAGGCCGCCGTCATGCAGCTCGCCCGCAACCTCGGCGCCGAGTGGGGTCCGTATGGCATCCGCGTCAACACCATCTCTCCCGGCTACATCATGACCGAGATGCTTCAGAATCTTTTCGTCACCCAGCCTCACCGCAAGGATCAGTGGGCTTCGGAGAACATGCTTGGCCGTCTGTCCCTACCCCACGAGTTCCGTGGCGCTGGCGTCTTCCTCCTCTCCGACGCCTCCAGCTTCATGACTGGTAAGTCGCTCCAAATGGCTCTAATAAATCAAAGAGAAAACTAACAAAGATCTACAGGTGCTGATTTGCGAATTGATGGCGGCCACGCTGCTTGGTAAATTGTTTTGAAATGATGAAAACTGTTTTAAATTATCACCATTTCGCGTGTCGGTTCATATTGGCGTGCGAGCAACAGGAGTTTGGGCATTCCATTAATTGCATAATTCAGGAGTTCATTTGTTTTCAGCATCTACATAATACAATCTTCATATACAAATAATCGTGAATCTCTGATTCATTAGCCCTGCTACCAATCGAAATGTGAAAAGTTGTTGCCAACCATGTGCTTCAAGGTCACTTCAGCGTGCTGCAGGCCGCGGGCGTGCATTCATTCAACTGCGATATGTGAGAAATCCGAGCACCACTTCGTCGGACCAGCTCATGGAAGAATGGTTAGATTTAAATCTTCTATTTTACCGAGTTGTCATACGCACTTCAAGCCCGAGTAGGTGGATTGAGTTTTTCTCCTACGACCA
The DNA here is from genome assembly GCA_001931865.2 of Beauveria sp. IMV 00265. Taxonomy (NCBI): domain Eukaryota; kingdom Fungi; phylum Ascomycota; class Sordariomycetes; order Hypocreales; family Cordycipitaceae; genus Beauveria; species Beauveria sp. IMV 00265. The sequence continues at coordinate 392,640 of MSJG02000595.1, forward strand.
AGAGGTTCGAAAACTGATATCAATATCCTAAAACTAAGAAGCTAAGGGAAGAAGTAGAAATAAAGAAATCAAAATTTAAACACGAACGAAGAACAAACGGAATGACAATAAAGAAAGCATAGAAAGCCCAAGTAGGTAGACAAGCGACAGAGTTGGGGTGCAACAGCCGGATGGATGCTCCGTGGGCGGAAGGGCGCTTGTCTGAGTACCCGAGTGCTACGTGCGTGAACCTTGGCATCAAATTTGACCCCTATATCAAGAATCAAAACATGTGTATACCGGAAAAAGAAAGATTGTCATCAACGACTGTCGAAGCCAAGAATCATCCACTCATTGACCCAGCTCATTGTCATCGTCCTGGTACTTGAAGCCAAGTCCAGGCAGATACAAATACATCCCCTGGGTCGCCTTTTGCGCCTCTTCAACATGCACCTGCCTCCTGGATGTCTTTTCTCGCGTGTCGCCGGGCCTGGTTGTGATGTCGACAAGCTCGGGAGATTGGGGGCCGCTCGCCGCGCCTTTGGTGACGGTCTCGTTGTGAGGGGGCGCAATGGACCCTAGTATTCCTACAGAAACCATTAGGCAAAAATGTATCGACTAAAAAGGGGAAGAAGAAAATGGGCCGGGAGACTAATCGAGAAAAGCTGGGGGAAAAAAAGTTTTACCTTTTCCGTTTTGAACATGTAGTCGGCTGGAAGCCGAGCGAAAGGCGTCAAGGACCATGGCGCGTGCTTGGTCAGACGTGAGGGTCGCGTCTTTCTGCTGCGAAGAGCTAGGCTCTTTAGAAGGCGATGCATTTTCAACGTGCAAGGTTTCTGTAGATGCCTTGGCAGTGCTCTTCAAGGAACTTCGACCTGAGCCGAGGCCGCGTCTGACTTTGACCAGTTTGGCTGGCATGTTTGACGATGTGAATATATAAAAGAGGTTTGTTATTAGCAAGAAAAGAGGGAGTAGAATGTTGGTGGGCATGAACTGGTATCAAAATAAACAAACTCATTTTTTTAGTAGCCGTTGGAATCGATTAGAGTCCAAGAAAAAAGGTTAATGTGGTGGCGTTGTCGGAAGCGCAATGTATGCGACAAGTTGAGGTCGAAGGACTTGCACAATTCGATCAAGTGAAGAGCTGAGCATCTGAATTTTGTTGAAAAGTCGGATTAGTATTCGGAAGATAGTATGGCATAGAATCACGAGTCATATCAAACGACTTGATTGATACGAGTAGGAACAGCGCGGGGACCACGGATAAGCGTGTTTCTACGTACCGCATTTGATGGCTGATAAAGTGCGTAAACCGAAGCAGAAACGGGGTTGAAGGAGATGGTAGACTCGAGTAGACACAGTTGAGAATTCCCGAATGGTGTGATTTATGATATTAATGTTAGCATTTGTCCACGGTAGTGTATGGAGTGAACCGCAAAACACGGCGAGGACACTCTCGACTCTGGCGAATAGGTTGCTCGAACCGGCAAAGATTATCATTTTACACGCCAGTCCATTACATTCTTCATTAGACACGCTACATGGTGTCGGTATTGTACAGATACATGTTACATATTTACACGACTCCTCCCCTCCCTCTTCAATTCACCAAATGTGTCAAGACGCCCTTCCTACCCAGCCGCGCCAGCAGCCCCTCCTGCATTCCCATCCTCGCCTCGACCTCCTCGCGCGGCACGCCCCTGTCCAGCAGCTGCAGCGCGTCCGACAGCGTCCTCATGTCGACGTAGCGCCGCGCCGCGCCGCGCATGCCCACCTGCTGGAAGCGCTCCGTGTCGGCCTCGGCGCGCTCCTGCACGCGCTGGCGCGCCGCCAGCGCCGAGAGCGTCGCGTTGGCCGTGGATGCCGGGAAGATGGGCCCCGCGGCTGACGAGGGCAGGCCGCCGAGGTGGTGGGCGCCGGCGGCGCGCGACGATGGTGAAAAGGTCGGGTTCGGATCGACGATGCCCATTTGCTGCAGGCGACTGGCGAAGCCGGCGGGTGTAAACTCGGGGTCGGCGGCGTGGTCCGTCATTTCTGAGACTTGGTCAGTATCGTGTACGGGAGAGAGAAAACAAACACAAAAGAGAGTAGAAAGGAAGGGGAGGGGGGCTGCTTGCGTACCCTGGTCTTTGGAGACGTCGGCCTCGCGGGGCTGCGACGCGCGCGGCGCTCTCGTCGTTTGGGACGCGGCGGATTCTGCGCTGCGGGCTGGGAACTTGCGAGATGCGCCGCGGGCCGCCTTGGATGAAGCCGAGCCCATCTTGTAATGTGTGTCTTTCGATCGAGGAGCTTGATTTGGGGAAGCGAATCGACCGGACCAATTGATGGCAGTGCGGGGAACTGGGAAGCTAAAGTTGGATCGAATCACTGATTGTTTGCTGTTGTGGGAAGAAAGATGGCTGCTCGGATGATGCAAGGTGCGTGCGGGGTTTGCGCGTAAAGGTTGCTGGGTAAAAGTGATGATGGAAATGATGAGCATCGGCATCTAAAAATGACGTTGACCGAGAACTTTTTGGCTGGGGGGGATCCACAAGCTCCCGCGGTCCACATGTCGACTTACACGCCTCGGTGATCATTGAGCCAGCCATCAATCTACTTGCTGATAATTTTATGCTAATGTCAATTTCATTTAGAACATAACATGCACTAGATTTGATAATTGTTCGTTTGTCAATGCCCTTTGGCGATATTAAGGATTGTTATATAGTTGGTATAATACACTATCTTCATAAGTCATTCGGTCCATGCAAATTGTTCAATGTACAAGTCCTCCACATATTTCATATTCGTGAAAAGCTCATTTCTTCTTTTTTTTCTTGATTTGCGCTTTTTGCGCGCGCTTAGCATTTGGTAATGTAGAGACCAATGGGCGAGGGGTTGTAATCCTGAAAGTACTTAAAGTCGGTGTTGCCGGCCGCCGAGATCTCGTAGGCGACGCGCTGGCCCGCAGGGCAGTCAAACGTCGCAATGTTGTACGAGTTTCCAGGCGCGACGGTGAACTGGCCGAGGCCGGCCTCCTTGCCGGGCTGGTTGTTGTAGGTGGTGCCCTCGGTGGCGGCCGCCTTGAGCTTGCTGAAATCGAGCTTGCCGTCGCCGGAAAACGTAAAGCTCGACGTCTCGAGGTTCTTTTGCTCGGGGAAGAGGAAGACGAGGCTGCACTTGCGGCCCTTGTCGGCGGCGGGAATGTCAAAGTCAAAGATGGACGAGACGTCGTGGTTGACGACGCCAAAGTACGAGGTGCCCGGGGCGGTGTCGGGCTTGGACTTGTCAACGGGGATGATGAGGTGCGGGAACTCGTAGGCGCCGCTCAGGTCGGTCGGGCAGGTTTTGGAGGGGGGAGGAGGGGGAGGAGGAGAAGGGGGAGGGCAGTCGGCGTGGCAGCCGTCGGATTTGAGGGTGACCTCGCCGCAGTTGACGCCCTGCTCCTTTTTGTTGTAGACGTTCCACTGGCCCTGCTCGCCGGTGGCGCACTCGTAAAAGGTGGTCTGGCCGTTCCAGGAGACAGTGCCGTCGCAGCCAATGGCGAAGCCGCCGTCGGGCGTCTGGCCCTCATCGCACTGGAGGACGCCGGTAGGGGCTGATTTGATGTCGAATGTCAGTATGATTGCGCGTAGAGATGGTTTTTGGGGGAGAATATGGTATGCTTACGAGTCCACCAGCAGCCGCGGCCCTTGTCGTCGGTGATTTTGCCGTCTTTAAAGGTAAAGGTCGAGGACTGGACGCCGTTGCCGGCACGGACCTGGCCAGAGTCGATTTCGCCGACGCAGCCGACGACGTCGCCGCCCGCAGTAATGTGGAACTGGCATCCGTCGTTGCGGATGGCAAGGCCGTTGACGACGGCGCCGAGGCCGAGAGCAATGGCGGCAAATTTCATCATGTATGTGCTGGATGTATATGAGAGGTATAGTATGATGTATAAGTGAAGAAGCGACCCGCGAGGCTTTTTGAGATGTTGAGTCTAGAGTGTGGATTGGAAGGCAAAATCAATTTATTTTCAGACGGGACATCTGCTCAGTTATATACGCGATACTCGAGAGACCCGACGAGCTTCCACTCGGATTTACATCATGGACATGGCTGGGGACGGGGGATCGCTGCGCCAAGAGTCAGCGGCTGGGTGTTACAAAGACTAGCAGTGTATTATGGCTGAAAGTGACAGAGTCAAGCCGAGGAGCTCCTCAGAAAAGACTTGATACGAGACCAGCGATGCAGGACGGACGTCATTTGTCGACCAGGGTCTCAACGCTGGCCAGCCTGCTGTTGCCGGGACAGAGCGTCCTCGGGCTGTCGCGGTATCTAGACTAGAGCACTAGACAGAGACAAAAGAAAAAAAAAGCCAAGACGCCAATGGCTCCGCAGGGCTGGGGAAGGATTTCGTATTGCCGGCAATATATGGAAATATGAGTGGTGGGATGTCTGAGGTTGGGCGTTGTTCTGGGTCCAAAAGCGAAAAGGCTGGTGGCAAAAGACAGAACGGTCATGATATGTCATGATATACAGAGTTCCGTATTTCCATTATTATTACCAGTAATAAGTGGTGACAAGTTCGTGTAACCAGTGGAGCGGGCCACCTGTGGTGCTGAAATGGGCAGGTTTGGGCACCTTCGACAGCGCATTTAATAATAATTCATGATTTACGACATGATATCCCAGGGCTGCCGTCGGCAAGGCTGTGGCGGGGCACGCACCTCGCTGTCAAACTTGAGCACAATATGGCTTCAGCAGAAAAGGCAGAAAGGCATCCATTAACCACCACTGATTTTAGCAGCGTGAATCCGCCTTTGCCGCCATGTTTTCTTGCTCCCCGCCATAGTCTTCTCCTCCCTCCTTCGTCGACCAAGACCAAGGACGGCGGCATCAATTATTTCATCGCCAAGACTTTGTGCCCCCCCTCCCGGCCTTCCGGCCTGCCCTGCACATATGACGTATCTGGTCAACCTGTGTAAAGACTGTGGCTGGCATATGCCGGGAACCAAATGAGGAGCAACGCAACAATCGATAGGTACGTACTGCATCCAAAAGCGTTGCCGAAATAAAACGAATCGTCTCTTACAACCCACCATCGTATCCAAGACAACCACCAGCGCAGGGCAAAACCAAATAAACGGGCACAGGTGGCTATCCATTCATCCGTTGTACCGACATGCCATCGACGTTACCTCTCCCGTCTTGTCCACAATGGGTGAATGGCTCGTCTCCAGTTTAACCAAGACAATCCTACCTTTTTATCCAGCCCTGTCGGTTTTCCGACTCGCCTTGCTCCCGCCTTGTCGCAAAGTTGCCGTCGCACTCGGGCACTTCGGCCTGCTGCTTCGCTTTTTGCAGGCATACGAGCGGATCGTCGCTCCGACAGCTGACCCAACCACCTATTCCCACTCAATAAACCAAACAGACTTTCTGCCCTTTCAAGCCAAAATGCCCACAACCTGTTCCTGCCACGGCTTTGCTGATCCGATCGTCGGCTTTGCCATTGTCCGGCCACCAAGGTGCCGTCACGTTGCGCTGATGGCCAAGCACGGCATTTGTTCTCTCTATTGACTGCATTGCAAAATTTCGTAGCATTGATGCTCTCTAAAAGCCCACCTGGTGCATACGTCACAAATTAAGCCTGCTCATCTTTTTGTGCTTCTCTCCTCGCCTATTGTCTTACCCTTGACACGCATCCAAAACGTATTCATCGCCTGCGAGTTGACACCGGGCGACCGAAAACGGACCAGCCGAAGCCTCGTACCACAGGAAGCTCGTTGCCCCGAGACACGTTATGAGTCCGTTGCTTCCTTTCACCAAGTGGCAGATGCAGATGATGCAGGCAGATGCTGTGGCCTAATGGGTTGTAACACACCACAGCGCCTGCAGACTTGTCTTTTATCCGAGACTCAAGCGAGCATCATCGTCATCGCTGAACTCGGATCTGCCAATATCTCGGTGCATTCAATTCGCCTGCTCCGTAGAACTGATCCTTGGTTACATTCGGTGCGCCTTTCAGTTGAGGTGAGGCGTGGGGCATCAAAATCAGCCACCACCACCAAGCTACCCGGCCGACGGCCTGATCATCACAAGTGAATTCAGATTACCACAATCCATGCATACGAGCTTGGGCCGGGTTGACGGAGTAATATATCCAGGGCTGGCCCATAGAAAACACGTCTTCAACGCTGGAGCTTCACTCTCCATCTCCCCTCACCCACATACAGACACGTTGTCAAGTTGTGTATTGCTAAGCTAGTCAGCCCATTTAATACACGCGGTCAGCGGGCGGAACAGAAAGCCTCTTCTCCTTCTCTCCATGACGTGCATAAACAAATAGTTACAAAGAAAAAGACTTGTTGATCGGAAACAGTCGAAGGAGGAAAACATCAAAACAACCTCAAAACCTTTTGAATGATCCGCCCGGTCCCACCCACCCGCCGCCACCGCGAGACCGCTCAGGCTGGATACGAGAAGCGTTAGCACCATCTTCGGCTTGTTAAAACCTGCCCACAGCTCGTAGCTGTAGAGAACAGTGAGGAGAGACATTCAACATCCATGACGGTATGTGTGGGTGTCGCCAAGTCTGCATCGCGCCGTGGATCGTGGGTGGCGACTTTGGGGCCTTCAGCTTTCGCCCGCAACATGCAGTCAGCCATTCCCGTGTCTCATCATTCTCGTTTACCTGTCGAGCCAAAGGGAAAAATGACAAAAAAAAGAAGAATTCGACGCTCATCAGCAGCGAAACCAACGGTACGTCACGGCGCGAGATTACCAAAAGCAGCCCGTGGCTTGCCTGTAGTACACCACATTCCCAGTAGCACACATCACCAGTCACAAGAGGGTCAAAAGAGGTTGAGTTGTGTATCGAGATGGATCAATTGTATTCATGTATAGTATACTGCAGTCATAACTCGTCAATGCTGTCAACGTTTCGGCTAGTTGGCCATCAGAGGCCGGCCTTAAAGCGTCGTTACGGCCATTTTTCAGATCCCGGCCGGGCGTCCAACACGTATATTCAAAGCAACTCTTGTGGGAGGGCTGTACTCCGAGCTGGCTGGAGCTCTTGGACGCCATACCGCGCCATGATGTGCTCTCTGCTCTGCTTTCAAGCAGCTTGTAAGAGCTGGCCGAGCAGTCTGGCACATGGCGTGGTAATCAGCCGGGAACGAGCATCGATGCAGGACCTGCATCTCATGGTTGTGGGTTTTTTTCATCGTGGTCGTGTCCTTCACCTCTTGAGGCGCTTGCTGGAGCGCGTGACACGGACAGTGGGCTCGGGCTCCTGCTCAGGCGCGGCCTCCTCTTCCGCCTCGCCTTCCTCATCGACACTTTCGTCACTACCATCGCCGGAAGTGGCACCGAAAGAGGCCTTGCGGGAAGGTCCATCGGTATCACTACCGAAGCCCTCAAACGAGTCGTCCTCGTCCTCACCATCATCACCGCCCTCTTTCTCATTCTCCTCCTGGAGCTGAGCCTCGGCAGCCTTGTCGAAAGCCTCTGCTTGAGTTCGCTTCTTGGGCATCTCACCGAGACGGCCCTGACGGCCAGCTCGGGTCTCGCCGTCCTCGCCAGGGGTAATGGGAGGGGGCGTAAACCAGGGGATTCTGCCACGCATAAAGTCGTTGAGCATCATCTTGGCGACACCATCAAGATCAGGCTCGCCACCCTTGAGAAGACGACCACCCTTGCGCGCAAGGAGCTCAAGCAGCTCCGTCGCGTTGCTCCAGTTGGTCAGGTCATAGGTCTTTTCCATGTGGCGGCGCTTGACCTTGCTCAGAAGGGCTGTGATGTACTGCTCAGGATTGTCGACCTTTTCAACACGGACGACACCACGAAGGACAAGGTCTGTAGGGGTGTCTTGAGAGGTAGGAGGAACGACACCGGGGCAATCGATCAGGTAGATGCGCTTCATCAGAGTAACGTATTGCCAGACTTTGGTCTCGCCGGGAATGGGGGCAACAGTGCACACTTTCTTCTTCAACAAGGTGTTGATGATAGAAGATTTGCCCGTGTTGGGGCCACCAATGAGACCAACAGAGATTTGCTTTCTGTCCGAGTGAATGACAGAAAATTGACGGAGAAGCTGAATCAGAGAGCCCTTGCCAAAAGAGTTGTTTATGTTGGCGTGGAAAGCCAGTGTGGGGTATTCCTTTCCGAGATGTCTGACCCAAGCAGCCTGTAGAGAATTAGCAATGAACTTGCAATCAGTCTACAAAAGATATTCATCAATGATGAGATGTGTGAGTCATAACTAAGAAGACTCCTGTAAACGCGTCCAAACGGACATAGGAGCCTTCAACTCAATTCGACCCAAAGCCTTCTCACGACGGCAACCAGAACGGTTACCAGTCTAGCCAAACAGCAAAACGCTGCCGACAGTCGAGCATGGCGATTACTCTCCCAATGTTGTAACAGACAAACCTCCGTAAGAAAATCGAGAAGGGGTCCTGACAGGATTCATTGGGGGCCTTTCGGCCAGGAGACATGCGAGGCAAGCCAAAAAAAAAAAAGAAAAAAAAGGGAAGAACATTTACTTACACAAACACCAGTGGGAACCAGATCACACTTGTTGAGTACGAAAATCAGATGCTTATGGGGAGCTTCGTCGCGTAGGTACTTTTCGACACTGCGGCATCGGGTGCCAATGGGGTCACGAGCATCGAGGACATGAATGACAACGTCGGACGAGTCGATGACCTTGTACAGTTCGTTCCAGATACGCTTGCTCTGACCCTTGTCGAAAACAGGCTCAATGGCCATAGCAAAGGTGCCATCCTCCTCAGAGTTGCCGGACTCGCCGCTCAGCAGCTTCGCTTGCTCGAGACGCTCCTCGTACGTGTCCATGCTTTTCTCGGTACCTTCGGCCAGGTCGTCTAAGTTGGCCACGTCAAGCTTGACGCGCTTTCTCTGGGACTTGGGCCCGAAAACGCCGGAAAAGGGCGCCGTCTCGAGCGCCATCTTGGCCTTGTGCTGCTTGAGACCGTTGGTGTCCTTGCCGTCGCGGATGAGCGTCATGGGCAGCTTGTTGGACTTGAGGAGGATGGTGTATGGGTCCTTGCTCTTTTCCTCCATAGCCTCGCGAAAAGCTGTGAGGGTGTCCTGAGACACGACGCGCGTGTTAGAGAACCACTTGCGGTTGGGCTCGATGACGGCGGTGGGCACGTCGCGGGACTGCCAGGTGGCGGCCTTTGTGATTTGACCATCGGCATTACGCTGAGCTTTGCCCTCCTTGTACATGTTCAAGGTCTTCACCTTCTTCGCATCGCTACCGGGTCAAAAATGTCAGCCTTTTTGCACATCTTGCGAAATGTGTTTCGACGGAAGAATCTTACCGATAGAAGTTTTCACCCTTGACACGGACGTTGGCCATGCCATCGCCGGTCTTACCCTGGCGAACACGCCGGGTAGCCTCTTTCTTCCCGGTACCCATCTTGTATCAAGAGGCCGGAGGATGGGGAAAAGAAGAACGGGATGAAGAAGAGTGAGAAGGAGAGGAAAAAGTAACGGGTTTCTGCCCAGAACTTTTTTTCTCCATTAGCCCCCACCTTTTTTTCTGCAGGCGGTGTAGGCTCATAACGTAGCCGCCTCTGTAACTAAACCGCGAACGCGATAATGACAGTCGCGCGATCCTGGAATTTTTCCTGCATACTCGGTAATTCTCTTGAGAGCTGATCTATATTGAGCCATCTGAACCGTTTCTTTTTCGTAGACACTGTGAATGTCTGCCTCTGCTCAAGAAGTGATGCTGCACTTATGAGGAAACCTCGGCACATCAATAATCCGGCTCCGGCTTAGCCTGCCCTTGGCCATAACTCGTGAGTCGTCACCAATCAAGGCGCGACTCCCATAAACGGACAAACCAGTCATATCATCAAATCTCGCATTCCTTCCATCAAGGTATTCATGCAGCTCTGGCGCTGAGCCAGCCTTGCGCCATCATGGCACCCGGATCCAGCCAAAAGGGAACAAGCAAGAAGAACGCCGCAATGCAGAAACAAAGCCGAAATTCAACCCCCGCGCCCGCCGCGACATCGTCACTGCCACCACCGGAATTCTACGACCCCGACTACCTCAACACCCGTGTCATCTTGTTCGCAAACCTCAACTACGATGACTTGGTTGACCACGGCGCCTCTAATGCCACCGTCCCCGACTCCAAAACGGTCGACGCCATGCTCGAGAAGCTGAAGAGCCTCACTAACATCATGGAGAAGCGGTCCACTTTCTACGATCGCGGCATGCGACATCTAGCAGACGAGCGCAAGAACCGCCCGGATGATTTTGATCGAATGCATGTCGATGGAGAGAATGAGGGGAAAAAACCGAAGCATAAGCGCAAGAAGGGCGACGGTCATGACGGTGGTACGGTCCCCGGTGTCTACGCGTCGCAAAGCTGACGCATTCATCGCGCATATACTAATGTTGGCATTTTACTACAGATAAATCGTCCCCAGTCCGGGCCTCGAAGCAAAAGCATGATCGAGACGGTTCCGGCAGTTCGTCTCTGTCGCCTAATGCCGCTGGCTCCCCGTCTGCTATGGACGTGGACAAGAAAACCAAGAAAGAAAAGGATGGAGAGGTCGAAAATGAAAACGAATCTAGTTCCGAGGATGAGGGCGCGCCACCTAAGCGAGAAATGCCCGCCGCGCAGACATTTGGCGAGGATCCTTCCACATTCCCCGACCCGACCATATATGAGATTCGCGAAGTCTACCCTGGCATGCCAGAGTCGCTGCGAAAGGAAATATATTCGGTTGCTGTTTACCCACCAAGTGACCTCGCAGATCTAATTGCTGGCGATCCTCCGGACAAAGATTTCAGCAACGCGAAACCCAGCAGTCAAATCAACTTTACGACATTCAATAGCTATGTCGAGCCTTTCTTCAGACCATTTTCGGAGGAGGACCTCGCTTTCTTGAGAGAGCGCGGTGATCGAGCCTCGCCATTTGTCATGCCCAAACGAGGCAAGAGACACTACACTGAGATCTGGGCGGAAGATGACGGCACCATGTCTGTGGATGCGCCTCAGCAAGGACGCGACAGACTCTCGCCAAACATGCCTCGTGGTACCATTGAAAATATGAATGACGCTGTAGGCGAGACGGATGGGCTCTCCATCGGGCCGCTTGCATCCCGCCTGCTACAAGCTCTGCGCCCGTTGAATCGCCAACCCGTTCCCGAGGAAAAGGCTGCTACTAACGGATTCAACGGCGACGTGAGCATGAATGGCGACGCGGACGATGCTGCACCTCCGAGCGACGATAAGGCTTTGCCTCCAGCTACATACATGACTGAATCGTCGACGGACGCGTGGAAAAAGGCAGCTCATCCCAAAATGGACTATGCCCAGGTTGACGAGCGACTGAAGCAAGAACTCAGACACATTGGCTTTCTGCCTCCAGAAGGGGATGCCGATTACGACGGCCACTTTGACGACGAGGTTGCGGGCCGACTTCGAGTGCTGCAGACTCGTCTCAAGGAGCAGATGCTCATCAACGGCGCTCGCAAAGCACGACTCACCGAGCTCGTGCGCGAGCGCATGGCCCATCAGGAATACCAGACAATTCTGGAGGATTTGGACTCTCAAGTGCAGGCCGCCTATCTCAAGAGAACTCGTACCATGGGCAAGAGCAAAAAGGCGAAGCGGCCCGGCGGCGCAGGCGGTGGCAGTCATGCGGCCGGTGGCGCTGCGGGTATGGCCCGTCCGGGCATCGGCGATCTCACTAAGACGCTGATGGAGCGCCGGCGACGCTGGATCGACACGATAGGGTCAGTCTTTGAGGATGAGAGCTTGCGAAAGGTGCCTCGCGTGGAGGACGAGGGCAGCTCCATCTTCAAGTCGGCTGAGATGGCAGACCTCATGAAGAAGGAAAAAGAACAATGGGATGAGGAAGCCGAGGAGGAGTAGCTGGAAAGCGAGCTTTGATCTTTTGGCCACTAACGACACGAATGAGGGTTTGGGGAGGTTTACATTGTTAATTTGGGTACTAAATGGGCAGCCTTCTGCCAGGCCTGGCGTTTAGAGGATATTGCATCGGGTTTGTATTATTGGTTTGGCTAGCAGGCATTTTGCCAATGGAGTTTCGCGGGTGGACCTCGCAACGGCTTTGTATTGTTATGAGCGTATCATTCAAGTCGCAGCTATAGCTTAATAGTGAATACTAGGTTGGCTGCACAAATTTCGCAAGGTCACCTCAAGTGGAGGGTGTGTGTCTGGTTAGTAGACCAACGCGGCAAACTCGGCACCGCAGCTGCATGCGAGACCCTGCATTGTTGTGCCACACACACGGCTCTCGACGACCAGTCCGGACTCGGCGGCCATGTGCCAGCGCAAAGCTGGAGGGCAAAAATTGTGCTATGAGACATTTATTAAGCTTATCGCGTACCAGTTTTCTCCTCTGCCTGCCCCGAAGGTCTCTACTGCCCACCCCGAGGATCTCACAAAGACGTCTCGCAACGCAGGAGGATGGGTTCTTTTTGTAGGATATGATACCGTCAGCTTTTGCATGCACATGTACGCCACGGTGAAAAGCTTGTGCCAGTATGTCTCCCGGGTCATCGGATAGGCTGGGACCAGAGCTCGTCCTCAACGTGACGAGGCCAACGAAGGCTGGCGTCGATCCTCTCGACTTGGGATGACTTTCCAGCCGGACGGCCCGTCCCTACCACTACGTTGGCGCCACCCTTCTAAATTGACCTACAACGGGCTCGATCGAGCCCCCCGAGCCTGTCCTGTCCCTCTCCTCTTTTCGTGTGTTTCTTCTGGTTATCCCCCGAAGACGGTGAGCGAAAAGCCCTCTTGCCTGGGTCTAGGCCAGGCCTTTGTGCGGGTAGCCGATGAGACACGAGTTTGTGCTGGGAAAATGGGAGGGGGCCAAACGCCATGTAATAGTGTGTGTGTGTATGTGTGTGTGTGTGTGTGTGTGTACGTGTGTGTGTAAGCGGTTACGTAGTTGAGGCTGTTGGGGATAGGCAAAGGCTAAAAAGTCCACGATGAGGGTCTAGACAAAAGCCAACGTCTCACCCGGCAAGACAAATTACCTGTCGGCAAGAAACAAACTAGAAACAGATGGGCACTTGATGCATATTGAATAGGGGGCTATTCTTTTCCTCCCATTCTTTGTTTTTTTTTCTCCTTTTTTCTAAGGTTCAGTAAAGGTACTCGAGACCTCCGCATTGAGCCGAACCACGGGAAAAGCGCGACGGCACCAACGAGTTTATCAACACTATTTTCTGGAGAACGGCCGCCTTATCGCTCTTTACCCCCCAGGTCGCTAGCGATAAAGCTCTGAGTGTATTATCGCGCCCGGGCGTCCCCGAGAGGACATGTGCGGGGGAGGTACTGGCACGAGAGAGGAATTGCAATCTCGGTGCCGCGGGAATTTTTTTGCTTGACCACATGGCACGAGTTTCGTCATCGTCGTTCCTGCTGCAAAGGTCCTTTTGCTGGTGCGTCAAGCCTCAGCCTGATGTCCTTCTCGTATCAGTCATCTACGCAACCACACAACGCTTTATCTCTCTCTCTCTCCCTCCGGCCCCCCCTCGCCTTGCTCTCTCAGTGGTAGGCTAATCTCAGTGGTAGGTTAAAAGACGAAGAATGGGGAAATGATGGACGGCGCGGCCGCTCGCAGGCCAGCGAAGCCCAGCATTAGCGTCCTCGGTCTAGCTCAAAAGTCTACCAGGTCTGGGACACGCGGGGACGGGGGTTCATGTCTCTTATCTCTGAGACGCTGGGTAACCTTTTTTTTTATTTTTCCATTTTTGGGGGTGGTTCCGCAGGGACGGCTGCTCGGCTTGGGAGTTCTAGATTACGGCCTCGAGTTGTTATCTACGAGGACGGGCACTACGGCTCTCCATGTGGCTGTCTGGTGCCGGCCTTGCCATTGGGTCTTGTCTCCTAGCTTTGTCTCTCTTCTTGTTATCTTGAAAAAGACTTGCCCTTCTTCGTCTCTTGTTTCTTCTTTTTTTCAATCTTTTCTATCCGTAATCTCTCTTCCCCGGACTTTTTTCCATCAATTCACACTTGTCCCGATCGTTTGGGTTACCGATTTGGAAGAGCATGCAACCCCAAGCCGACGTCTTCCTAATTCGGAACAACTGACACCAAAACGGCTGCCGATCGAGCCCACTAACACGATGCACCTTGTACCCAAGGAGGTACGTATTTATTCAAAGCCTTTTGCCTTGTTCGTGCTGTTGCCAATTGGTGTCTGAAAAGGCTGACAAGTTGGTTGTAATCAATAGCTCGACAAACTCGTCATTTCACAGCTTGGTCTGCTTGCGCAGCGGCGGTTGGCGCGTGGAGTCAAGCTCAACCATGCCGAGGCCACGGTACGTTTTGCAGCCGTCTTTTCTTATCTTTTGGCATCCACCCACCAAACCAAACCCTTGGCGCTCTCCGAATGTCGGGGGCCACAAAGCGGCGGCGGGCGGCGACTTACACCAACGATCCCTATCAATATCCACATTTTGCGTAACAAACAAGAGATTACACAAATGAAAATAAAACGACTAACTTGCGACCGCTTATCATGGAGCAATTTAGGCGCTGATTGCCAACAACATTCACGAGCTCATCCGCGATGGCAACCACACCGTCGCCGACCTCATGGCGCTTGGCGCAACCATGCTCGGCCGGCGGCACGTTTTGCCCTGCGTGTGCCACACCCTGCGGGAGATTCAGGTTGAGGGCACCTTTCCGACGGGCACGTACCTGGTGACGGTGCACAACCCCATCAGCACCGACGACGGGGACCTGGCGCGGGCGCTGTACGGCAGCTTCATCCCCGTGCCACGCGACGCCGACCGGCTGTTCCCCGCGACGCTGGACCCGACCGAGTACGCGCCGGCGCGACAGCCCGGCGCCGTCGTCGTGGCCCGCAAGGGCGACCGCATCACCCTCAACGCCGGCCGGCACCGCATCACGCTGCGCGTCGTCAGCACGGGCGACCGCCCGATCCAGGTCGGCTCGCACTATCACTTCATCGAGACGAACCCGCAGCTCGTCTTTGACCGCGCGCGCGCCTACGGCTACCGCCTCGACATACCCGCCGGCACCTCGTACCGCTTCGAGCCCGGCGACGCCAAAACGGTCACGCTCGTCGAGATTGCCGGCCACCAGGTCATACGCGGCGGCAACAGCCTCGGCACCGGCGGCGTCGAGCGCTGGCGCGTCGACGCCATTGTGGAGAGACTGATGGAGGCGGGCTACGCGCACGCTCCGGAGCCTGAGGGCGGCGCCGCCGCCGGTGGTGGTGGTGGCCGGCGCCGCGCGCAGCCGCGCGTGCCCCGCCCGTACAAGATGGACCGCACGGCGTACACCGTCATGTTCGGCCCGACCACGGGCGACCGCGTGCGGCTGAGCAACACGGATCTCTGGGTCAGGGTCGAAAAGGACTACACGACGTACGGCGAGGAGTGCAAGTTTGGCGGCGGCAAGACGCTCCGCGAGGGCATGGGCCAGGCCACGGGGCGGCCCGACGCCGAGTCGCTGGATCTCGTCATTACGAATGCGCTGATTGTCGACTACACGGGGATAATCAAGGCGGATATTGGCGTCAAACACGGCATGATTGTCGGGATAGGCAAGGCAGGCAACCCGGACGTCATGGACGGCGTGACGCCCAACATGGTCGTGGGCAGCTGCACCGACGTGATTGCGGGCGAGAACAAAATCATCACGGCCGGCGCGATCGATACGCACATTCACCTGATTTGTCCGCAGCAGGCGCAGGAGGCACTGGCGTCTGGCGTGACGACGTTTCTCGGTGGCGGAACTGGTCCAAGGTAAGATGATCAGGCCCCTTACTCTCGCCACTGTCTTTTACCTCATCCTTCTACCCTCACCACTGTCTCTTACATCTCATCATCAACATCCTCTACACACATCTCTTAACACCTTTTCAGCGCCGGCTCCAACGCCACCACGTGCACGCCTGGCAAGCACTACATGAAGCAGATGCTGCAAGCCTGCGACCACCTGCCCGTCAACGTCGGCATAACCGCCAAGGGCAGCGACTCGGCGCCCGGCGCTCTACGCGAGCAAATCGCCGCCGGCGCGTGCGGGCTCAAGATCCACGAGGACTGGGGCGCGACGCCGGCGGCCATTGACTCGTGCCTGACCGTGTGCGACGAGATGGACGTGCAGTGCCTGATCCACACGGACACGCTCAACGAGTCCGGGTTCGTCGAGTCGACGCTCGCCAGCTTCAAGGGGCGCACCATCCACACATACCACACCGAGGGCGCCGGCGGCGGCCACGCGCCCGACATCATCTCCGTCGTCGAGCACCCGCACGTGCTCCCGTCATCCACCAACCCGACGCGGCCCTATACCCGCAACACGCTCGACGAGCACCTCGACATGCTCATGGTCTGCCACCACCTGTGCAAGGACATTCCCGAGGACGTGGCCTTTGCCGAGAGCCGCATCCGCGCCGAGACGATTGCGGCCGAGGACGTCCTGCACGATATTGGCGCCATCAGCATGATGAGCTCCGACTCGCAGGCCATGGGCCGCTGCGGCGAGGTCGTTTTGCGCACGTGGAACACGGCGCACAAGAACAAGACGCAGAGGGGCGCGCTCCCCGAGGACGACGGCAGCGGCGACGACAACTTTCGCGTCAAGCGCTACGTGAGCAAGTACACCATCAACCCGGCGCTCGCACAGGGCTTCAGCCACCTGGTCGGCAGCGTCGAGGTCGGCAAGCTGGCGGATCTGGTCGTCTGGGACCCGGCGTGGTTTGGCACCAAGCCGTACCAGGTGATAAAAAGCGGCCTCGTTGCCTGGTCGCAGATGGTACGTCTTTTGGCTCTTCTGTTCAGCCCTTCACTCCACCCTACCTTTTCACTCTACAGTGTGGAATAAGCAAAAAGAAGACACAAGCTAACAACTCACAAAGGGCGACCCCAACGCCTCCATCCCCACCGTCCAGCCCGTCATCGGCCGCCCCATGTTTGCCTCGTTTGTGCCCTCGACGAGCGTGCTCTTCGTGTCACAGGAATCCGTCGCCTCGGGCGCCGTCGCCTCGTACGGCCTGCGCAAGCGCGTCGAACCTGTCCGCGGGTGCCGCACCGTGCGCAAGACGGACATGCGCTTCAACGACGCCATGCCGCGGATGCGCGTCGACCCCGAGAGCTATCGGGTCGAGGCCGACGGCGTGGTGTGCGAGGCGGAGCCGGCCGAGACGCTGCCGCTGACGCAGCCGTTTTACGTGTATTGAGTTGGTCCGTGCGTGCGTGCGTGCGTGTCGGGGAGAAGAAGAAGGAGAAGAAGAAGAAGAAGAAAAGGGAAATAATGGCGGGAGTGGTTGGTCAGGGATGAATGAAGAGGGAATCGAGGCCGCCTCGTGTGGGAAAAGGTGTTCGCATCACGCGACAAGAGTGGGGTTGCAACATTTCATGACAGGGCATCATCAGCGAGTTTTACTAGAATTATAGAGGAATACCAGCTTGATTCATTATCCAAAACTACCGCGCAGTTCTTGTAGTTAATGTTGGCTCTCGGGCGAGATAGATTTACACCAGCATTCGGGTATGGGGTCAATCCGTGTAAGCACTCGAGTAATAAGAGACGGATGCTTGTCAGCACTCAATTCATGACATGATCTGCCTGCCATCTAATTGCGAGCACATCAGAGTACGTCAAGCAAAAAGTGGTAAACTAAAAAATTCATTGATTTCATTACAGGGCTTTCTCGACAATCAGAATGCACCCGCGTAAATACAGTCATGAAAAGGGTTCGCAGCGAACCTCGTCAAAGTAGCCCTAACCAGATATATCCTTCTCCATCCCACCAGACTTCGCGCCAAAAGACAGAAAAAGCAATACAGCTCCAAAAAAATATACTTCAAGTTTTTGGTTACCCGAACCGGCGTCTTTCCTTGACGCAACCCGGTAAACATCTCCCAGGCCGAATATAGTAAAAAAGAAGCGCGGGTAGCAGGTAGCTACGCCCAGTGCGACGCTACACGAGGCAAAAGAGAGACAAGATTAATACAGCGCAGGACACAGGTAGGTCGGGGTGGTCCTCGCATGATTTCCTGATCATGCACGGCATGCCAACTCTGCATGTGTTGTTTCTCCGGTCATTAAACAAGAGGGCGGTGTGACTGGCAGCGACGTGCTGTTGAAAAGAACCATGGGAAAAAGTAGACGCTCTAAACAAAAAGATGCAGCGAAGCGCGAGGTATCGCGCGTGGTGCAACTTGAAGAATTTATTTCTTGTTCTTGCGAGCAGACTTCTTGCTGTCGTCCTTATCATCGGCGGCCTTGGTAGAAGTGCGTCTGCGCTTCTTGTCAGGGCTGGCAGGGCCGGCCTTGGGAGTCTCAACCTCGGTGACGGGTGCATCGCTCTTACGCTTGCGACCGCCAGCGGCCTTCTTGGGAGTTTTGGAGGAATCATCCTGAAGCTGTTCGGCAATGGCGGCCTGAACGTTATCGGTCTTGGAGGCATCCTTGAGGTCGGGCATGGGGATGCTAAATTCCTCGGCGTACTTGAGAGCCTCTTCATCCGTCATGTTCTTGGCGTTGGCGTTTTGGGCCTTGTACGAATGAACACGGGCGTTGTAGAGACGCAAATTATACTGGTAGGCATTGTTCCAGCCTTGCTTCTCGTGGGGGCTCATGTTGGCCCAGCGGCGCTGACCCTCCTCCTGAACAGCGCCCTTGGGAGCCTCAAGGCCGAGGTCATTGGCAATGATGGAGCGAGCGTGTTGCATGTAGAGGAAGTAGGGGGTGAGGGGACGCTTGGGAGCGTTGGGGTCGTGAGTACGCTTCTTGCGCTCCTTCTTCTCCTCGGCGGGAGGAGCGGCAAGGTCCCCCACAGGTTGGAGCATGAGCTGGGCCGCGGCGGCAGCGGGATCAAAGCTGTTGATCAGCTCATTGACATCGCCTTGCTGCTCGCCGAGAAGCAGGCTGGTCTGGCGGATGTAGTCGCTGGTAAAGGAACGAAGAAGTTCCAGAATGGTGGAAAGACGATTGACGGCCTTGTTCGTGTAAGCCATTGTTCAATGAGTGAAGGTATGAGGAATAGAAAGGAAAGGTGGTGGCTGCAGGGGAAAATGAAAAACAAAAAAGACGAAAGTGTGCGACGAGCACAGCTTGTGACACCCGGCGCTGAAGCTCGTGAGCTGGGCTTGTATTGAAGCCAAGCTTTGAACGGCTCAGCAGCCAGAGCTTCCAGGCGGCCAGTGGGGTCGCGTCGGGCAAGGCGCGGCGCAGGTAAACAATACAGAGGTGCTCAGTCGCGTCTCGTACCAGCTGTACGAAAAACTGCTCTGGCCAGGAAATGGGGTAATAATGGCGGGGAAAAAAGAATTTGTGTGCATGTTGAATAAGGTAATACAAAGGATCGAAAATTGTGCGGCTTTCTCAGAGGCCAGTCGCAACGACGCTGCCGTCATTGGCAACTCTGTAGCCATGGAGCTGGGCAGTGAGTTGCAGTGGCACTGGCAGCTACTGAAGCTCCAGCGCGTTCAAGTTGCTGTTTACATGTACAACATGAGGCGCCGATCCAAGGCCAGCAGCTCGTCGCGAGCAGGTGAGGAACGTGGGTAAAAAGATGTGGGAAAATACAAGGTTGCAAGAAGAAGAAAATGGTTATACTCACAGCATCGCGGACGCGCATGAAGCTCTCGTTATCAACAACACGAGGGCCGACGCTGGGGTTGACGGGAGGAGCAAGGCCGGCAATGACGGGCGGAATGACCATGGTTGGAGGCGGGACGACACCCTTGGCCTTGTCCTCGGCCTTCTTAGAGGGACGAGGCATCGTGATGGATGGTTTTTTGTTGACGGTGGGTGTAAAAGTGAGTGAGAAATTACAAGCCAGGCCTTTGAGGTGAGGGCGTGGCAGTTGGCGAAGCTTGCGGTGGCGGATGAGGCGTAAAATGAAGCTCTGTAGCTAAAAGTGCGACCAAAGGCAGAAGAGGCCGTTGGAAACAAGATGGAATAGCCTAAAATGTCCACTGACGCGATAGCGGGAAGACGCTGTTGACAGGCGTTGGTGATGGTGGAGCTGGGAGGTTTGGTGAAGCCTTCTGGGGAGAGTGCTGGAGGGAGAAAAAAGAGGCTTCAGTGAGGCTTGGGGAGGGGGATCAGAGGGGTGCTGAAAATTTCAAAAACAGCGAGTGATTTGGGAAAGCCAGAGAAAAAGAAAAGTCGGGGGCTGGGGGGGCCCTCACCACACGACGCCAACTCAGCGGCGGGGTCGCAGCACCACCGCACCCCGGGTGTTGCATGGTGTGTGTGTGCTGTTTTTTTGTTTTTTTTTCCCTGTGGTGTTTTGTTTTGGGGGCAGCAGAGGGGAAGAGGAGGGGGGAGAGGAAGAGGGCTAGCGGGGGGTGCCCAGAGGCAACTACAAACCAAGCCTGAGGGGGGGTCGTGCAAGAAAAATTTGCACTGACTGTGTGCTCGTTCTGGTACGAATACTGCTGGTTTGCTCGCTGCTTGTGCCATCCGTCCAGGCAGGTCTCCCAAGCTCACAGCTTTTCCGTCGACAGCACCATCCGCTAGGTCAGTAGTTGCCTTGTACCTGACTACCTTGAGAGCTCGCTATCCGTACTATCTGTCTCGCCCATCTAGATAAACCACGGCACCCGTTGGCAAACAGTCAGCCCCATTTGCAAAGGAGCGCACCGCGTAGAAAATAGAGCACCAGCTTCCCTCCCCGCTACCGGCCTTTACTGTACCACAGGGCTACAGCGCTCCTGCAGCTGCCCAGCCGCAAACAGCAGGTGGCACTGCAATGCCAGCTGTTGCGGCTCGCTAATTCGCTTACAGCTGCTGGCCTCCAGGCCGTGCCCCACCACCACTGCAGCCTCGACACAGAAACTGTGTGTTTTTCAAGTTACATGCCTAGCGACCTCGCCAGACTTCGCCAGTGGCTGTTTTGGTTCGTGTAACGTGCTTCGGCCTACGCCCAAGGCTCTCTGGTCGTGGACTCGTGGTCCCGCACGCCAGGCAAGGTCAGCCTCCAACTATCCGCCTGGACCTGCCTCGGTGCCTCTGTAATTAGTGATTTACTGTAGCCCTCATCAACCACCACCATGACCTATTCGTACCTCACCTATGCAGTCTTTCCGCCGTCTTTCCGCCGCCACCACAACCCCTGCTCAAGTACAAGCCAGCTCTTTCTGCACTTTTCCCGGCCATCCCTCCGCCTACCTACCTAAGGTATCCAGTAAACATCGCTACTAAATAACTCCCCCACCAGTGCTGCACCACTACTTGCCTGCAAACAAGGCCTGGCAGTCTTCGCCAACTCACCAGCGTGCAGAGTCAGCTGGACCTGGTACACAGCGAGTACTTGGCTAACAACACTTTTCCTTTTCAATCAATCATACAACCGCTGCATTTCTCAAGAGGAATTGTAATAGTGCTTGATTAGATTCTCGTGTTGTAAAGCAGTCATTTGCAGCAATGGTGGTCTTGTGTCGACCCTGACAGGACTTTACACTGGCTGGTTTGGCGGCTCAACGGGACACTGTCCTGGTCCAGCGAGACCTCTTAGCGACTACCTACCAGTACCTATGGTGATGCCCGTAGGCCGAAGAGTTGCAGACTTTTACAGTTGGCCTTGTGAGACTGTGGCTTTGAGAGTCCTGCACAGAGCTTCTAATAAGCACCAGGCGTAGTTACCTCGCTTGGACCAGAGTCCGAGGAGAGTTGGCAAAGGGCCTGCTCTCGTTTCTGTCGTTCCAGCGGCTTCGGGAACGACGTGTAAACCTCAGCACGGTTACCCCTCACTTGCATTGTCCGACTCACAGCGTGTCAGCATCGTGGAAGTCAGCCGCTGGGCAGCCACAAGCCTTTCAACCAGTGGTTATTTGAAAAGTAGGTAGAGGTTCAAGACGTGCCCATATTTACCTAGCTAATAGGTAGGCAGGTGTTCGCCGTCCCCAGGCCATTGCCGCCAGGTCTACCATGGTCAGTGTCCATCTCATAATCTGTACTGGTGTTGCCCCAACTGTGACTTCTCAGAGCAATCAATCGATGTTAGACCAGTTCCCGACCGTTGTTAGCTCCAATCATCCACGCCATCGTCTCACCGAGCAATTCTACTAGCACTGGCTTGTAGCACTACGGATCATGGCGACGTGAAGCCGTTCGGGCAGATATCAGCAAGAGAAATCATCGTTAGAGTATCACCTGAAGCCTTCGAATGAATTATGCCAGCTTCTCACTCGACAATTCGTCTGCCTCCATTTTGCTGATTCCCGCGACAGCCGCACCGATTGGTCTATTGTCAATGTCCCACCACTCTTAGCATGACGGCTCTGTCCACTGCCCATTGGATTTCGTGAACTTCGCGGGTACTTTCTGCGCAGTCATTCTACCTGTACTCGCCGTGCCTGTTTCGACGCCCAACAAAGCGTGATGACTTGTCGCTTTCCAGCAGTACGAATAGTCATAGAAGACGAATCGACTTGCGCAAGCGAAAACAATACGAAGAACAGTATAGCAAGCAAACAGCCTCCGTGTATCGACAGCGGGCGGCGAGGTATTATCAGCGCGGCATGTGCCTGTAAGACATTGACGGGTTTGATGTGGCGGGTTCTATTTTGGCGGGGTACACAAGCTGTAGCAGATACGATAGAAGCTGGCATGCATCTATCAGATTCTGAGTTTACATGTGGCTGCAAACTCTTCAGTAAGTAATCAAGATTAGGTGTTTTAGTTTATTCCAAAAGATTCCTTTTTCGCTTCGTAGAGAAGTCTTACTTATCAACGCAAGAAAAAACACGTCGACGCACTATACGCGTCACAGTGTACATACGTAGTAAACAAAGAGCCACCACGACCATGGCCCCCGCTTTAGTACACACCCACAGAAAGTCTTTAGCGTAGGCCTGAGGCTGCCATGGTTGACCAGCAGCTCAAAACCTGTGCTAAATAAATATAAATGTTAACTAATTTACTGGTAATCTAGTCTCTCTGGCAGGCGCCCCACAATCTGCCCGCTCCTGGAACCCCCCATCTCGGTAATGGGCTGTTTCAGGGTCTCTCGGCTTGCGTGCTGCGCAATGCCGCGAGTGGCAATACAAGGCCAGGAGAGATGTTGGTTTTCGCCAGATAGGTAGTATTATTCTTTGTCGCTTTAACTCAATCCTCTGCCCGATTTCATCCGCGGGGATGATAATAGGCTCCAGGCGTGGCATAACCATCGGCTGGCTACATCCCCGCCTATCCATCATTGCTGCACAATTTCATCCATCCCAGGCACCGCCTCCAGTTAATATGCTGCTCAAACAGTTAAAGTATAAGCTTCGCATCTTTAGCGCCTCCTTATTCTCCTCTTGGCCCTCTAAAACTTGCCCCAAACGACCCAACACTCGGGCTCCAGACTACCATCAGCCACTCACAGCTCGTGCCCCTCGATTAGTGCCGTTGCCGCTTTGCGCCTTGGACCACCAAACGCGGTGCCCTAGAGCTTCACCGGTCTTTTCCATCGGCCTGTTGAGCCCCGAAGTCTGGTGCTACCGTTAATGGAGCAATGACTAGCACTATCTGGTGATGCGTATGCTTTAGCTGCGCCTTGTCGCCTGCCGTGCTCTCTAAAAATAAAAATTTCAGCTTTGCCAGTACTCTCTGCCTGTGACTGACGTACGATCTCCCCCGCCAAGCACGAACCCCTCCTCGCTCGAGACCCCCTCCTCTTCCCTGATCTTCACTTTTTCATTTCTCTCTTTCAATTTTTCACCTCTTGCTACTCCTTCGTTCCATTTCGCTGAAATCTCTCCTCTTCAACAACTATCTCAGCGTCCAATCTTCAACTATCAGAGAACAGTCGCATCGCCCAGAGAACAACTTACACAGTTTACACCACCACCCTCACCATGGCCAGCTCTCGCTTCTCGGGCCTGCTGCTGGGTCTCGTCATCCTTGCCGTTTTGGCAAGCCCGGCTGCTGCGTTTGGTGCTGGAAACATTGCTTCCATCTCCAAGGTCGAAGGACAAAATTGTTTGTAATCCCCGCGTACTCTGCACTCGCCGTTTGCGGGACTGGCATCACTAACACCTTGGAACAGGGCGCCACGGTGACATCGAGGATGCTCTTCTCTCTATCGCCATGGCGCGCGCCTTTAATGGCAAAAAATTTAGCAAGCACAACGTATCTCGTGTCTATTTCGGCAACTGGCTTCGCGACTACTCCCAGGCAATCGACGTCGGCACTGTCAAAGCTGTCTCCTCCGAAGCCATCCGCCTGCTTCTCTGCGTTCTTGGCTTCATCACCTTCGGCTATGGCTCTGGCGAGTTTGAAGTGACCGCCGATCGAGTTGGATGCTACCGTCCCGAGGACCACATTGATAACCCCAAGGATTATGCCGACAATGTCGACGCGCGCGACTATTACGACCGCCTCCGAGGTCCTGTCGACGAGGGAGCCGAGCTTTCGATTGATGAGCGCAACGGCATGAAGAAATACATTGCTTCAGAATCTGATAATATTATGACCTCGGCCAAGCATGTTCGCAATCTCTTCACCCGCTGCATCGAGCTTGGCCGTCGCTACAAAGACAACCAAGACAAGGCTGATCGCAACGAGGCCCTCCGCCTCATGGGCACTGGCCTGCACTGCTTGGAGGGTATTGTTTTCACTTTTTCTCAGAAGCTTGCTCTCAACCTTGCTAACACCGTTACACAGATTTCTTTGCCCACAGCAACTACACGGAGCTTGCGCTTATCGAAATGGGCGAGCGTGACGTCTTCCCACACTGCGGAACCAACACCAAGATCCAACTCGAGGGCGCAAATGACACAGTATACCCTATTGTGACTGGCACCTTTGGTGGTGTCGACTTTTTGCACTCCGTTACCGGCGAAGGTTGGGCGTCTCTTGTCTGTCTTTATCTGTGCTTGTATGCTAAACTTTCCTAGTTTCCGACAAGCTGACCCAAAATGAGATCGAGGAGCTCGAGGGAGCACTTGAGGAAAACAAGCAGTCCGATACTAGCTTCCTTCGCGAACTTCTTGACAAGATTCCGGACGGCATTCTCGGTGGCGGCAAAGAGAAGCAGAAGATCGATGAGATTCAGGAAAATGCCAATGCTGCCCAGATGCAGAACACCTCTGTCTCCCCGAAAGACCCCGAGGAATTCACCCTGTATGTCAGAAACATCTTTGACCAAATCATGCCTGCCATTAAGCTTCACGATGACATTATGAAGACCATCGATAATGCCGTGGGCAAGATTCCCGTCTTGCCTAAGATTATCGAACAGCTTGAAGAGCAGCTCACCCAGTTTGTCTTTGGCATCATGGCTCCCTTTATTGTCCCTTTGATTCGACAGATTCGTAACGAACTCAAGACTGGCTCCGATGAAATCATCCAGAGCAGCAAGAACCAACAGCATGTTGTCTTCGACAATGACAACAGCACCGACCCTACCCACTCCATGCTTTCCAAGGATCATTTCTCCAACGTAAGATGGCCTCGGCATCGCAACTACAAAGTTACGGAGATGCTAACTGTGATAGATTTTGAATGAGGTTGCTGGTCGAGGTGCTGCCAAGATGGTCTCGTGGGCCGTTCCGCAGCTAATGGAGGCTATTGATGACGACAACGTCGATATTAACCGTCTCTGCGACCGTCTGATTTATGGTGTCCTTCACCATCCTGCCCAGAAGAACATGGGCCAGGATGGGGTCGTTGAGGCACGCGAGATGATTTTCCAGGTTGTTGAGGAGTGGTGGGGTCAGATGGGCGATGACCAGCGCGACGACTATCGTCGGAAGCTTTCTCGTGATGGTGTTTTCAAGGGGGAGAACCACAAAGAGGGCGTCTACGATACTGGTCACGGTCACGGATGTTCTGGCAAGCTTGAAATGCGCAAGCTGTATGGTGCACCAGAGACTATGGAAACCAAGATCGCCAGTGCTGCAGCTAGTGCCATTTTCTCAAGCGCCAGCGGCGCAGTTTCCAGCATTGTGGAGCAGCAGACTGGTATACAGTTGCCGGGCAAGCAGGAGAGTGAGGAATCGGGCGGCCTTAAGGGATTCATCAAATCCATCTTCAGCAAGGACGAAGACGAGGGCAGGTATGAATAGCCCTTTTCCTCTGGGCAAACCCTGCAGCGTCTAATGAAGTACAGCAGCGGCCGCACAGGAAACCAGCCGAGTCAGAATTCGGGCGACTTTGAGGGTAGGAGCGATGGCAATGGCCGACAGGAATACGGCAGCGGCGGTGGTGGTGGATATGGTCGACAGGACAGTGGCAGACAGGACGGTGGCCATCGACAGGAAGCCGACTCTTACGGGAGCTCCAACCAGAGGAGAGATGACCATGACAACCGCCGAGAGGATAGCTACGGCGGTAGGCAAGACAGTAGCTATAGTGGTAGCGGCGGCAACGGCGGCAACGGTGGTTATGGTGGACGCCAGGAAGACAGCTATGGCGGTAGAAGCGACAGTGGCTACAGCGGCAGACAAGAGAGCAGCTACGGTGGTCGACAGGAAAGCAGCTATGGTGGGCGACAGGAGAGCAGCTATGGTGGGAGGGATGAGAGTTACGGCGGAAGACAAGAGAGTAGCTATGGTGGGCGACAGGAGAGCAGCTATAGTGGTGGGGATGAGAGTTACGGCGGAAGACAAGAGAGTAGCTACGGCGGCAGAGAAGAGCAATACGGTGGTAGAGAGGAAAGCAGCCATGGCCGCAGCAGCGGACATGGGTCGCGTCGCGATGACAACTATGGCGGAGAAGAGAGTAGCTATGGTGGTCGTGGTGGTGACAGCTATGGAGGCGGGAATGAAGGCGGCTATGGTGGCCGCAGCGAAGGGAGACACGGTGGCAACAGTGGCCGTGATGAATACGGCAGACAGGATGACTACAGTCGACGGGACGAAAGTGGTCGAGATGAGGAATATGGGCGACGAGAGTACGGTGGCCATGGCCGCCAGAGACGCAACGACGATGGATATGATAATGAAGACCGATACTAAAGGAACGCGAGGCGCGTTTTGATGCGGCGCTAGATTGGCCCTATTAGATTAGCTGCAAGGGGCAGTGGCCTCTTTGCTTTAAATAGCATATATCAAATTGACTTGTTCGAGACATGAATTCGACATGAAGACGCGTTGAAATTCATGTGGGGTCTGCGCACACGCGCCTTGATGGTCGCGTCAAGCATCGCAGGATACCCTACAGATGGCATCAGGCAACGAAAATGGCCCGCATGCAATGGTCTGTGTCTTTTTCATGCCCTTGCTGGAGATTGAGGTCGGGTTTCACCCACTGCTGCTGATTTGAGCGCGATTTTCTATGCTGTGCCCGATATATGTCGCTTTCCACATGGCAGACTGTAAGAAACAAGAGAAGCCCATGTGTCGATTAGAGTCGCGGGCCAACTCCATCATGAAAACGCTCTCAGTAAGAACGGCAAGCAGATCACGTGATATGAGACACATAGGATCGTTTCAGTCTACAAGAGAGTAACAGAACAGAACATGACAACCATGGAAACATCGCCATGATACTAATGCTGATGAGATGTGCCGCCAACACGAAGAAGTTGGCAATGCACGAATTACGTCGGGCCCGAAATCTAGCTGGAGCCCACCCGTACGGGCCGAGTCGTGGGAGCGGCGCCTCCCCCCACGAGGCCAGTTGCCAAGCCAGCCATGAGGCGGGAAGCTGGGTCCTCGTCAAAGAGAGAGCCTGCCAAACGAAAAAAAAAAAGGCAAAAGAAGAACAGAGAGAAAAAAAAACCCCGAGTGAGAACGGTTATATCCGGAAATGAGATGCGCCTTTGCTAGCGTGGCCATCGAGAGGGTGTGTGTGCCAGTGAGAAGAACTGAGAACATAGCATGTGGGGGACTTTTGATCGTTTCAGGCCTCCCTTGGGTTTTCTTAACCAAATGTTCAGATTTTCAAATTTTTAAATCTATTTGTTGACATTTATTTTCAAGAAAATTTCGGGTGCTGCTGCTTTGTTGGGGTTTGGCCAATCTCGCTCACAGCGAAGAGCGCCCGCTCAAGTTGGGGGCGCGATCGACGGGGCCCTTCTGGCCAAGCTGGCGTGAGGGGGTTTTATTGGCGACGAGGGATCCGTTTCAGCGCCAGGAAATAACTGGTAGCTTGATTCCCATCACTGTGAGAAGCTAGAGAACCCGTGAGTCGAGTGGTTCAGGAAGCCAGGAACATTCATTGTGAGACGCGTTCAAGACCCTGATCATGGTCATGTCCCGTCTTGTGTGAGGCATATATATATTCCAGAGGCTCTCTCGCTGGATAATTACAAAACCAGAACCAAAACTACCAGAACCAAAACTACCTAGAATAAAAGGCGGCCCACCAAACCGCCCATCCGCAAGGTCTCGGAACGTGCTGCAACGCGGGCCACGATCAACAGCGCCTCCCACCCCCAATGACGAGGAGGCCAAGAAGGCCGCTCTTGGCGCTGCGTGGCTGACGGGCAACCGACAAACCTTCCTCAGCATGGCGCAGGGGGAATGCTTATCGGCGACGGCAGAGCTAGGCGATGATGAGCCAATATTGGCCTGCCCTGCCGTTTTGTACAAAACAACGTCTACGCGCCAAAATGATCTTGTTCTCCTTTTACTTCTACTAGGTTTCAGCTTGTGGCTTGACCGGGCGCACGCATTGCAGTATTCCCGTCAAACCTAGAATTTGTCTAGTTGTTTCTAGCTTTGCGTCGTGCGTCTCTGCGCGCAGCGTTTCTTATCTCCTCGTGGGCAGAGCAGCCTCGTCGTTGGGCGGCCGAGCCCATCTTCCTAGGCGGCGAGCTATTGAAATTAGGCGCATCTAGACTGTCACGCACCCCGGATGGATGGCTTAAGCTAGTTAGTTAGGACTCAGGAGAGAAACTCATGGAGCTAGACCCGAGTTATTAGCTGTGGTCGAGGAGCTACCCAAATGGACTTGTCTGCTGAGGACTTGACCCCTTGGGTTAGGTAGAAAACGGCATGATGCGACATGCAGCAGCAGGCATATGCCTTGCATGGCCCTAGAGATTCCTGATTTTACGGCATAACCATTTACCGACCGACCGGATGCAGGCAGACTGAATGAGCCTCGGCCGCATGACTCGATGGCGCATGGAGGGAGATTGAGAGGAAGCTTGGAAGCGGCCGAGGAAGCTGCCGCCCATGTGTCGGTAGTAATCATGGCGTTGCGGAAACACCGATTACAACGCAGCATAGGAGAAGAGGAGAAATGAAAAAGAAACGCGCGCAGGCTGTCAGTCATGAATCGACTGACAAGCATCCGGCCAAGGATGGAGGAAGACCAAAAAGTTGCAAGACGACAGTGGAGCCACCCTATCCTGACAATAGGAGCCGTAGAACGGCATGGTAACAGTGGAAAGATGAACAAGGGAAAGGGAGAATAGGGAGTTGGATGAGGGCAGATGAGCCATTAGTGTAACGGTTTGGGGGGTGGAGGATGGTTCGTTCAAGGACGTATTGCAGTTGTGTTTCGTGGCGTCGGCGAAAAAAAGCCGAGTCAGCAAGGGAAGAGCCGAAAGATGTGATGATGTCGCGCTTGTACAAAGGTATCATGATACAGGGACAAACGGGCGCTGTGCGCATGGGGACAAATTTGCCATGGTCGGTGCAAGGCTGAGGCATCGTGGTGCGGGTGACGATGGACGGGGGACGGAGGACGGAGAACATCGGGACGGAGGAGGAGGACCTAATGCAGGCGAGCGGACGGCGGGGTCAAATGGTCGAGAGTACTGGTAAGAATCGGGTGTACGGAGTAGGCGAAGCTATAAAGGGCCGATGATCTTTGAGTGAGACGAGACAGGTCTGTCGTGGTATGTTTGCGATGACAAAAGTTGGTCGAGGCTCGTCATTGTGTGACTACTGACTGCTGCTACATACTCCGTATTGAGCACCTATCTGCGAGTGACGGGCACCTTTGAAATTTGCCGACGGAGTAAATAGCTAATAATCATGCTGTCTGCACTCTGCAGAGACTGTTTAAAAGGTACCTACAGGACGCCACAGTGGAGAGACTGCTGAGCCACGAATACTCACTCACTCCCTTGCAGTGCAATGGGAATACCAGCAATACTTGTGGCACTATTACCATTCGTTGGCAAACCTGTTTGATGGGTTGTACAGAGTTGAGAGAAACATGCGAAAAAACAAGAAAAGGCCCGAATAGCTTTCAAGTCGTCATTTTTATTTGCCATATTCTTGTACGCCTCAGACGCACCATGGTCTCTTTGGATCTTGGTGCTCGAGTGGTGGGTGCCGGGCGTGTGGGCGGGTGGATGGTGCACCTACGCGTACCGTGTACCTGCGAGTAAGTCGCCGCACGTTGCGACCGGTAAGGTATCTTTTCGACAGGAACCCGTCTCGTCGTTGCGCCCACTGCACCGCAAAACGGCGCGATAAGGACAGGGCTGCCTGGTACTTTGCCTGTGTGCATGGAGCTCCGCAGTGGCTTCTCCAGGAAGTTGTACCTTGTACTTGCCCATCTTTTTTTTTTGCGGGTGATATTACTTTATTACTACGCTTCTTCGCCCGCTTCTTGTGCCTCTTTTGCTTCTCATTTCTCCTTCTGCCCACGCCTCGACGCCTCGACGCCAAAGCCGGGCCCTCTTTCTTGCGCCCTCCTCTTGTCCGCTATTATTAACCTCTTCTTTCACTCTTCATTTCCAACGTCCGGCCTCATCCTCCCTCGACAACGCCTCCTCTCGCCTTTTGCACATCCCTCGCTGCCCTCCCCTTCCCTCGACTCTAGCTCCTAATCCGACTCATCCGCCCAACGGCTCATCCTTATCTCCTTCTCCCTCCCCCGGCAAACGCACGACCCGCCCCTGCCTCTGCGACTTCTGCCCCCGACCAGCCGCGCTGCTTCTACCCACGCACTTTGGCTTGCGCATCACGCCAGACAAAAGCGCGCCACGCAACTTGCTACTGACGCACGTCGATATACCATCACTAATAATTTCTCTCGCCCCGACGTGTGCCCGGATTGTGTCGACTCTTGCCGTCGCCGCCATCACCCCATCACAGCGCCGCTGATGCGCTCTCTATAATGTCCCCCGCCTAATGATTGGCATGTCACAGCCACCATGTCTCTCGTAGGACTCTACAATGGAGTGCTACTCTTCAGCAACCCCTCCTGGAACGGCGCCGGCACCGTCCCGGCGTCGCTGATACGCAACATTACCGATGTCGCCCAGGACCTTGGCTACGAGCAGCACCTAAAGCAGAACCTTACTACTCTCTCCACAAACGGCGCCCAAACTCTCAACGGCGTCATACAAGGTCTGCTTTACGTTCCCGACATCTCCACCGTCGCCTCGTGCAACGCACAACAATACGACTTTATCCCCCACAACGTCACCCGCAGGTCCCAACTCCCACCCGCAAACTACAACCTCATCGCCCTCGCCCCCTGGTTCAGCATAGATTGCGTCCAGGCTTACCTCGCCTCGGCCCGTTTGGATCCCATACGTGGCTTCATCTTTTACAAGCCAAACAATTCGACATATAAGCCGCAAGATTCGGACTCTGCAGTTTGGAATCTCGACGATGGCGGCGCTTGGAAAGAATCCAGATTCCCCATCTTTGCCATTCCCGGCATCGAGGGCCAGAAGATGATGACTCAACTGAGTCTCTATTCCGGAACCGCTGATACCGTCCCTCATGGCGCCGAAATCATGCAGCGATACGGCACAAACGAAAGAGACTATGTCAGAATCTGGGCCCAGCTAAACATGAGAGGCCCCGCGAGCCTGCCCTCGCTATGGGTTTACTTTCTCATCGTCATTGGTGCTCTCCTCTTCATTGTTGCCTCCGTATCACTCACCATGCATTTCATCCAGCGACGCCGCCGCACTTCTTTGCGCAAACGTGTCGAGTCTGGTGAAGTCGACCTAGAGGCCATGGGTATCAAGCGCCTAACCGTCCCCGCTTCCCATGTCAAGGATTTCTCATTATTCACTTACACGAGCCAGCCCGAACTTGCCTACGACCTGTCTACGCCCATTTCTGATGTGCCATCCACTATGCCATCCAACAAGGGCAGAAAGAAACGCAGAGGCGACCGCCAGAGCAACTCATCCGCCACTGTCATCTCAGACAGCGTGCAGACGATGCGCAGCCAGCGTTCTGCCGTGACTGGAAAAGCTGATGCCACCGCCACGAATTTCCAGCCTCGCTGTCACATTTGCCTTGTCGAGTTTGAAGATCGCCTGAGCATCATTCGCGAGTTGCCTTGCCACCACATCTTTCATCCGACCTGTATCGACGAGTTCCTGCTCCGCAATAGTTCCTTGTGTCCCATGTGTAAGCAATGCATGCTGCCGCGGGGATATAGCCCCAAGATAACCAATGGAATGGTCCGCCGTGAGCGTGCACTGCGAAAGCTTCGAGAACGAGTCGACTTCGATGACTCCTCTATTGAATCTGGCGATGCCAAATTCAAGGGCTGGGGCAGACCAGGTTGGGGCAAGCGCTTCTTTCATTCGATATCCTCCTCGGAAGAAAGCCAGGATCTCCAACTAGAGAAGAGGCAGACATCGTCACCCGAACGCGCCGGCGGAGACGATTTTACTGCAAGGAGCGGAAATGGGGGTGACGATAACGCTGGCGGTGGAACTTCGGAAGCTGACCCAACAATGACAACAACGACGCAAACACCGGCAGTTGCGCCGCCGCAGACTACAACGGAGCCTTTTGTCCCGCCCTCGGCTGTGTCTGCCCCGCCCCCGAAGAAGGCCCGCGCACGAAAGTCCAAAGCCCGACCCCTGCATGTGCTGCCCACGCAGCCCGAAGGCTCAGAACTTCGCACAGGGTTCGCCGGCTTTGTTGGTCGTAGCAGTCCATCCTCGTTTGCGCGTGAGCGCATGCGGCAGATTGCGAACCAAAATGCGCCATTTGACGACCCCGATCAATCGCGTCCCAAATGGCGCCGCGCAGTCACCAAGGTCTTTCCGGGGCTATAATTGCATCACATATTGGGCTCGGCGTTTTGCGTAGTATTATTACGCGGATGTAGCAGGCAGCTACATGGGGGAAAAAGCATTGCGATGGCGTTTAGGCAGATGTACAACCTGCCTCTTCTTTTCTTTTCTTCTTCTTTTCATGACGTTATGAAGGGATGCCGGTGCAAGAAGCACCATCCACAGCGGATCGCCTTTTTATACTTTTTATACTTTTTTTTCATCTTTCATTTCCTGTCGGAACCCTGCATGACCTGCAAGATGCAGGCTATTTTCTATATTATATAATGGGGCGATTTCGAGGTACGTCTTTTTCGTCACAAAAACGTTTTATTTGAACCGGGAGCCTTGTTTGGGGAAAATGCCGGATGGAATGGTATATAGGATACAATGGGATATATTCAGCCTACTACATCACTTTGCCTCTTTGCCACGACAATTGCATTCTTTGTCATGAAAATTGCCCTGTTTCATGGAAGCTACTCCGTTGAAGTGCGAAACCCATCTGGTGACAATGTGGACAATAATCAACTCATTTGACAACTAGCCTTTATTATTATTATGTTTTTCTTAATATCTGTGCTTTAGTTGTACTTTGCATTCGTGTATCAGAAAAGCTCTGTTTCCCCCAGCCTTTCCTTGCTCAAGTCTTTGTCCAGACGCAAGAAAAGTAAAAGAAGAAGCAGTAAATTATGTTCTCAACGAAAAAGCTGCCTTATATGTGTTCCAACGCCTCTACCATCAAACACCGACTCTTGAAAATAGGAAGGAAAGAAGAAATACCTAGGTCAAGTCGTTTCATCATCACGTTGAACATTCCGAGCCCAAGGGGGAAAAAAAGAAAGACTGTATGAGACGCGTCCAGCGACCAGTAACCAAAGACAATCACACACGCGGAGAATCACTAATAAACCTGTCCTGGTCGTCCAAAAACCAAGAACCGAGACAATCACGCACGAGGAGAATCGCCAATCAACCTATCCTGATCGTCGCGCAGCCCACTCCTGGCCAGCGCCTCGCGCACACGATCGTCCTCGGCCGCACGGATCCGTCTTCGCGCGGCCTCGAGGCGCTCGACACCGCGATCAATCGTCTCAATGTGAATTGTGAGGGGGAGACTCGCGGCGGCAGGACTGGCGGCGTCGCGGAGGACGCCTGGCTCGGCGACGCGATCGCGCAGGTCGCCGAGGCCGGCCTGGATGGCCTCGAGCTCGAGCACGAGGGCGCTGACCTGGACGACGGCGGAGTCGCGCTGCGCGTCGACCCTTTTGAGGAGCGCGAGCTGCCGCGTCAGATGGCTGAGGCGGCGGGCGTTGCCACCGACGAGCGTCCAGACGTTCCAAAGGATCTCGTCGCGGTGAGAGGAGAGCGTGGCGGCGGAGCGCGACGAGACGTCGTAGATGAGGGAGAGGTGGTCCTCGGCTTTGGTGAGGAGACGCAGGACGGCCTGGGCCTCGAGGATGAGGGCGGCGATGCGCTCCGAGACAAGCGTCGTGTGCTCAATGTACTTGTCGCGGAGGATGCGCTCGCTAAAGTCCTGCTCGGCGGGCTGGAACGGAGTAAACAGCCAGCCGGACCAGGTGATGAGGGAGAGCGCGGTGGAGGAGGAGGCGCCGTTGTTGTCGGAGAGGGGTGCGAGCGAGTCAATGTAGCGCGAGGTCCAGCGGTTGATCGTGATGACGGCGTCGACGGCCGAGCCGACATGCGTGTTGAAGCGCTGTAGGTCGGCGGCGCTCTGCCGCGCCGTGTCGACGAAACCATCAAGCTCAAAAAGAAGTTCGTCGCGCGCCTGTATGTCGCTGTGCTTGACGAGCGTGCGCAGGTCGCGCAGGCTCGCTTCAGAGCGCTTCATCTCCAGCGGCAATGACGCCCCGTCGACGCTCTTCTCTAAAACATCCTCAAATTTGGCCTGCACCCCCATCAAGTCGTCAAATTCGACGGGGCTCGTCAGCATGTCTGGTGCGTCGCGACCGGTGGTGTCGGCGCAAAACGGCAGATTCAGGAGCGAGGCACCAGGTATGCGGCAGACAGGCGACAGCGAGACGTATATGGACCGTTGTAGCATGTTCTGCGTCATGATGATGGCTCCGCAGAAGAGGTAGACGGCGAGAAGGAGCGCAAGGGGTCGCTTGGCATATTGAAAGGCGAGACCGATGACGGCGAACGCCCACCGCGCTATGCCGCTTGAGATGAATGGGATAGAAGGCGCATCGCTGTTTCGGTCTCGGTGATGCGTCCCATACTCGTCATTCTCCGCTCTTTGTCGCGTGCTCCGGCGCTTCACGGGAATTGACTGTGACGTGTATCCCCGTCGTCGCAGGGCAGTCGATTCGCTGTCGCGGGGGCTGCTACTCATCATGGCCTGGCGAAGCGTCCGGGAGCTCTGGCCGGAGCTTTTGCGACTACTGTTAAAATCGACTGACGGCATCCTGAATTCTGGATCCGGTGTGCGGTGAGTGTGCGCCGAGAGCGAGGTATGGCTGGTGCTGCTGACCACAGACGGCGGTATGCTAGGACGAAACGGCTCGCGCAGAATGACGTTGTCGTCGGCCTGGTGTTTGGCAAAGTCGCGGATGCTATCCTGCGAGCCAAAGCTGGAATTCGGCTGGCTCTGCGAGCTCGGCTGCTGCTGCTGCGAGGGAAAGCCCGATGAAGGCTGCTCACTGGACAGCGGGGAGAGAATGTCGCCGTCGTACTCGGGCGTCGCTCCGGGCAAGAGAGTTGTCTCGATACTGTCGTTTTCGCCGTCAACCATGCGCCACGAGTCCTCGACGGGAATTTGTCGCCTGCGCGAGGACATGGCGTCGCGCCAAAGAAAAAGTTTTGCAAGTCAAAAGTATGGCGAAATGGATGAGCGAGAAGTGTGCGACTGATGAAGCGAGATCAAAAGGGTAAGGCGAAACCAAGAACAGGAGTGAGGGTGGCGAGGTAACTTCCGTTTATGCTTTCCTTGTTTCTTCAAGAGTTGCCAGACTCACAAGGAAGGAAGGAAAAACAAAGAAAAGGGTCGCGTACAGTGATCACCGTGATTGTGACGCGAAATCACGCGTACGCTTATGGGAAGTGGTTGGCGCCGCTCACGGGGGACAAAAGTTCGAGATACAGAGCCCGGCGCGTAGTTGGTGTCAACGGCCGGCGGCGGACTGTGGCTAAATTATAAATGCTCGAGTCGAGTCCAGGCAGAAGGAGGCACTCGTAGATTGGATGAGTCACGGTATGAGCTGGCGACCAGGGTTCATTGACGTTAGGGATATGAGAAGAAGGCGACGCCAACAGAGCAAAGAAGCAAGGCAGCAGAGAGGAGGGCAAAGTCGCGGTTGTTGATGGCTGAGTGGCAACCAAGCAACTTATTAGTGGCGGTGACATCCTGGTGCCTGCGCAGTGGAGAGGGGGGGGCCGCGCTAATCGAGGCCGGTTTGTAGTTGGCGGGGCAGGCGGCCAACCGATATCGACGTTCGCAAGCCCGTTGGTGCCATGCGGCGGGGTCGCATTATCCGTCTCGAGCGAAAAGTCATGAATAACTAGAAGAAAGTACAATTTTGATTGCGATCAAGGTGTAACAAATTGCATCACCAGGTCATGGGTGGGAGGCTGACCAAAACGCCGCAAATGGCACATGACCCCATTGGCCTATCTGCCTCCGACCGCCAGCTGGCAGCCCCGACTGACGGGCCGGCGGCGCATGGCCAATTGGTGGGGTGCAAACGGCGCCGCCTCGACAGCCTCGTTTGGTCACCTTTAGCATCATAATATGCTATGTTTACATCAGCTGCTGCTGCATATAAATACACGGGGCGAATAAGCGTCTCTTGAGTCGCCCTCATTTTCCCACAATCCTGCTCTCGCGCAAAGCCTCGACTAACCCAGCGAAACCGCCTTGGTAAGCCCTTCGCGCTGGTGTCGTACGTCGCTCACTGATCGAAAGTGAACAGATGCCTGTCCTGGAGGGGACATTTTCAACTCAAGACGACCGACTCGGTGGTTGTTGCAAATGAATTGCTCATATACACAGCTGCATACATCCGGCGCGATCGATCGAACGTCGTACCATGTCCCTTCCTCTAGCTCAATGACGGCAGCGCACATGGCTGCGACGACGATCGGTCGCCAGATACCATCTCTTCTTGGCCACTGTCGCAGTAGTGCAACTGATTCCCGTCGAATCAACCGATCGCGGCAAGTCCGGCCCACGCCAAACAGCAGCTCGGCGACGGAAACAGAATACGAAAACCCTTGGCCGTCGATGCCCTGCCTTGCCTCGGTCTCCTTTTCGAGATCGATGAGCTGCCGCGAGAGATGGTTGATTCTGATGAATGACTCTGTAAAGTGGTCAAAAGATTCCTCGCCGAGGGTACGGTCCAGATGCAAGCATACATACACAGCCACTTCCATAAGTTGAAGCTGTATTGCCCCGTGCTTGTTCGAACCACCCTCGGGCTGCGCATCCAAGAGCGCCTTGAATTTTAATCTCCAAACCGCAAGTCGGCTCTTGTACTCTTGGATCGTGTCATCATACCCTACTACCCTGGCAATGTCCCCAGGCAGAGTGACCATGGGAAAGGCCTGGAAAATGGCTGTCAACATGGGTTGGATGTCGGTAAACGCATCGCTCATGGACTGGTACGCTTTTGCTGGCTCAGCTGGTGGTTTTCCTTGAAGATACCAGTTTGGTTTCGGTACATTTCTTGTACGGCCGAAGATTTGGGATTCGTAGAGAGAGATGAGAGAAATTAGGGCCCTGGGCGATAGTACGTGATCCAGGCGTCCTTGGTGTTGATGCTCCCAAAACCGCCATTGATAGAAAAGTAGTATGCTAGTGCGAGCGTGTTCGGCGGCCTGTGCCACATCTCCCTGCAAGCAGCACAGGCCCGTGTAGAGCATGCTCACGAGCATAAACGTCTCCTGGTCGGCGTAACTCGGGGACGTTTGCTGCGCGATTACGACCATGTGCCTAATCGAAGCGTTATGTTGCAGCAGCGCAAAGGCGTACAGAGACTTCTTTTCGGCTTCGGAAACTGTAGGCTTCTTTGCTCGATGGTCAAGGGCGGCGAATGAGAGGCACGCATGCCAGACAGCAGGATAGACACGCGCAGCACGCAGCACGTCACCGGCCCAGAACGCTTGGTTGAAGCTGCCGCCAACTTGATAGACTGTGCTCAGGCGGAAAAGATCAAAGACGTGTGCTTCCTGGCGGCCTACTCTGATGCCCTGCGGAGCTAGGAGTGTTTTGGGATGGATGTTGAAAGGCTTGTGCTGCGAGGGTACTGCTTGAATGAAGTTCTCGGCGAAGCGAAAGACCGTGGGAGGGTACTCGCAGTCTCGTCCAGTAGAGGTGCCTACAGAAAGATATTTTAGAGAGCCGTGATGTTGAGAACTAGGCCAATGAAATTGGCATCCAGGGCGGACGCACACTTGTTACATGATGGCTTGACTTCATCACACTTTATTCGTCGACGTCTGCCAACAACATTTCAGATCAATCTCTATGTATTGTTGAACAACTAAGCGGATTCATATCTCACCGGCACGTCATGCAGCCAGTTTTGACCTTGGCTGCGAATCTCTTCTGTCTCTTGGGCCGGACGATGGCCGTCGTGCAAGGCTCGTCAGGGGAGGCGCTGAAAGTCAGCACATGCTGCTGGCCCGCTGCACCATGCAGAGAACCCTGGTTCTCCGGAGAACTGGAGCTTTCGGGAGCACATCTTGGAACCATTTGCAACGCCAACGCGGCAAGACAAGGACCAGCAGTGCCTCACGGATGAGGTACCGTTTGTTGGTGCAAGATTTGATTGTGGCCGCTGGCCAGATGATTCAGATGATGCGATGACAGTGGGTCGCTAATGAAGCTACCAGGTTTGGGACGGGAAGAGCTGTGCGCGAACCATGCATCGCAATAAATTGCTCTCGATGGATACTTGGGGTGATTTCCATTGTAAAGATGATGGCATATAATATGAGCATCTGACCGGATACGACAGATAAGGCTTATAGCGTCGATGCAACCGATTGCACCCGCCAGAGCCCGCAGCCCGCAGCCCGAACCGCCTGTCACGGTCGATAAGCAGTTATTGGAGCTGCATGCCCGGAAAGCTAAGAGGCTGATTGCTAGCTATCAGGGCGTAGCGCAATCGTCTCATGTATGAGCTGGTGATTTGAGTAGGTAGCCTGTGTGCAGCGCCGAATGCGTGACGGGCAGTACCGAGAGTTTTTAGCCTCGGCTCGCTGATGCCGCCCCAGCATAGGCGCTAAAAACGGCAGGCCGCGGGGCCGCAAGACTTCAAGGAAGCTTCATGTGCGTCGCCGCTCGCTACTTCTTTCTCGTCATCCTGTAATCTATGAGCCACGCATTGCTGCACTCCACGCATTCCAGCTCTACCGAGAACCGACACACACGAAAGATCTAATGCCGCACCGATGAGCGAATCGAGCTTCGTGCAAGCCCAGCAACGGGTCGCCGCCCGCCGACAGGCCCGCGAGGTGCAGGCCGCGGCTCGCATCGCCGCCCAGCGCGAGGCATCCCGCATGAGCGCCCAGCTGCAGCGGCTGCCGTTTCCATTCAGCGGCCTCGCACCGGCCTGGGACGCCATATCGTCGCGCGAGGGCACGCGGCCGGCGTTTCGCGTGGCGCAGGTCGACGCGGAGCTCCTCGACGACGAGCTCGTGGGCCTGCTCAAGGCGCAGGTGACCGAGGCGCTCAAGTACTATGCGGGCGGGCACCTGCAGGACGACTGGACCGACGAGATTGTGCTCGCGCTGCGGGCCGCGCTCTTCAAGCTGACCATCTGGGACCACGACGCGACGTACGGCGCGGCGCTGCAGAACCTCAGGTACACCGACGCCCGGCGCGCGGGCCCCGTGCTGGTGCCACCGTCGCGGGCGCAAAAGTCGCTCTACGGCCTCGTCAGCGTCGTGGGCAAGTACGCATGGGGCAAGTGGGAGGGCTGGCTGGCCGAGCACGACGACGGGTACGACGAGCCGAGCCCGCGCGTGCGGCTGCTGTCACGGTGGACGGCGCGCCTGACGACGGTGCACTCGGCGGCGGCGTGCGCGTCGTTTCTCGTGTTTCTACTGCACGGCCGCTACCGCACGCTGCTGGATCGGGTACTGCGCATGCGGCTGGCGCCGCCGACCAGCCAGGTCAGCCGCGAGGTGTCGTTTGAGTACCTGAACCGGCAGCTTGTGTGGCACGCCTTTACCGAGTTTCTGCTGTTTGTGTTGCCACTCATTGGCATCAACCGCTGGCGCCGCTGGCTGAGCCGCACATGGCGCAAGACCAAGGAGATTGTCAACACGAGTAGCGCGAGCGCCGCGGAGGGCGGCGACGGCGGCGGCGGCGCCTCGGGCGAGTACGGATTTCTGCCGGAGCGGACGTGTGCCATCTGCTACCAGGACCAGAACGAGGCGACTACGGAAAACGAGATTATGGCGGCGGCGGCGTCGAGCGGCGTCGTCGGCTCCGCGCAGACGGACGTGACGAATCCCTACGAAACGATTCCCTGCGGCTGCGTCTACTGCTTCGTGTGCCTGGCGACGCGTCTCGAGCGCGAAGAGGGCGAAGGAATCACGTGCTTGCGGTGCGGCGAGCACGTCAAGGAGTGCCGGCCGTGGGACGGCGACGTCGTGGAGCCGGCCGGCGCGAGGCCGGGAGGGCACAAGACGGTGGCCTTTACAGACGATGTGACTGGTGGCATGGACGAGGAAGAAGCCGAGGAATAAAATTGGGCGCCTATGGTGTCCGATGATGAGATTTACGAAACACGGCCAAGAAGGCGTGACAATGTACTATACAATATGGGAGCAGATGAGCTCTGGTTACTTTCTTGAAGTCATGGCATGGCGGGGCGGGGAGATCTTGGTTAGAATTCGAAAAGAGACGTGTACATATTTATATATATATAATTTCCTGACTACTGTGTATCGATGTACAGCTCCTTTGTTTGGCCTGATGCTGGTTAAAATCACTTGTAGCGTCCTAATACCGATGGTATTACATATAAATCATACCGAGGGCAGTCTATAGTAGAATGAAGTATAAGCTAAAAACAAATAGAGTATATAACTTGAAGAATAGAGCATTTAGCTAAAAAAACAGAGAATACAGCTACAAGAATAAAGTATAGAAGTTTAGTGATGGTGTCGTTGCTTGTGCAAGTGCCTATAAATGTGCTTGGTCGAATTTCCCGTGGAATTTGATTGCGACTGGTAAATCTTGATTCCTTTGACTTTCCAGAATGCATCAGCGAAATGATCAGGGTTCTTTGCAACATAGTCGGTACAATTTTCGTATCCCGTCGTGTTTCGGCACTGTTGGCCCCAAAGTACTGGTTTTCCCGCGGTAACACCGCAAAAGTCAATGTTGAGCACGAGTTTCTGATCACGAAAGTGACTGTCCATGTCGCAAGACGAGCCGCCGGCGTAGAAGAAGGGCTTCCCCCATAGCTGAGGGTTCGGCTGCTGGAGCTTGACATCTGCGGGGGTATCTCTTCGACTCCAGCTCCAGAGCCGGAGGTAGTCGGCGGTCCACTCCATGGCGTCTTTTCGCTTACAATTAGCCTCTAGTATATGGGCAGCAGAATTTGGATCAAGCGGTTTTATACTTACAGACACCACCAGACTTGGAGCCCCATTGCCCGCGCTCCTCGGCCGTGCCGCACGCCTGGTTAAGGCTCTGCTTCGCGTCCTCAAAGGTAACATCGCAATTGGTAGTGATGACAGGATTCACCATATTTTTCTGACTGATTGTGCAGTTCCCGACTTGGCTTGCATTCCCTGTGTGAAGTGTCATCATGTTGTATGGCGCCAGATTCCAATTTTCGTAAATGTCCATTTCACCCTTTACGGGCCACGGATCACCAAATGTCCAACTAAAAGGATAAAAGACTATAGTCAGTTTCGGGGGTTGACAACAACGCCACTAGAGGCTACTGCGCTGACTTACAATGCCGGCCAAACTCCACAGGCGACTTTTGGCATATGTGTAAACTCTGAGATGAACAGCCCATAGTTGTACAGCTGCTTGCTCTCGATTCGAACACTGTCGCGGCCTTTGCCTTTTGGATCCAACTTGTCTCTGTGATTGACGCCGAGAAACATTTCCGACCCTTGAGTCGCAATGAGTCCTAGCTTCTCGGCATCTTCGCGACTGCGGTAGTTGATGTAGCCCGATGTTGGGTCGACATCATTGTAGTTGTCGGTGCCATACTTGCTCTGAAATATCTGTCTCAACTTGGAATCCTTTCCATATCTGCGCGCGAGCCAAGACTGTCACTTACTACAAAAAAGTTGAACTTGTCAAAGAAATTGGTGTCATCGTAAGACTCAACAAGTTTGTACTGATTGACGGCGCCAGCGAAACCAAGTCCCGCAAGGGCAAACCAAAAAGTGATTGGACTCATTTGGCTACACTCTGGAGGCAGATGATGATTCGTATGGGTAAAGAAATATCTCGAGGGCGAGCGAGGTTCTAGTTATCACCTAGAACCATGTCTCGGTC
The DNA here is from genome assembly GCA_001931865.2 of Beauveria sp. IMV 00265. Classification (NCBI taxonomy): domain Eukaryota; kingdom Fungi; phylum Ascomycota; class Sordariomycetes; order Hypocreales; family Cordycipitaceae; genus Beauveria; species Beauveria sp. IMV 00265. The sequence goes on from MSJG02000595.1 coordinate 435,000, forward strand.
TGTGATATGCGCTGAATAAAGTTTCGGCCTTTTTAAGAGCTACGCCCTTAATGTCGACGGCTCTTCTTGGGGCTTGTGCCATGAAAAGATTAAAGGAGAAGCGTGAAACAGGAGTGGCAGGGTCGAATTGATAAGCGGCCAATTTTTTACACTCGAGCTTCTAGAATTGGCAAGGCCGTGCATGCTCTTTAAATGCCCAGGGATAGGACTGTCATGCAAGAAAGATCCGTGTAACCGAAACCCCTTGATGCGAGTCAGTATCCGTACCGATCCAATCTTCCCCGGGCGCGTGTTGACTACTTGGCGCGAAGCCAAGGCCTGATTGGCCATGTTGGTTTAGCAATTCATATACTTGTCGGCTGATCAGCGACGTCCATATCTCTCATCATTTGCAAACTCATATTGTGATTGATTTCGCATGTTGTTGTTGCAGAATAATTAGCGCAAAAGTATATGTAGGTGGGGTCTGCACGGGAGAAGATCAGAGCATCATATCAGGTGGGTTTACGGCTCTAAATATCGTGGGGGGCGCACTAGGGAACCGCCACCCGCTATAAGCATAAGGCTTTTTGCATGCTCGAGCTCGAATTTCAGTCAAACTAGGTATCCGCATGTATCACCATCCACGGTAAAGAAGAGGCGCACGGTGTTCCATGCCCCTGTGAGCACGTCAGGCGATGCCGCCAGAATATATGCGGTCTAATATTTAATGGTCTGATGAAAGCACAAACGTCAAGTGCCGGTAGCGCCGCGATCGGCATCACTGTGATTTCTTAGATAGGACGAGTACTATCAGACCTATGGAAGGTCACCCAGTTGTAACATTCTGTTGCTGACGGCGCCTGTGCCCAAATAAGCGTACCAATAACAAGCACCCAGAGCGTCTTCTGACACAAGGACAATAGATTACGATGAATCAATCATGTCTGGTTGTGCCTTGCGGTGGAATTCAGACATGCATTGCATGGAATTAAATCTATAATTTGATTGATGCGATGACATTCTTGTAGCTCTAGCGTGTACAAATGTCTGCACGTAGCATGATAGGTACCGAGTGTCTCTGACTTGCTCTGCTACTATGCGCAGTACTATCCCAATGATAATTACTTTGAATTAGAGCGCTACGGACAAGACTATTCCATATCGTAGTCAAGTCCTGTCTAAATCATCCTCTTAGTGGAGTGCGTGATATGACAATGCATCTATACAATCGATAGCTAGGAAACTTAATCTTCAGATATAGGTATAGCGTAACCCCGTGTGTCGCGCTAGCCAGTGTATCATCACGTTTATGCCGCTAATTCTGAATTCACTTTTTTTGGTAGTTGATAGGATGAGAGAGAGGATAGACGATGCTACAAGTAACTCTTTTAGACATGGTGCTACCTCTTTTTCCAGTTTCATAAAATCAGGTAGAAAAGCTGTTGCTCGCTTTTCTTAGGTATAAATCAGGGAAAAAAAGAAACTCTAGAAATGTCAAACGAATGATATGTTTAGATGTGATTCATTAGCCAAGGTAAGATATATTTGCCTACAGCTTGCTGCTTGCCTGCCCGTTTGGCCATTTGCCTGCCATCACCAGGTGCCATGGACCCAGTTTATTCAGGCCAATTTTGAAGGTCTTCGATTGGCACCTGGTGGAGTTGCATCTGGCAAGCCGCCCTTTTCGAAGACCCCTGGCCAGCTCGCCTTGCTGTTGCTCCTCCATTCCTCTTCCCGGAAGCGAAAAAAAGCCACACTCTGTCGCGCAGGCTGCACAGACGATCGATCCAAAAAGCCCACTCGCATCATGTCTGCGTAAACAAACTCGAAACTCGATACAAAGGGTCGCCAGACTTGACCTGCGTCGCCCTCATCGTGGCCGCACACGCGGAGCTCTCCCAATCGCACTGGGCTGCCCGGCCAGAAGCCCTCCCAGCGCAAGGGAGCTCGACAGCACGCTCGCCGAAGCAGCTTCATCTGCTGTACACGCGCGTTTTACCTTCTCTGTCCCCCGCCGACACCGACGGCCGGCCCTCGACAACATGGCCAGCTTCTTCCAGTTCACCCAGGGCAGCGAGTCCCGCGTCCAGCCTGCCGACTCGTCGCCGCTCCTCGGCCGCTTCCGCGCCGTGCCACCCCGACCAGAGTTTGGCCTCCGCCGCAACAGCCAGCTCGGCCTGCTCTCGGACAGCCTCGCGGCGGGACGTGGCAGCGTGCACGTGGGCTACGGAGCCCTCATCGCCGCCCACCTCGGTGACAGCGACAGCGAGGACGAGTGCATTCGCCGCGACGGCCGTCTCGAGCTCCGGGAGAATGCCACGGTCTGGGATCGTCTCTGGCAAAAGGGCGTCATTGATCTCTGGGTCGAGCCCAGGCAGTCGGCCGTCAGAAAGGTCGTCGACAGGTGGTGGAGTCGATACGGGCTGTTGGTCTTGATGCCGGCTATCTTGGTACGTTGCTCGCTGTAGTGTGTGCATTGTGCGCCTTCTAACCTCGACATGCCCAGGCCATCATATGGTGTGCCATTCCGTTTCCTCAATACCCCCTGCCAAGAGATGATGATGGCGACCTGCAAGATCCGACAAAGCCTCGCAAGCGTCCTGGCTATGGCTCTGCCAACGTCGAGGTCAATTTTTGGTTCTTCCTATTCATCTACTATGGCTTCTACAATGCTACCGCGTTGGTATGGATCACGAAAGTGTTTAACCTCTACAGTCTCAACTGGTAAGCTGAGCGGGGCGTTGGCGCTGTAGTAGCTCAAAATTACTTACATGCTCTAGGTGGCCAAGGTTTTTAGGCTTCCCCGTTACCGTGTCATTGATTGCCGTTATATCTCTGGCAGTACCAGTACCCATCTACCTGAGATCAGAAACCCGCTTCTTGTTAAATCACAACACCTCGTGGATCTCGTGGACCTTTTGCGTCATGGCCATGCCCGTGGCCATTGCGTTTCTAATTCTCATGACCAATGAGCGGCACATTGGCCTGCGACACTCGCTGTCAGAGACGCAGCGCATCTTTACCACATCTTGGTGGACGGGGGAACCTGATACGCTGCCACGGCCCGATCGACGTCGGCGTAACGTGCCGGGCGACTTGTGGGAGCACGACGTGCTGCACTCGTATGGGTCGACGCGCTCACAAGGCGTGGCCATGAGGCGTAGGTGGCTTCCGGCAAGCTTTATACGATTTCTGTGGCTTTGTGTGGCCTTGTTTGTTGGACTGATGGCGTATGTGCTCGGAGAGGCATACGCTGAGCTCTATTTGCAGACGCTGCCGCACAACAGTCTGGAGACAGTAGTGTATGTCTATGGCTGGATTATTACTGTGCATCTGCTGGACGCACTTACTGGCTGGGCTCTGGGAATCAGAGAGGGCGAGCGAGTGGGAAGCTACCCGCTGAGCTGGGTGTTTAAGCTGTAGGTGCCTCTCTAGGCGCAACCTGAATTGTTTTGCTAATCAAGATTTGCAGGTATTTTATGCTGACCTATCAGACATACGTGCGTGCGCTGTACGCTCGACTGCGCACGCCACAGCAGTTCATCGTACTGCAGATTCTGTCGTCGACGAGCTTGGTGATTCTGACGCCGCTGATGATGACGCAGACGTTTCATAAGGCCATGTGCGTGCTGGGCCTTAACGGGCAAACATACGGGTCGTATCAGAAGCTGCAGACGCGCAACGTCTTTATTCGGTTCCTGGCGGAGAATGCATCGATGGCGACGTTTCTGGGGAGCGTGCTGGTGCTGCACTATGGCGCCAACAAGGACGTTTACCCGTACTTTGCGTTTGATCGCGACTCGGAGCCGTACAATCTGAATCTGACGGTGTATTTTTCGGCCATTACCTGGCTGTGCGAGCTGGTGGCGAGCGTGGCGGTCCGGGGTTTGATCCGGTACTGCTTCAAGGTAGACGTTGGGCTGGAGGGCAAGCTGGACTTGGCGGTCTGGCCAGAGCTGCTGCCGACGTGCGTGGCGGTGATGCTGCACGTATTGCAGAACATGATGTTTTCGATTATTCGATTACAATTTCACTAATTGCGGCAAGGAAGGGGGAGGAAAGGGGCAGGAGCGGAAAGAGGAGAGTTGCAGTGTTTGTTTACGATTGAGTTGACTTGCGGCACAAAAGATGGCACAAGAGATGGATGCCGTCTAGTTGATTTCTCGATTTCTCGTCTTTTTGCTCATGTTGGCCTGCTTGCATCCGAAATCGATACCCCCAATCTCGTTTGCGTGCCTTGTTTTCCATTGTCATAGATTACATACCCGAGCCCTGATTTAGAAACAAAGGGTTGCCATTATCGGTTTTGATCATTCAGTTATCGAATAGAGGTAATACAATAATCGCATTTGCTTAAAAGTCGCTGGGTAATGAAAGTGTTCAAGTAGCGCTAAGAAAAGCGGTTGGTCTCGATATCGACTTTGTTCTCTACCAGATTGACAAGTTGCGTTTGAGAAAGCCGCAAGTCGAAATGTGTTATTCCCAGGAATCGACTGTGTCTCGCGATGCACCAAGCTAGGCCGTGGCTGAAATATTCCGGAAAGACTGCGAGGCTTTTGCAAACGCATGGGAGTCTCACAATGTTGATTCGTTTTAATTCGACTCGAGATATTTCAAGGCGTATTGTGCTCGTAATGGCCATGACAGTCAGCGAATGATCATTGAGAGAGAAAACCGGCAGATGCACACCCATCTGATGTGCCAAGATACCTCATTTGAGGACAAAGTCTAAGCTTCCATTGACTCGTGAGACGTGCAACTTGGCATGTAGATTTGGCGCATGCACATTGCAGCCGTCAAACCTGGGCACCAGACGTGCAAAGGAAGGGACAAGATCTTTCTGTCAATCACTTCCTCTTTGAACAGATTTCTGAATATTCAGAAATCTGATCAAAGAGGAAGTGATCGACAGGATATCTCTGTGGCGGTACAACCTGCAGTAGCCTGTCTTTGTCTAGTTGAGCAGTGACGGCTGGACAGTACAAACTCACCGATCCCAGTACTGCCACGCTGCCGAGCGAACAATAGGCAACGAGGGTAGGAACTGGGATAACCAAAATAGAAAGGGTGTCATGCGTCATGATTGTGTGACACATCACTTGCAACAATGGCGTGAGGCTGTAGAATCCTAGTAGTAGGCTTGATGTGGTGCCGAGTACATGGGGGCACGGCATCATCATTAGAAAGGCTGTTCTAACCACCATGTCCTTTTGTGTTTTGATCTCTCAAAGTAGCAAGATCTGTCACAATGTTACTAATCAAGTCCATTACAGTTTGCAAGAAGATTCTTCCGCTGCAAAGGTGTTGCTGTGAGAATGGCATCCCTGCTACCTGGAGACAACAAGACCCCCGAGGGAACTACTGGAGCGGCCCCGGGGCGGATTGGACGTGAAATTTCTTCTCATAGCCTTGGAGGTAGGTGAAAGAAATACAATGTACTTGTCTAATTTACAGAGTCGCTCGCTGCACCTTGCTTTTTACTGTAATGCACTTGCATCCCAGCCACGAATTCCTGCGACTGCCCTCTCCCACCACGTCGGCACGCACAATGCGTCCGCTAGTGTTTATATATAAGGAGCAATCTTTCTCGACGACAGAGGACAATACTCGTCCACTTTGATACAATTCCACACATCGTCTCAACGTGGGTATCCAACAGTGTCTATCCGTTTCGAAATTGTTGCGATTGTGTTTGCCATGTCCGATTCCAAAGCTTTCAGCAGCTGTCGTCCCGAGTATGTCTTGCTAGCTTACGTATTGAAGCACATTAATTGTAACTGACGGAGAAGACTCGGAGATCTCGAAAGGAGCAGTCTACATGCCTCTACGGAAACGCTCCTGCATGGCCATCCAAAGTGAGTACAGTGGTTGAAGCCTCATGCCAGCCAAGAGACATGCTGTCAAGGTTTCTCAAGGCTAATCTGCTTGCTTGTAGGAACTGCACAGATGACGGCCGAGCTTATGAGAAGAAGAGGCTGGGGCTTGCCCGTGCCGAAGAAGAATACGGCTTTGGTGCTCCAGCTCATGGTGTGATACAGAGGCTGGTGCGGCAGTGACGGGACAATGTACTACAGCAACACTTCAAGTCTAGTTCCATAGCATTGATACTGGCATATTGTCTGCTTTTAGAGTCGAATATGCCGGATACATATCTTTTCTGATCGAATTGTGTGAGCCACCAGTCGTGAATGCCATGATGGCAGCGTCTAGCTCAGCAAATTGCGCGCGAGCCACATCGCTTCGTTGCTAGTAACAGTCCCTTGCTAGCAAAGCTGCAAAAGTTCTAGAGGACGCATCTCGTTATCGAGTTTGATTCCCGGTCCAGGCTTTTTCTGCCGTTGACATGGTGTGCGTATAGCACAGGGCACTCTCCGAAATATTCGAGGATTAGGTGCATATGTCTTGTTGTCGACACATGGCAGCCTCTCTTGCAGCCACAACTGGACCACATTTTCGTGATTACGGGTCGAGGGGCAAAAAGAAAAAAAAGACGGATCCAAATTTGGCGCCACAAGCAGATATTGTCGCATCGGAGGCTTTGCCGATATCGTCGCTCTGCAGAGGTTTATCTGTCAAGTGGGTGAGAGAAAAGACGACGCTCTAGCTTCCAGTATCCTCCCAAGGTATTGTTCTCGTTGCCCTACTGTTTCCCATTGCTGCAGTCCCCTTGTTTTCTCACGATTCTTCCCCTTCTCTCACATCCACAACCGGCTTCCCTTATGGGCACACCCCCGGCAAGCCTGGACGTAGATGACTGGCTCAGCAAGCGGCAACCTGCACGGACACATGGCTTCATTTCCCACGCATATGCAAGCGAGCTATCGGAATCGCGTGAAAAATATGGTTGCCGTCTTACATTATTAGCCATTCAAGTCTAAGAGGGAGGGGGGGCGGTCGTCCCGGCAGTTTGGGACGGTGACCGGGGAAGCGGAAACAACGCTACCAGACGAGCATCCGCCAGCATCTGGTGTTCAGATGGACAACACATATCAACGGCGCAATATACATGTTTGCCGCCCTATTTAGCCAGCCGGGCCATACACACCTCCCTGCAAGCCCTGACAAGGGGTGAGAAGAGATTGCGACCACGTTGCCAACCGCATTGTCGGCTGGAGCGCCTTGTTTAAAAACCTTGAGTGTACCCAGAGAGCCGGGACGTGTCCGGGGTCGAGCTGCATGGGGAATAAGAAACGACTGCATGGGTGCGGGCTGCGTGTCTTTCTTGGCGGTCCACGCGGGACCTTTGACGGGGGGTAAACAGGCAAGAAGCTGAAAAAGGTCAAGAGTGGTTTCCCACCGAATATTATCGGCAAGAGCTGGTCGATGCCTCCTTTGGGTTATGATAGTTCCACTAGTACACCCATGACGGTGCTGTAAAGATGTGATGCCCCCAAAGCAAGCCGTAACAGGAGCAGCCTAGTCACAATGTGGATTTTGCGACTGTCATCTACGGATACCCAGAGTGTATAGATTGACGCTTTTAGGCTTGCAGTTGATATAGTTTGCTCCCAATATCAGGGCCTTTGCGAACCACATGCGCACTGTGCTCGCACCCAGTCGCTCGGAATAGGCCGTGCTGAATGCGCGGCCTGAAAGGCAAGTAGATTTGAACAGGGCAGATGGCATCAAGGCTGTAAAAAGGATGACTTGGATGGGCTAAAAGAGGATGGCTTGGTCACTGTTGGAGGAGGCGGCTTGCCGTGTCGGGCATCAATTCTCGTGTTACACAAAGAGATTTGGTGTAATGGCGAGGCTCAGGTTACGACTATACATAAAAGCGCCGTTTCCCTCTGTGAGCTGGCAAATCCAAGTCACGGCTCCAATCAAGTACCTATTTTCTCTACTTTATCAAGTAAACCGGTCATTTTGTAAAAGTTTCTTTAAACAATACTACGCTTCACATTATCAACATGACCACCCCCAGCGACAATAACGTAAACGATAACCGGGCCAACAGTAACCCGGCAAATAACACCAAAAATGACGGGTAATGCAAGATGATATCCATTGTCCCTTCGAGTATTGATACAAGGTTCATCCAGAAGCCAAGATGCAAAATTGACTGCATCCTTCACCTCTATAGAGGTGTCGGACGGACGGGGAGAGTGAGTCGCACCCATACGCTTGATAAGTCTTTTTGAAAAGCCGCACAATCTCTAATTATTATAAAAGAACCAAAACCTTGACGGAACAAATCGTGACTGAGCGAACAGAGATGCGCCGCAATCCGACGGAAAACTACGCTGGCGGAGTATCCGCCAACATGGTTCGGCTCAGCGACACCAACCCCTACACAAACGAGAGACTATTCGCCGCTGCTCGTGAGAAGAAGGGTTCCGAGGAAACAAGAAAATAAGTGTATTTGCATACAGCTTCTTTGCTTTATTAAGGACCTTTGCTTGACAAAGACGGGTCTAGGGCCTGAGCCGGATTAGTCCTCCATCAGCCATGTTGCCAGTGTCATCTTCTGTTTACCAAACTGCAGGCCTGAGCCTCTTTCTTCGCATTGAAATCATGATAATTTTGATCATTAGATACATAATACATGCGAGAGAGATTTTGCCACCTGTTCATGTCCATGACATCAAGTGTTGTGATTTGTGAGTGTACACGCCGAGACCTAGACTGAGCAGACTGGCTGTCACTCACCAAAAAGTTTATAATAAAATCGAACTGGAAGAATCCATTAAAGTGGCTGATTTCATCTTTTTCTAAAGGTGTACAGCCGCCACCAATTTCTCGACTTCTTGTCAGCCTTGGGCCCAGATCACGTCTCGCCATCTCGCACCTCCAACATGAAGACGGTGTAATTCGGGCATCAAGTGGCAAAATAGGAAACTGTACCCCCCGTCGACACTTGCAAGAGTCACAAGACAGCTGCTTCTGTTTGGGCCAAGCATCACGAAACGATACATTTCCTTTGGGATGTAGCCCAACAAGGCGGCAACGCGCACCATCGGCCAAAAAGTGCCCTTGCTGCGCGAGGACCCGGTCGACCAACTGGTGAGCGGGAGCGGAATGGACCATTTCCCCGGCACTTACCCCGAGCTTCCGCTCCCGGAAAGATGTTCCTGTAAAGTACGTGCATACACGCAATGATTTCGATTTAGGCCTGGGTCGTTGGGGAATTGAGAAGCCACAATTACAAATTACAGGCTAGGGATTCAAGTCTGCATACATCAGGATTTGCCAGCGAGTGTAGATACAATAAAGATATTCTGGCTAGCCGCCGCCACCATCCCTGCTTGGGGGCGGAGGAATCCGTCGCTAATTATTATACTTGGCAGCCATGTCGGATGGGAGGCAAGCGGCGGTCCACGACGTATCAGAAAGAGGCTCGACTGCCACACCCTTACATGAGACCGTATCATCTGACACCGATATGGGAATTAGGCCCCTGCGACCTAATGTCATCTCAAAAGCCAAACTGGCATTTGCCGGTTAGCAGACAAGGAAAAAGGCGGGCAATACTGAGCGGCGTGTCCATGTTCATGACTTGCATATTGATTGGGAGCGAAAGAGAAGACGGCTGCTCTACTCCCTGCGCGCAACTCTCTCCGTGTCCATGTATCGCTCCCTGCGTGTCCCGCGAAATATACAAGACACGGCGGAGCATCCTCTCCCGAGCGGGAGTTGTAGCCTGTTGTTGTGTTGCATTATGAATTGTGTTGGATGCAAAATTGGCAAGCAGACCAGACAAAACATCAGACATTGTCTGTAACCACTCAACCACTTGTCCTTTTTATAATGACCCGTCCCGAGTCCAGAAAGCAAAATGCTCAATGTTACGCTGTGTGGGTTGGATTGGGCAGCAAAACAAGGCTGGGGGGGGGTTTGGCGGCATTACATCCCCGGACATGGAACTATTTGTCCGGACGTTTTCCCGCTACAACGAGGCTGACGGTCAAATTTCATGCGGAAGAGACGATGCTTCTTCCCCTAGAAACTTGGACATCTTTCGTACAGCGCTTACCGCCGTCTCCGTCTCCGTCTCGTCTGGTAAAGGCAGCGGCGCGCCCTGTGCAGTATTCAGCGGGGTCATGATCTGCATGCGGTGTGCGTTGCCAGCATCAGCGTCTCTGCCCAGCAGTGCAAAGTACAGCCCCGAAACGGACAACAGCTCAAGTGTATTTACCCATATATACTCAACGAAAAAAGGTATTCGAGGAGCGTCTATTGATGTTGGGTACTAATATAGGCTGACTACTTCGTCTGGGCATCATCGCGGTCCCCCATGTTTGCATGTTAAACCCAATAGCCAGCCTCTGAGCATCTGGAAATTTGAACTTGTCCTGTTGCCTTTTCAGCCACCTCGTCAGGCCCAGTCACGTCAACGCAACAATGCCATCTCCGCGATCATCAAAGCATGCGGCAGCCAACATTCACCAGCGCATGTCGCAATGTTACACATAAGATCACCAGATGCCAAGCCCCCGCCCCGGGGAACTGGGAGCCGTCCTAGTTGAGCAAATCTGGTTGGGCATCCCCCCCCCCTTCCCAAGTCGACATGCAGGATCCATGGCCAGTAGGAAATCAACGACGCAGAGTGCCTTGAGAGCCGGGGGTTGTGACTTACAGTTCTGTTGTCAGTGTTTCTCTCTTCACATGTTCAAGTACTCTGCATTTTGAGCGGCCCAACGCAGACATCCAACATGTCCTGCCCAACACGTCCTGTTGCGCGGCCCATCCGAACGCGTGGCTTCTTTTTCAGGCGAGCTAGCATGAAAGCCCCCAAAGACTATTGTCTTGACCTTTTGATGGCGTCGTGTGCTTGTCCCAAAGCAGAGGCGGTACCTGCGCTCGTCTTGCATGCGCTTGACGCTGGCTTGGCTCATGCATGGGGTGTGGAATTCTGCACCCAGGCAGCCCTCTTTCCTTCCTTCTCCCAAGTGGTCCGGAACGGTGACCTGGTATTTGGGTTCTATTCAATAATTGGTACAATCACTGTTGTGCAGCCACACCGGACAATGGGGGGGAAAGGAGGTTGCGCTGGGGTTGGTAAACAAATATATTGCTCCCTGCCCGACATAAAGTGGAAGAAATGGCCTAAACTTTCCTGGCCGACAATCTTTTGGACACGCAAGCCGAGTCGCAGGTCAGGTCTGCCTAGAGGACAGAGCCCGCGTATAAGACATGAGGTCACCGTCAGCTTCCGCAAAACTGCAATATTGCCGTGCAAGACCTTGATCGACCCTCGTTTCTCTACATGACATTCCTTGTCTGCGTATCTTTGGCCTTGTACTCTTCTCCCTGTATTTCTTCCCTCTGTGTTGTTATACGTCGCACAGCGTTTCGTATGATTCCATCACAATATACATGTGCATCCCACTACATCCGTCAACATCACTGTATTCACCAGCCAGCATGTCATCCTGTCAGTCGCTGTCGTCCCTTTACGTCCATCCGCCTTCCCCCAGACTGTAAGCCCGTCGCTTCTATCCGACCCTTTCTTTTCTTTTTCTTTCTCTCGAGTCTCCTAGAAACGGGCTCACAAGAAACAGCCAGGCCTTTGTACCCACAAGTTCGAGCCGCAGTCAGACTGCACAACAAGTCATCGCTACCACCACCACTGCCCCAGTCTCACCCTCGGCACATTCCCCTGATCGTCACACGAACGGGACGTCTTGTTCGTGCTCAATGTTCTTGTTGTCATTGCTGCCGCCGTTGGAAGCCGGACGCGACCAAGAAATCGCCGCCTGGCGGGAGACGTGTCCGCTCGCCAGCCTGCTCTCTCATCATCGGTGTGAGGAGGTGGATTTTTCTGAAAATGACGTACAAGAGACACTGCAGCTCTTTAGATATGACCTTGTGGACACGCTTGTCAACGGGCAAGAAGCCACAGAAGCGGGAGTGCGTGCCACCGCCGCCGCTGGATCGGCGCAATGGACTCAGCCAAGGCAAAAAAGAGAGCCGCAGCAGTGCCTTGCCGAGGCAGAGGAGATCAAGAAGCTCAAAGAGGAGGGCTGCATCGGGAAAGGAGAGAGAGGGCAGAAGAGAGGCAGTGATGAACGACAAGCTGTGTGAACCATAAAGCCTCCCAAGAACCAATGACGCGGGCTTATTACCTACGCTATGTGGGAGGTTTCCGTTTTCCGTTTTAGTGTTTCCTTGCACGTCATCCGGAAATAGACAGCTTGACGGCTAGATGGTCTTCTATAGTTGGAGGAAAAGGTGGAAAAGTCGCTTTCACAACATGTCAGCGTCACCCGTGGGGTAGAGTACATTGTACAGGTCGAGGTCGTACAGCAAATTCTCACGATTCTTCGTTGGGACATCTGAGGCACACTCATTCGAGTTGGGCAGGTAGTTCACGATGGCAAAGTCTTTTATCGCAGACAGCTTCATCTCGTTTATTCTCCTCCCCAGAAATTGCATAATTCGAGCAACTCTAAACAAGCGCCAATCAAAGAATTCACAGCCACCTGTAGCTCAAAAGTAGAATGATGCCCATGGTAAATACAACAATAGCGCCGAATATGTGGGTATACAATGACATGTAATAATAACGCTCTGCAACCAGTCGTATGCACTTTTGGTAAAAATCAATCAACAAATGTATGCACCCTTCAAGAGCATTATGAAACCTTAGACATTTTGGTTAGGCACAAAGTTGAGATCCAAACTTTGGTAGTTCCAAAGAGCTGCCAAATCTCCCAGCTGCTCCTCTGAGAATCCATCAAGAGAGAGCTGCGCGTAGGACTCGCGTGGGGTGGGCGGCATGTATGGATTGGGCGGTGCGGGCATCAAGGTGGCATCGGAATATGCCTGCGCCGTCGGTGGTATAGAATATGGTACATCATATCCATCGTTTACGAAAGTCATGGTATTTGGCATCGCGTAGCCTCCCGACACATCGATGAAGCCAGAGCCGTACGCGGGTGACGCGCTGGCGATGCTCTGCGCCACTCCGCCGCTTCCAGCAGGTGAGGCCGAGTATGCGTCAAAACCGTCGATGCTGCCTACGTCGCTAGATCCGACAAACAGGTCGCCGTGCTGGAAGAAAGGCGGTGTGAGGGATTCTTCGGCGACCCTGATGCGTTTGTGGTGGCCGTCAGCCATCCTCGGTGGCAAGTATGGGTTTTCGATGCGTTTCGCCAATTTGGACAATATCTCGAATGATGTTTTCGCAGTGCGGGTTTCTGCTGCCAAGCGCTCAAGCATGGATCTTGCAGAATCAATGGCCATGAGAATTTCATGCCTGTTCGGTATGCAGCGATCCTCATCGTGCAGAATGGCAGAGCAGAGAACGGCGGCGGTGTCAAAGATAGAAAACCGAGCCCAATGGAACTTGGCATCCTTGGGATACAAGAAGTCGAAAAATGCCGTTAGGGCTGACATAAGTTTCATCGTGTAGGTGATGCCCTCGTCACGGATTCTCAGGTCGTCGGGGTGTGAGTTTGCCGTCATTCGCCTGGCCATGTACGCGCGTAGAGGATCTATCAACATAGAATGGGCCATGGTGTGTAAGTAGTGGCGGTGCAGGGTGACCCAGGTGTACTTTGAGTCGAGTGATGTGTCGGGATTGTCAAGATTGTAAACTTGCGGAAACCTCTGCATCCAGTTGATAATGACGCGAGTGTACTGGTCAATTTGGACAGGGGAAGTTACTTCTCGCGGGGAGCCGAAGCGGCTTGCTAACTCGCCAATGACTTCCGACTGCAGCTTCATGTGGAGGAGTGGTGAAGGCGAATAATTTTCCAAAGTAAGTGCGGGCAGCGACACCTTGCACTCGGAGCGGTCAATGAGCTTGGGCCGGGAAAGAAGCGCCGATATTTGCCAATCCCACGTATCCAAGACGCACCAAAGCCGCCTGCGCATTTCATAATCGAATTCCGAGATTGAGCCGGCGAGCTGGTCTTGATGCATGCCCAAAGCCTGAGCTTCACGAATCGCAGTGCTGAGCGCATGCCAGGCCTCAACGAATCGGGCCTCAGACTTGTACCAATAGCTGGAGTGCAGGAGATGTTGAACGTTAAAAATATGGTTGCTGCTGATGGGGATGACGGAGTGAAGTTCGCGGGCCGCGTTGTGATATTTGTTAGAGAGGCGATAGACAGGCTCGCCGAGTTCCATTTCAAGCTTCCTCTTCAGGTCAGGGTCTGTATACTGGGCCGAGCAGGCGCAGACCGTGAGCAAGAGACAGGTCCATTGCAGTCCAAGCGGTTGCGACGCGAAACGGGCTATCCACCATTCGCGATATTCCTGCAGAAAGGCCGGAGCGTAGATGATGTAGTAATGGTAATTAACACGGGAGAGGAAATTTTGCACCAACGAGTCTGTTTATGAACTGTCAGAATTTCTGCAACAAAAGGATAAAGGTGAGCTTTGCTATTTTGGTATGTGAAACTTGCCTGTTGTGGTGCGGGGTGGAAGCACCTGCAATGCACGCTCTAATTGATGACAGTTCGAGGCAGCCACAAAGTGCTGTTTTGCGGGAGGCTTTGGCTTTTTCTAAAGGTGCAGCACGAGTTAGCAAGCGTACTTGGTGAGAAGACGGCGGGTCTCTGGCTGAATTGGCGGCATGGTCTTACTTCGTTTTGAACCTCAAGGTTAGTAAAGAAATGCGCGCCTCCGTAGCCGATGGCGGCAAAGTCTTGTGTGTCATCTTCATCGGAGCTGGGCTCGGACTGCTCATCGCGATTGCGGGTGCGCTTGCGGTTTCCGCTCGAGGGCGCTCGCTCTGAAGATCCGGTGGTGGCATGGGAAAAGCGGCAACGATCGGCGACTTTGCGCTTCTGGCAGTGGTTACATGGCCACTGGCGATTGCACTGAAAGCGAGTTAGAGGATGTTTATCGAAAAGTTGAGCGACAGAAGGCAGGGTAGTGTAGTAAAGACGCTTCGTGGTTGAGTAATAGAGACTGAAAGTAGAGTGTAGTGATTGTTGATGGCGGCAAACGGTGGTTTCGGATATAACATGCCTTTTGCTTGCGGCGCTGACACTCGGTACAGGAAGAGCGTGCCTGGCCGTTGTCCCCGGAGCTGGCGTCCATTTTCCACGCGGATCATGGACGTTGCAGTAACATGCCTGTGTGGTATGATGAGAAAAGAATGGAAGTTGTGGGAGGAAGCGGCAAAAGGTGGGAATGTCGTTGGACGACGTGCAAACAGGTGGGAGAGCGTTGGGAAAGATGGGGCTGGATACAAAGGTACCTAGGTGGATTTGGCCGTTGGCGGACAAATAGAGGCAGTCGCGGAGTACTTGCAGAGACCCTTAATTTTTCAATACTTGCTAGGCGAGGTAGGTACCTTTTTTATACCTTTTCACTTGATAATTGCATGGGTATTGCCTAGGTAGGACGGTAGCCGGGACTGGCGGGAGGGGCGGCACCCAGGCAAACGGTGTCAGCAACAGCCCTTGGGCGGGGTTCCAGCAGGATCGAGGGGCTCTTGGGGCTGCAGTGGGCTGATGTCTCCAGGGCCTTTCCCGCCCAGTGCCGCCATCTCTTTGAATGTGATTTGCTTATTCGTACAGTTGGGTTTTCTTGAATGGTAATCCCTGTACGGAGTAGCGCGGTATTTCTCTGTATTTGTGTGCTTCGATTCTGGTGCTGATCGCTACATATTCTAGATACCCATTGCCGTACCTTTTCCGATTCGCTATAAACCTTGTAGAGTACCCAATTGTAAGTTGCAGGCGTAACACAGTTGGAGGAATGATGAGAGCGAGTTGCGAGTTTCCGGTTAGTACCGAGTACATGAGCGACCATGTGCCGTGCCAGGGGAAAGGGTCATCGGCTGCCCACAGCCGCTGTACGGAGTACCTTGGAGGATTTTGCGAGGTACAAAGGTGCAGTCATTCATAGCGGCCGAGCGCGTACTCTGTACTGCCGAGCCTCCATGCACCGGGTACACGTTGGTCCAGGATGCAGCCCCGCGGTGGGGGAACGAAAAAAACGCCATCTGTTGTTAACCACATTGGTGCACTAACTAAATAACCGAATACTTGTCCTGAAAAGATATATCTAATAATTGATCAAGTTGGAATTGGTATATAGAAGTTGATATTTTTGTAATGCAGATAATCACAATGCGGTGAGTAGCCGATAGTGCCAAGTGACCCACTATTTACTTGATAACTGAGTGCGACGGCGAATGAACGCGCTCAAACACGCCGAGCTAGGGCAGCCCGAAAAGAGGAG
This sequence comes from Beauveria sp. IMV 00265, assembly GCA_001931865.2. Classification (NCBI taxonomy): domain Eukaryota; kingdom Fungi; phylum Ascomycota; class Sordariomycetes; order Hypocreales; family Cordycipitaceae; genus Beauveria; species Beauveria sp. IMV 00265. Next base: position 451,122 of record MSJG02000595.1, read on the forward strand.
ACCAACTAAAACGATCGTAGATTAATTACCTGATTTTGCGGTGCTCGTTCCCTTGATGACTTGTCCTGCATACCGATGCTGAGAAAGCTTAACCCAGACCTACATCGGCAAGTCCATGCAGTCCATGGAGGGGTCGCAGGCGGGGCTACAGGGCTCTCTCTCAGCCTCGGCCAAGCACACAAGTGACAAGCTACCACTCGCCATGATGATGAAGACAGAAAAAGAAAAGAAAAGCAAACAATTAAGTCTGCAAATAAAACAGGCTTAAAGTGTTATTGGCGCTACTAGTGTTGTTGGTGTTACTGATGCTATCTAGTGCTAGTAAGGATGTCAGTGCTGTAATGCTGTTGATGCTGTTGATGCTATTAAACGAGTAGTAGAAGAGCGTACTCTGTAGTTGTCCCCAAAATCACAAGTTGCGCTCGAAATAGCAGGCTCTTCAGTATTCAGTTTTGTTCATTATCGGCGAATCGGCGAATATATAGCCTAATTAGGCCATCAGCTGTCGCACGCGTAAACACATCCCAGCAAGACCGTTGCAGCCACCAGCGCCTCATCTACTTGGAGCTCTCCCTTGGGCCTTTGTTCACAAATCGCAAAATCTCAAATTTTCCGCGTTCTTTCTTTTCGGGTGGGCTGCATTTACCTGAGACCTCCACGTCCCATGGCCTGCTGGCCACCCACAAACTCAGACAAATACTTGGCAGCGACTTGCTGCGCACATCTCTTTGCTTTTCCTCTGGGACCTCTTCCGGACGAGCCAAAAAAAAAAAAAAAAAAAAGAGACTGGTCACTGGGACCAACTTTTGCTTTGGGCCCGAGCCTGTTCTGCCTAGGAAACCAAAGAAGGAGAATTACGAAAGGAATTCCACTTACAAAACATACTTCCTGACGTACAAATATCGACAGTAGTGTAAATGACCAGTTACATCATGAGTGGCCAAGTCTATTGAAAAGCCAACGTTCTTGTTGTCTCTTTGCTCACCGGCAGACTGAACTGCCACCAATCAACTTGCTCACCATCGCTCGATCGTGATTGGGAACCCCTATTGTCTTATACCAGTGATGCGACGCCTCGGAGCCACCGCGGCTGGCTGAAGTCTCTTGGGATTCTCACTGCAATGAATCGCAACCCAACGCTCGCCTGCCTCAACCGAATTACTTCATTCGAGTTTGTCCGACGATACTGGGCACAACTTACTTCGTAGATGAGTCTAAAATGCAAACGTGCCGTATAGCACGCTATTGACCCATCAAACATGTGAAATGCTCGCTCATCAACGCGAGGCGCGGTTTTGCGCCCAGTTGGCAAGACCAGCTGGAACATTACTTTCAATCTTCATTGGCAAATGCTAGCGACACCGTATTACCAGTAGCGTGTCATGCAGCATGCAGCCATGCTCTCCACGTCACGAAGCACAACCAATCTGTCACATTGCACAGCGCTTATAATGTATCAATATTACCTGTCCCTGCACCTGTTTCTGCGCCGGGCCCAGGCCCCATGTCCAGCATATGCATGTGGCTGCATTGTCTATGCATGCCCAATCCTTGACCACATTTAGCTCATCTGCCGACAGCTGAAATCTAGGTCTCATCAAAGAAACCACATCAGCAGAATCAGGCATAATAATGACGATTTTTTTTTTTGGATTGAAGTGATTCGGCCGCACGACGCTCCCAAACTTTCCCCCGAATGCAATGTCGCAAAATGATTCACAGGACAGCTCTATAAGCCTGTAGAAAGGAACTGAAACTACTGTCATCTGCACAAATCCGCGCGGTCACCTAGTGCCCCAGCTTCGAAATGACTACGTGGAGTATCTATTTAGCCAAGAACCGTTGCGCCGGGTGAGTCCCACCCGATTGCCGGGGAAGAGTCCGTGTTGCGCCCTGGTCGACCGGGTTTTGCTCATTTCAAACGCCGACTACGCAAAACTTTCTTCCGACGACCAAGGTCCCGATCTCGCCCGATCGCGCAGCGCGCGCCGGCCGATGGAATAATCTGAGTGATCTTGCTGTCGATACGGAGAACACAATCGGGCAACGGCTCAATAGGGCCGGTATCGCTCCTCGCATGAAATACTTGCCGAGGCCCTTGTCCGTCTCACAAGAGCCCGCAATGCCACTAATAAATACCACGGATTCTGTACCGGCAGGTTCCGTTGCGTTGCATTCTGCGTTGCATTCTGCGTCGAGGTCGATCTTGATTCAGACCTTTGTTGTTGGAGCCTTGCAGGTTGCAGGTGATTACTTCGTCAGCCCCCCTGCATCTTCAACGGTGGTTGGCGCGCAAATGCATGTAATGGTTGCAGCCCAACTGTTTCGCTGTTCAAGAACTCAAATATAGTGCATTTCGCAGAGCAAGACCGATTGCAGTAGACACTACTGCTCTTTAAATACTCAGGTTATGCAACAGATGCAATATTTTGGGCTGAAGGGCATCCTGATACATCCTGGCATGAGTGCGAGAGTGCTGGACTTTCTTGGTCAAAGCTTCAGAAAGATACTGATACATAGCTTTGGCATGGGATGAAACATGATCCTTATAATATTATATCGCTGCCCAACGGCCGAGCTAGTCTCCCGTGTTTCGGCCCAGATCCCGCCGTACGCGCCAGACACCTGATCCCACAGGCCGTTTCTGGTTGCCCTGTAGAATCTCCAGCCACGGTACCGCAGGCACAATTTTCACGTCTTCTGTGTCATCCGGCTCAGCATCGAGGCCACTCTCATCTGTCCCTTCATACGTCACATCAAGGTCTCTTTGCTCTGTCTGGCTTCCAAGCGACGCCGTGCCGCGTTGATAGAAAAAGTCCTCGGCATACGCCCAGGTGGGCGCGTCGAACTTTCCGTGAACAAGGATTATATCATGACCTTGGGAACGCGCACTTTGTATTTGCGATTCCTTTATCGGTGAGATGAGCTGCAGGGTTTTGCTCACCGTGTCGATGCCTCGCACGAGAGCCAGCCCTATGGCTTGGCAGTAACGAGGATCCAGTGTGGCATCGTTGGCATTGGAAATCATTGGTAGCCCCTCCGGTGATACTATAGACCTCAGCTCATCTTTCGTCGCGATCTTCCCAGCAGTGCTGTCTTCTATCTGTAGTTTGCTCGCTGAAATCTTCACAGCAGCATCTGGTTGCCGAGACTCCGAGTCGTAACCGTCGAGAATGTTGCGAAACGCCTCAACATCCTCGATTTCCACCACGGCCACCACCATGCCGTCAATTGCTGCTCTGAACAGCTCGGGTGGTGACTGGTGGTCGTAGGATAGAATACCACGGATTCCCTTCCCCCTCGAAGCGTAGCGCACTTCCCATGGTGGCATTGAGGAGATCGGTCTGGGATCCCAGCTCAAGACTGATAGACTGGAGGCTGCCGAGTCATCAGCTAAATGGAAGTAAGCCATGGCCTGCATGGCGCGCAACTGAGATCCTGTTCTGGCTGTATACTCCGTAGGCCGCGATGGCATCGTCAAGAATTCATTTCGTGTGGCAGAGCGCAACGCATCAACCACATCAAAGGGACCATCTTCCGACATGTATATAACCCGGGAGGGCAATATTTTTGTAATCATGTCGACTAGCAGATCCAAGCCCGTTCCCATGATCCACCCCGGTGTATTGATCAGTAGTGGACAGTTCCGCAATGTTCTCCGATATGTTTCGTACAAGTCCATCGCGCACTGAATATAAAGACAAGGGGACATGGCTGGCGATACAGACGCCAGTGCATGGCAGCGCAGGACTCTGTGGCCAGCGTGATGGAGCCCGGGGTGCGAAAAAGGCGTACCAAGATTAGGTCTCGTGATGTGAATGAGTGATACGGTCCCAGCCGGTGCGTACTCGGGCTGTCCAGGGTCCAGATCGATGACTGCGACTCCCGGTCCGGGCTGCGCTGTGCCGGCTCGATTCGTAGTGGTAAGAAGGCGATTCGTGAGCAGCTTTGAGAAGGTGGACTTGCCGGCGCCCTTGGGGCCGCATACAAAAGTAGAACTCTGAGCTCGCTGGTCAAATGCGGCCGAGCTCGTTATATCCGAGATTGCCTTATTCCATTCGGGCGGTGAATTAAGCTCTTGAATAATGCCCTTCTTAGGAGCATCTTCTGAGGTGCAGAGCTGGACTGGTTAGCATGCTTCTCTGATTGTGCATCGGTAAGACTTACTATTCTGAATGTGTCTCCATTAGAACTTTCCGTATCTTCAGAGCTTCTTTCGTCCGCATGCCATATACGCTGGTATAGTGGCGATAGAGAGGAGAGGCGGAGAAGCGGCTTGTCTGCCTTATCATGGTGCAGCTCCAGGCGTGTCTTTTCAGACGTTCGAATTACGGGAATTGCATGACAGTGTGGAGCATGGATCCAGTGAATCGTTTCAGAGGCAGTGAGCGTTGCGCCGAGGACAGCAACCTCACCAGACCGCACTTTGATGCCGAAACTGCCGAGCACAACGAAGCGCTGCATTCACTTAGTTTGCCGCAGCCGCAGGTGTAGCGAAAGACTTACCTCGCTGTCAGATAGCCGTAATTCGCTGTGTCCATCCTTGGCTTTCTTATAATTTTGTTTACTTAAACGAAAAGACGAGTAGGAGACGACTTTGGGGGTCGAGGCGCCGCTCTCTGGTGTTGCCTCGCCCTTCTCTGTACTGCTCGTTGTTAGTCCTCGACCATGGTCGGACCGCCGAGAAACTGCACTCACCTGCGCTTTGAAGCAGTTCCTTGACGGGCAGCAGCACTCTTGGCTATACATGGGCTTTTGGGTGAGCCACGGTCTGCTTGCGCTGCTCGCTGCAGCACGCTGAATTGATTGCCGGCTCGTTGCTTTGGTGCATCCTCGATGGGTGAGCTAGTTTCTTGCAACACGGCGGCGGCAGCAAGCTGGCGGCGAGCAGATAAAGCGCTCAAGGCAGCTTGAGGCGAGAGAATTAGATATCTGATTTTATTTTACGCGCCGGGCGAAGGCTTCTTAAGACTCACATTTTGGGGTCTCTCGCCCCTCCTCCAGCTTTCGGCGCTTACTAGCCGACATCCTTGGCTCGAGCAGTCGCGTAACAGACTGCCAGAGTTCATTCAGTCAGTGTGCATGTATCTCACACCAGGTATCGTTATTAACAAGTGCTGGCTGTCAAGTTGTTACAACTGGTGTGGAAGCGAACTTGGATTTGGCCAATCTTATCGATAAAATGTCCCCACCAAAATTTCATGTTGACTACTGGCATGAGTATTGGCAGGCCAAAGAGCAGGATGATACAAAAGCGACAGGTTAGTGCTGAATAACTAGCTGTATTACTGAGTCTGCCGATATTTTGGCTTGGCCCGTATATGGTGGGTGATTTCTGCATATTGTGGTGAAGCAGTCTTCTCAGTTTGTCGCGTTCAAAAAGCTGCACGCACGGGCCACTTCTACACGTGCAGAAGAAATTTGCGGGCCGTGAAAGGTGAATTGTTGATGGAGGCGCAAGAAAAAGAAAAGCTGGAGCTTCAGTTTCCTCCTTCAACAACCAATTGACCTCGACGCACCATTTCGCGGCTCTCCCGCATCGTGCCAAAATGGCCCCAAAAGAGCCTTTCAAAGTTCATTCGCTTATGAAGCACATTGAGGAGGCCAACAAGGGCCTGACGACCAACCCCGTCAGCAAGAAGCCCCTCCGACCTGCGATCAACAAGACCGTTCCAGCTTCTGCTGCCAGCATTTTCCCCGACAACAGCGGTTCCGACTCTGAGAATAGCAGCAGCGAAAGCAGCAGCTCGGATGATAGCGACTCGGACGGCCCGTCGTACATGAAGAATCTGACAAAGCCCAAGGTTCCGAAACGGCGCAGCAAGGACGATGAGATTGCCGATAGCGACGTCGAGCGAACTTCCACTGCAGACAAATCGAAGCCGGCCAAGAATTCTTCTGCGCCTGTCAAGGTCAAAGCCCCCCCTTCTTCAGATGATGACTCGAGCGGAGCCGACTCGGAGAGCAGTGACGAGGAAGTGAGCGCCAAAAAGCCTGTACTCAAGCACAAAGCTTCTTCGACCAGCGCGTCCAGCCCCACCAGTGACAGCGGCTCAGATTCAGCCTCTAGCTCCAGCTCTGAGGACTCTTCAAGTGACGAGGAGGAGAGTAGTGAGAGCGAGGGTAAAGTCGCCCTCGCCAAACCGACCACCCCTGTGAAGAAGCCTGCCAGCAAGCCTTCTCCCGCCAAACAGCGCGAGTCTAGCAGCAATGACTCTACCTCTGGAGAGAGCCAGTCCGAGAGCGACGTAGTATCAGAGCCTGCTGCTAAGCCAAAAAACAAGACAGTTGTCAATGGTACCAAGGTCAGGACCGCGACGACCAAGCCGACTGAAAGCCACGCTACAAGCAACAGCTCAAGTGAGGAAGAATCCAGCAGTGGCTCCGAAAACGGTGCCGAATCCAGCGACGACGAGGAAGCGGACGAATCTATGCACATCGCAGAACGTGCGCAGGCGAGCCAGGCTGCACTTCCCACCTTCCTGCCTCCGGATTTTGAGCTCCGCAAGAGCGAACAAAAAAGCAATGGCCAAGACGTGGCTCGTGTTTGCAGCGAGGCCAATCAACAGGGAAAGCAACTCTGGTACTTCACACTGCCCGCTAATGTTCCAGTCTCTGTTATTGAGAATCTTGAATTCCCTCTGGATTCCTCGCAGCAGTGTGGAAGCATTCTACGCCAGAATGGCGAAGATTACGGAGTCTCATTTGACAGCATGCCCCCAACGAAGTCTGTTCAAATTCTGATCCCTTCTGCGGACGGTTCCACGTACGAGCCGTGTAAGTCAATTCCCTTTCAAAGAAATCAAGAAAGATGCATAACTGACAACAAGTTGTCAGCTCGCCACGCCGTCAACGAAGTCATGCAAATCCGACGCATCACCGAAATTGGTGTCACAACAGCCACGCCGGCGGCTGTTGGTTCGTCAACAAAGGTTGCTCGCCCGCAGCCCAAGGGTCTCACGGCGCGCTTTCGGCCGATCGGTGTCAAGAGCGACATGGGCACACACCACCTCGATGCCCCCAATGAGGAGGATGTTGAGATGGGGGATATCGAGCCAACTGAAGCTACTCCGAAGTCTCGTCAGAAGAAGGACAAGAAACGCAAGGAAGCTTCAGACCCCAAGGAGAGCACCAGAAAGAGCAAGAAGAGCAAAAGAGATCACACTATTTCCGAGGACGAGGATGCTGCTGCTGCCGAGCAGCTGATGAAAGAAAGCGTCTCTGCGTCAAGCAAGTCAAAAAAGCGGAAGACTGCTCCTATTGGCAGTCCCGATTTGGGATCGGAAGGGGGGCATTTGCCTGTCAAGCAGACACTTGTGGTGCCTCCTGCTATTCCTACCTCGTCAGCTACTGTTCCTGCTACGTCCACACCTGCCAAGAAGACGAAGAAGGGCAAATCATCTGAAGGCAAGCCAGCAACCCCTCCTTCGCAAGTGTCTGGCGGCGCCAAGAAAGAGACACCAGTTCCCGTGCCTGTGTTGCCTGGTTTCAGAAAGCCTGCCGCGTCACACAAGACGCCGGCTAAGAAGAAGACAACGCAGAAGACAACGCTGCACGAGCAGGCAGATTCTCCTGTGGCTGGGCCTCCCTCGTAGATCAAGGGAAGTCAAAAGCTGCGGCGAGCTCGACACCCGTTCTTGGCCTCTACGATACCGCGCCGAGCTCGGAGATAGGCGGTCTGGCGAGACGGAACTATTCGCAGGCTTGGAAACCTGTTCGGTACATTTGATACCCGTATGACTGTGGTGATGAGGTTTGGGCGAAAGATGAAGTTGAAAAAAAAAAGGGAATGCGGTGGTGAAAATATTTGCTCTTGAGTTGGCATTACATGGAAGGCGTTTAAACACAAGAAGATTTTGTTGTATTTGCTGCTGGCTATTGTTTTTTTCTTTTCTTATTTCACCTTGCAGTTGGACAGCAGCAGGCGATAATGAATAAGAGAGTGGTGGCAGAAGACCCTCGAAGTATTGGAGTGGGAATGAGAGCAGAGAACAATGCGCGTTTGTTTTATGAATACCAAATGCCCGATTTTAGTTATACTGCCGAAACTGTGATGGCTATTGCGACTAATCTCGGGGGCAGTGAAGTAGTTACGCATTGCCATGACGTTTTGCCGTTGATTCTGGGAACTGCACAGCCACAACCGCCCACGCGGCGGCTGCGGCCCGTTTGGAGGCGTGACGTGGTTTAAGTTCCCGAATCCTGCGTCTTTGGCTAGCTGCGATTCGTACATCTGATGATCGGCGGTGGGAGAAGATTCTAGTGTAGATGCCATATTTTCTTCTTTCTTTCCTCGGGCTTTGATTTTACAACGGACGAGTCGGGTCAAGGGGCGCGTGTGTATAATTACTTGTAGAGGCAGTTGTTGGCATGTTAAGCCCTCTGCTTGGTTTTGGCCAGAACGAGTGTAGAATACGGCCGGTCACTGACACAGCATTGTACACGACTGCGGCAAAGTTTCCCACATTCCTCCAAGTTCATGGAAAATTGTCTACGCAATCGCAATGACAACCACGATGCCGGTAGTGCCGGCGAAGGCGGAAACGGTGGAGACGCTGTTTTCGACACGGCGACTGTGTCATTGAAAAGGCTTTGCCGGGGGTTTTGTTTTCTTTGCAAGTCATCGACGTGTCAACGGGCTTCGCCGGCGGATATATTACGTTCGTTGATGGCCTTTTCGAGCTAGCGTCTCGGTGACTACGATTGACAAAAGCTTGACAGGAGATGTTGCAAAAAGATGGTCGTTGTCTGGAGCGTGAGGCAGAAGTTGGAGATGGGCGAATGACCTGTTTTCATTGGGTGCAAATACGAGAATTGGAGAAAGATGAGATGTGTTTGGCATCTATCGGGAAAATAACAACAGCCTGGTAAATTTGTGTGGATTGGAGAGATGGTACCTGAATGCGCAAGTGGGTAAAAATATCCACAAATGTCAAAAAGTCGGACAACAATTACGGAAATACCTTGTTGTTGGTTTTGATCAATTTCATGAAAGAAACTTCCAAGACGAGGCTTGACTAGTCTTTTGGGGTTTTTTTTTTGTTAGGTACCGATTAGTTAGCGCAGGGTCGCGTGGGAGATTGCATGCCCCATCAGTCGAGCCCAACAACGTCGACTGACATGATTGGATTTTTTTTTCTTGTCCGTTTCGATTGCTACCCAGCAGTGTCATATTGAATAGGTTGACAGAGCGGCAGATTTTGAACCCGTGTTGTTCGATTTTTCCATCGTCGGGAAATGGGTGCCGGGTTAATTATGCCAAGGCGGAAAATGGGGGTGTTTTGCACGTGCATCGCGATGAATGGCGTGTTTGCAAACTCCGGCGATTTACATGGCGCGGGCTTGTCGTCTTGATGCCGCGTGATTAAAGTCCGCTTTTTTTCTTTTTGTTTTGCCCCATCTTGCCCCTCCCGAGTCCTGTCAAGTCCGCTTGAGAATTCAGTACTCTGTAGGGCAAAACTAAATGGAAGAATCAAAATTGTCGGGGAAAAAAAAGTTTGGTCGAGGTTTCCCGTCGCGTTTTGTTCGGGACCGAGGCTCCATTCGCGCGGTCAAAGTACCTCGAATGCCAAGACCAAGTACCCTCTGACGGGCGGGGCCCATCCTCCGCTCCCCTCCCCCCAAAAGTCAACTGGCTGGCCGCTGCAGTCTGAGGCGCCCAGGAACAGGAATGCAGACCAGAGAGCAAATGTCGTCATGGCCCGACTTGGTAACTACCTACCTACTGGTACGTAGGTAGCAGTCAACTGAGCCCTCTTCTTTGAGCTGGCGGCGGCGGCACGGAAGCTCCAAGTATGAGCTGTTGGGCTGCAACACGTCGATGCGACGGCTGCTGCTCTTCTTTTCGATTAACTCGACGATGGACACGCGACACTGACCAGGATTTGAGCTCTCAAGTCTTGATTTCATTTCTCTTCGTGCGAGCAACCACTCAGCGACTGAGTCGGTAACAGGCTAGCGTCGTAGCGTGTGCAACTGGGGGTGCATGTACATACATACATGCAGGCCAGGGGCTAGATGGCTTCAAAAGAAAGCGAAGGCTAACTAGAGCCATGGGAAATTACCGAGACGCAGCTAGGGCTCCCCTGCACGCCGCCACTGATCCGTCCATCTCCTGTCGTCCAGGCGCCAAGATGGCTATTATTAACCTCCTTTTTCTAAATTCTGCTCCAGAAAGCTAGTTCGGTTTCTGGTTGTGAATAGGGCAAACGTAATGTTGAAGAGCTAAGCTGCGAATTGTCCAATCTGATGCGGGAGCTGTCAACTGTGTGTGAGAACCTATGCAAGGGAGCATCTGCATGTCTCTGACACACTGCTCTCGGACTGGAAGCGAGCGCTAGGGTTGGTGCATGTAAGTTGTCGTGCGAGGCGGCCTCCCAAAAGGTCCGGGGCACCAGGTCAGTCTGGGAGGCAACGGTTCCGCGGGGATAATTCCTTGCTTTGGTCGTAGGGCTGCGAGGCAGAACCAGCCACGTCAATCAGATGTCTCGCGTAAATTAAACGTTTTTTCCTCTTTTTTCCGCTTCTCTTGATCGACCGACCAATTCAGCAAAAAGGGATAGCCATTGGGGAAATGAAGGAGTTGAATGTCTTGGACCCCAGGAAGCTAGTTTGTTGGCGACCAGCCGTGGCCCGTCAGATGATGCAACATGTCTGGCAAGTCTTGGCGCCTCAGAGGAGCGATAAAAAGTGTTTGCTAATCAAAAAGAGAAAAGACATCGTCTCGAAATGATGAAAACGTATCCGTACTCGTGCGGCGATATTAATACACCCATTGGCACAAGGGCCGCAGCGCAGACAAAGAAACCCTGCAGGCAACGTCATGACATGTGGTTGTTCGAAGCTTCAAAAAAAGCTGCCAAGCGCCAGCCCAGCTCAGCCTGCCGCGAAAGATTCTGCCTGTTGCCGTGCACCAATAATAGCTGCAGGTTCCCAAGACCACATTTTGTGACAGCGCGAATAATCTGAGGACGAAGTACGGATTACTGGTAAAGAGAAGGAAGAAAATCAAAATAAAAAAAATATTGAATGCACGATGAGACGCCAAAATGCTTGGCGTTATTTCCCAGGGCCCCAGCGTCAGCCAACCAGCGGCCGGCATCGCTCTCGGCATCGTGATCGAGGTGTATTATTATTCACTTGGGCTAGAAGACAGAATCAACGACGTCAAAGTAATCGTAGCAAGGTAGGTTTTTATTGAACCCCTTTCCGCCATCAAAACGCACAACGGCTTACCCTTTCTTCATGCCCGCGTGACCAACATTGCCTCGACTTTAACGCTGCCCTAGGAAGCTTTGCGGGGTTGTTGCGCATTCTTCCTTTTTTCTTTTCTTTTACAAACATTAGTGACCGCTTTTTAGCGTACTATTGCAAAGATCAACCTGCCGATAACCCGCCTGTTTTTCCAGAGTCGCCGAGTCTAATTACCGATTTGCTTCACCGCTTGTGTGATTCTTCGACCAAGAGTCCAAGATGGATACACCTCCCCATTAAATTGAGAATGAAAAAGTCGGCAAAGAAATTATATTCACCGACCCTCGCCTCACACGTAGCCAGCCCCAACAGCCCTATCTACCGCGCTATCATGTACGGCAGGTCCTTCTCGATAGGCGACGCTATACGATCCATGCCGCAGCATCTCGGCATTTGCGCACACGACCTCTAGCTGCATACGTCTGCTCACCTGTGCAGCTTCTCATCAACAGTTAAACAGTGTCCCTGCGCAGGAGAGACCCTTGGCCGCACCACCGCGCCATACATGCATCGCAGCCGGCATACTTTGCTGTGCCCGCACAGAGAATGGCTTGCTTGTTGACATGTAACCCAGCCACGGGCGGCAAATAAAAAGAGAGCCCGTGGCTCGTGACTAGATATCCCGTACCTTTTGTTTCCTATGACGCATTGGGCGGTGATGCATCTCTGCACATCCGCCGTTGCACTACCGAGTACTCCGTATATACCGCACAACTGCATGCTTGGCCAAAAGCCTACTTTGTGAAACGAGTTCGGCATGGGAGCCAGGGGGGACCGAAACCGACGCAGCAGCTGTTTGTCTGCGCTGTCTGCTGTTGTGTTCAGCTCTGCGAACCCATCGTGACGTGGCGGCCGACGCCAAGTGTAAATTGCCTCTCTGCTCCAGCTGGCCAGCCACAAGCTGGTAATGAGGCTCTGTGGCTCTCAACCCCATGACCTCGTCGTCTGGCATCCACTACTGCATCCGCGTCTGCCGGCGCTGGAAGCTAGGGTCTTGTAAACATCAACTTGTTTCCCTGCAGCATATTCATAAACTACTCAGTATGAAATGGATTTTCGGATGACTTATTTGCGAGTTTGGGGCATGTGGCGGGGAGAATCCAACAACATTCCCCGGACTGAACCGTAATAATTAAGGTGTGCCGGCGGCGGCGCCGTTGCAAGACTACGTAATTGACTTGTTTCGTGACGGGGGAAGCGATCAAGGGTCCTCGAGGTAGTTAGAGGCCGTGCTGGAAAGCGCCGCGTCGCCCTGCAAAAGTTTAAAACGAAGAATGCGATTGCATGGGTGTGGCAGGATTGAACTCCATCTGGACAGCTCACCAGCTACCCGCATTGTCCGGAGGCTGCCACGTCTCGCGCGAGTTGTCCGAAGACTGTCCCGCCGCGCCGGGGGTTTGATAGAGGCCGACTGCGCCGGGGGAGGGGGGGAGTTGAGGATTCGGGCTGGATGAGATTATTAGAAGCCTTTGGAGGAGCGTGGGCTATGACTGGTTGACGTGGATTTTTCAAGGCTGAAAATAGGTGGGGGAAAAAGTTTTTGTAGTCGAGGTACCTAGGCCCACAGGTGAATGTATCTTTTCTGACCCGCCGCTTCCGGTGTCACCAAATCCTAGTCAGTACTGGATAGTGCAGTTTTTGTGTAGCGGACAGGCAAAAGTGGCACAAGTCGTCGTGCCTTTAGCACCTTCAGCGGATCCCTCTAGTGAGACCAACCCCCCGGAGACTGCGGAACAGCGCAATCCTCACCTGCAAATCAGAGCAATTGCGCCAAGCAGCCTCTTTACCGACCTCCTACTCAGGTACCTACCCACCTAAGGTAGGCCGGTAGCCTCTTTCCCAGCAAACCCGTCATCATTGAATTTGCCCTGCGCCGCCTGAGCTCCCTGGCCAGCCTGCCTGCCTGCGCAGTACCTTCTTGCTCCCAACGCCCCCAAATTTCCTCCTCTTCCCACACCTCATTCCTCTGCCACACACACACACACCCTTCCTCTTCTCTTCCTTCTTGCATCCCGCATCTCTTCCCACAACTCTCGTCGAGGCCTTGTTGGCTTCCTATCACCACGGTTTTCCTCCCCGGCATCTCTTAATTTTGCCTCTTCTTCGTCCATTGTCCAGTTGACCTTGACCTGTTGCCCAACTTGATCTGCATTGGGCACGTGCCAGCCATTGCCAGACTATTGTTCCCATCGAGACTCCAGCGCCGACCTTGCCGAATCGATTTCTCTCCCACAACCGCCAAGCAACAAGAAGAAAAGAAACTCTCAACGCAAATACTCTCTTGTTCATTTTTGGATAGCATGCAATAGTCCGGCCTTTTCCTCCGACACTGCTCTTACTCCCGCTTCTCCGCCTGGCTCTCGTCTCAAGACTTCCTTCAGCGCAGTGTCCACCTCGGCAGCACGTCACCACCTCGCCTTTGGCTGCCTCGCAACGTCAATCACCTTGGAACCTCGACACCCGCATTCTTTCGCGAAAATCGCCGTGTTTACGATCCTGCTGCTTTGTCCTGCTCGAATCCGTCGCCTCCGGCGCACGCGCAATCATGACGGATCGTGCCGGAGCCCTCCCGGCTAAACCCAAGCTGCCCAATCTCCTGACCGAGAACCTCAACTTGGCCTTCCTGAACCGCCTCCCTCAGCGTTATCACAGCCGTCGTCGCCCCAGAACAAAGTCCAACGCTCGAGATCAGGGCGTCGAGGATATCACCAGTCTCTACACCTCCTTTAGTGTTTGGGATGGTTTGCGCGACCTGCAAAAACACGAGTTCAAAAAGACGGACCTGCAATACATCTTCCTCCTCTTTCTCACCCTCTTTTCTCTCTACATTGCGCCCTCGGCCCCGGCGCTCAAGTTCTTCGCTCTCGTCGCCTCCGCCTGGCTGCTTCTCATGCCCGCCACACGCCAAATTCTGCTTCCATCCTCCATGATTTGGATTTGGCTGCTTTACTTCTTCTGCAGTCGGTAAGTTGTCCTAGAAACTGATGGTCTACTTTACCTCTCGACCCAGTTCCGCCTTCTGTTTACTGGGCTGTCGCTAATTCTTGATGCAGCTTCATCGACTACAAGTATCGTCCGCACATCTGGGTTCGCGTTCTCCCTGCCCTCGAAAATGTCTTGTATGGCGCCAACTTGTCCAACATCCTGTCCGCCCACAAGCATCCTGTCCTCGACATCTTGGCTTGGTTGCCTTACGGCATCATTCATTTTGGAGCCCCGGCCATCTGCTCTCTCATTCTATTCATCTTTGCCGCGCCCGGCACTGTCAACGTCTTTGCACGCACCTTTGGCTGGATGAGTATTTGTGGTGTCACAATTCAGCTCATGTTCCCCTGCACACCGCCATGGTATGAAAATGAGAACGGTCTGTCACCCGCGGCCTACGGCATGCATGGCTCTCCCGCTGGCCTCGCGCGCGTCGACGCCATATTCGGAATCGATCTCTACACCACCAATTTTACAAACGCCCCTCTGCCCTTTGGCGCATTCCCTTCGCTGCACGCCGCTAATGCCGTCCTCGAAGCTCTCTTTATGAGCCACGCCTTCCCTCAATTTCGCAACTTCTTCATCGTGTACGCTGGCTGGGTTTGGTGGGCTACCATGTATTTGAGCCACCACTACGCCGTTGATCTGGTCGGAGGCGGTCTCATTGCCGCTGCCTTCTTCTACACTGCCCGTGCTAGGTGGCTGCCGCAGAGACAGGCCGACAAGCTGACCCGCTGGGAATACGACTATGTCGAGATTGGCAACCGCCATACCATTACTGACGAAGAATACGGTCAATACTTCGGTCTGAATATCATTGACAACCGACGATCGAGCCAAAGCGACGACTGGACCCTCGGCAGCAGCTCGAGCTGCAGCTCTAGTAGTGGAACTCTGAGCCCAGTTACCTCTGAGGAGACGATACCTGGGCTGTTGGATCTGGACACCGAGCACGACGGACAATGGGATCGCAACAGCCAGCGCAGAGACGTCGAGCTCAGCGAGGTTGTTGTCAGATGAGACGCTCACGCGCACCCGACGACCCGAACAAATCTTCAACACGCTTCATTTAATTTTCGACAGACCTTTATTACATCTTTGGTATTCATCGGCACAGCGACTTGGCGCAAAACATTGGTGTTTTTTACAAAGTTGTCGCGCTCTGTCTCGACACGCCTTATTCGGAGTCTTACGCCATTTTTCGAGGCATGCGAGGCCAGCTTTAATTTTAATACGCTTTGGGGGTTAATTACGCATCGAACTGGCCTCGGCATTCTTGCGACTTGGCTTTTTGCCCCTTTTTTTAATTCATCTTTTCTTACGTACGGCCACGTTTTGGAGGGACAAAAGCCGATAGAACTACGTAATGTATACATACATTATTTTTAATTCGTGCATGGGAAGGGGTCGGAGAACAGGAGGGAACGTTGCATTGGAGCGCATCTGGGAATGGGAATCGAAAGGACCAAACATGCACTGAACATTCGCTATATATATACAACGAGGGAGGGCCATGCTCAGGCCCTGCCCATGACGGACATGACGAGAAGGGTCTCAAGGCACTGCCGTGTGTCGAGGTTTTTCAAAGACCTGGGGCCGACTAATGATTGAGAACTCGGTCCTTTTTTCATCGACCAGGACGAGGTGATGGGGACGAGTTGGAAGTTGAACTACATAACCAAAGATACCGCTCGCTAGACATTAGAAGGTAGAAGCAATATGAAAAAAAAAAATTTTCAGTAAAAACTTTCACATTTGTCAATGTGCATCGTGACTGAGAATCCAAGTTTATTTGTGTGGCAGCAAATACGAGAAATCTCGACATGAATCGGCATTGCTTTTTGCAAAATCAAGTAAAATCAATGGGTCGTCATTTCGTATATATATAGACAATATATATAGACATGTGTGTGGCTTGCTGGTATCAAACTTGTCCATCCATCAGAGCAATATAGTAGAAGAAGAAGAAGCACAAGAAGATGCAAGAAAAAAAGTACATCAACATGAGAAGAGAAAATTCAACACAGAATATTCAACCAAATATCGGCTGACGTATTACATTTCCAAGAGATCATCACTCAGTCTCGCACCGGTGACCCGCCCCAGAGGCCCTTGCTCGTCTGAATCACCTTGTTGGCAATATGCCCCGGTTGCAGCGCCGCGGGAATGCTGCTGGCCATGGACGTGTTGCCGTCGTCGCGAGCATCTACCTTGGCCGCCGCCGTCGTTGGCGGCGTCGCGACGCCTCCCTCGGGCTGCGTCGAATACCCGCTATCTTTTGTCTCGCGCGGCGGGGGTGGCGGCGCAGCAGCAGCCTTTGACGATGACGGAGACGACGACGCCGACGAGTCCATGACGATGCCGCTGTCGTCTTTCCGGATGGCGGCGGGCGGCGCCGGCACCGCCGGGAGAGCGTGGGCGTCGCCGCCGCCGCGGGAGGGCTCCTTGGAGTGGGCGCCGTCCATCATGAGGTGCTGGGCCTCGCGCAGCTTGTTGATGGCGCGGACGGTGTCGATGGCGGCGTGGAGGGTGCGTCGCGCGTTGAAGTTCTTCTTGATGGTGGGGAGGAGGTTCTCGCCGGCGCCGTCCGAGGGCGCGTCGCTGGTGACAAACGGGTGCTGCAGGGCCTCGTGGGCGGTGATGCGGCGCGCGGGGTCAATGGTCAGGCAGCGGCGGACAAAGTCCTTTGCGTGCGACGACACGCCGCGCCAGTACTCGACGGGCGCAAAGGCGTAGTCGGCCTTGAGGATGGCCTGCATCTCCTCAAAGTCGGTGTCGCGGTCAAAGGGCGTATAGCCGCAGAGCAAAAAGTACGTAATGACGCCGAGCGCCCACAGGTCGACGGGCTTGCCGTGGCCCGTCTTCTTGAAGATCTCGGGCGCCATGTATCCGGGCGTGCCGCACGTCGTCGTCAGCACGTGAAACTGGCTCTCGTCCATGATGCGTGACAGTCCAAAGTCGGCAATCAGCAGGTCGGCGTTGTCCTCGGGCGTCCGGAACAGTAGGTTCTCCGGCTTGAGGTCGCGGTGCACGATGCCGTGGTCGTGCAGGTACGCCACCGCCGACAACGTCGCGCGGATCAGGTCGGCCGCGTCCGACTCGAAATACGACCCCTTGCGGCAGATGCGGTCAAATAACTCGCCCCCGAGCGCCAGGTCCGTCACCAGGTAAAGGTTGTTCATCGTCTCAAAGTAGTCGACCAGCGTCAGGATGTTCTGGTGGCCCATCGACACCTTTTTCAGCACCGCAATCTCATTTCGCACCTGCCGGACACTCGTGAGTTAGCAAGACAAGATGTGGTTGTCAAGATGGGATGTGTCGTTTCGAAGCGCCCAACCTACCATGTGCTCTCGCCCCGCCATGAGGCGCTTGTTGATGACTTTGGCGGCATAGTACCGGCCTGTGTCGATGTGCACGCACTCCTTGACCGTCGAGTACGAGCCTGCGCCGAGCGTCTTTCCGACCTTGTAGCGGCAAGGCTGGATCGCTGGTTGCGGCGAGGCAGTCGCCTGCTGGCTCGCCATGTCTTGTGTGGCAATGTCCAGAATCTGATTGTCGATCCGTCCGGTGCGCGCTCGATAACTTGTCGCCCAGGCTGTCTGGTTGTGTATGAATATCGCCTCTGCGCTAGCCGTTCAAAACAGGGGAAAGAGGTCGTCGGCGTTGTCTCGCAGTCCAAACAATCGGTGGCGACATAGACTTTTGCCGGTATGAGAGGGAAGCCGAAATGCATGCGCTGGGCATGGTGTCTACGAATACAGGTGGGGGAGATAGGTGGGGGGAGATGTGGTCGTTGGCGGGTTGGTCAGCGACAGACTGCAGAGGGCTCAATAAAGCCGGCTCAGATCGTCTCGCTTTGTATTGCCACGGATCGTCCTGCGAATACTCAAGTAAAACGCGGGAGGCTCTATTTTCCAACTGCATCGAGGAGTCTTCTGTCGCTCAATGATGTGGAATGTAATTTCTGGCTTAGCTGGGCTACCAGCTCTAGACTGAATGCGCCCCGGTGTGCCTATTTGCTCCGTATTTTTACAAGGTTGTATTGGTACAATTTGGGACAGTCAGCATCTTTCTTATGCCGTTATCAAAACCTCGACAGCTATTTATTGGTGTCATGTGAGCAAGGCCTGCAAAAGGCTGGGCATCATGGTCGAGAGGTGAGAGGTGAGCTTGGTGGCTCACATTTCACCTCCACGCCGGGATTGTTTTTTCGAGCCTTTGAATTTCTTGTCCTTGAGCCTAGAGTCATGGAATCGCTTTGTTCTGGCTTGGTTAGTATAGACATGGCCGCAAGGTATACAGGCAATCACATACACCTCTTTATACTTGGCATGCTTGTCGCTGCTTGTTTCTGCGGGCACGACTTCGTCATACAGCTGCCTGATAACAGAAACTAACTTTTCGCGATTTTCGTCGGCGTTTGCTGTCCTCGATCTATGGGTCTGGGCCTGAAATGTGAGTGAATCGCTGCCAGCCGTGTAATACGGCGACATGCGTAGGCTGGGGTGAAGGATGGGCGGGACGACGGCTAGAAGATCCTTGACGGGGAACACGGAGATGGCTTTTGTCTCGGTTCTTTGGTCTGTTAATACTGCATATCAGAACTACATAAACAGGTAACACACTTATTGACATGTTGGCCGCCTGGGCCGCTGGATCGAGCATATGTTGTCGTGCCACTTGGTAGCTGAGATGGCTCAAAGGATGCATGCCATTTCCGCGCCACGGCCAGGGCGTCCTTATCGAGGTCCGAATCAAAGGCACTGTAACGTTTGTGTCGTATAAATGCTATCCGAGATACCACTGGGGATGGTGCTTTCGACTTGGACGCCGGAGAAAGGACGGCGCGTGGCACCAATGCTAACCTCAAGCGCATTTTGGCAGATCATCCACAGCTGAGGGAAAGGGCGCCGATCGATGCAGGCGGCCGTTGGAAGAAATGAGATGCTGACCCAGCTGATAGGTCCAATATGTTGTAATGAGTTGGCTGCGCTAGTTTTCGGATAGCATCGGCCGTTGCCCACCACGAAAGTGTGGTGTCGAAGAGAACTGATGGTGTCATGGCCTTGATATCTGGTCTGGTCTGGCAACCGTGCGTGATGGTTGGTTACAGCGGCGCCCCACTGCTGTTTCAGTGATCCTCTGACCTCCTCTTGCTCCTGTCAGTGGGTTATTGGTGCTGTAATTTCAGGTGCATGAAGGTGGTTGCAAGTGGCTTGCTGCAATGGTTTGCAGAAGGGTCAGACCATACTGGTAGACCGTGACAAGCCCCTCGTCGTCGTGTCAAAAGATGATGGCAATTGTTTTAAACATTTTGAGTTGTTGTTTATTTGCAAGGCCGATAATGACCTATTTTGGCACGGATCAAAACAAAAGTCTCCGGTGTCGCTCCTTAGAATTGATGTGATAGGTATTCAGTATTTAACTGGTACCTGCACCTCTTGTCGCCGCGCCCCGCTGTAGCCACCTTCCTACAGCACGCTGCAGCGCGCATTAGGTGACCGCCTCTACCTACCACGTAGCGGCTGCATCGCTCAAAATCGCCTAGCGCGGGGCTTTGGGGCCTGAAATTTTCCATTATTACCTATTACCACGTACACAACATTAGGCTCCAGGCTCTCAGCCACCATCTTCAATTTTCGACCAGACTTGTTCGTCCCGTCTTTTCTTTCACCCAACCAACTTTTCTCTTCAACTTGTGCTCTTCAGCTTGCGCTCTGCCGCAGCTTCTTCAATTTCGACTGCTATAATCACTACTTTGTCCTCTATATCAGTCAGGAAACAAATCAAAGAGTTCGATTTCGTCCGTTTGACAAATCCACTCAACAACCGCGACTACCTACGTCTTATCGTTCTCACCAACACAATTTTCACCCTTCAAGTCTTTCACGCAGCCCTCACACTTTTCACCCTTCCTCTAGATTTGAGCGCCATCCCATAACCAGCCAATCCTTTCGGCGATACGACTGCATGGAGTAGTCTCAGCATCGCCTCAACCCACGCCCTCACCCATAGGTAGCTCCACCACTGCGTTTTGCACCTAAACACAGCGGAGTCGCACATGACAGACCAACAGGAACCCGAAATCCACGCAACGGCGGCCAGTCTCTCACCCGTCTCACCTTCTCCTTTACATACCGGCGCGCCTCTTGTCGTTCCAGCGCTGCAAGACGCCGTTGATAGCATCGAGGCCATGGTTGCCGCAGTCGCAGACGCGCCAGACACGGCGCTCCAAGTCATCGCCAATCCCACCAACGAAGCCGCCCACGACGACTTTGTAGACGATGACAGCTTCGACGATGCCTACGCCGAGGACATCGAGCCACAACTACCAGCCTCAGCCGACACGGGCGATCAAGATCCCAACGACGATTATGCCAAAATGTTTGACTCACCCGTCGGCTCAGACCAAGCAGAGGAGGACCGGGACGCCTCCGTAGACGTATCAGTTGTGCCAGACTCGACTGTCTGCCAAGCCCAGCCCATTCAAGCTCAAAAGGACGCGACAAGCTCCTCTGTTTCCCTTTCTAGCAGTCAAACCTCGCCGAGCACGTCCGACGCTTCAGCCTCCCAACCTGCCGCCCAGACACACGCAGGCCCTGATGCCATTGTCCCAGCTGTTGAAGCAAACAAAGCGCCCCGGACTCCTCCGGCAGACCCCCAACATGATGCGCAGCCATTCTCGCAAGACGAGCCCAGCTCTAACCTGAACTACCATGTCGATAAATCGCATGTTGCTGCCAACCCAGCTGCCACCCAATCCGAAAGCCTACCAGCTGCAATTAGCGGAAATGGCAGTCCAACGACCCTAACCTCCACATCATCACTCCCGCCTCGCCCGCCTATCCCACAACCAGCGGCCCATTCGTATAGCCAGACCTCTTTACAGGAAACCTTACAAGCTCCTCAATCCGCGGTCGGGACTTCAAATGAAGTCTATAGTGCCATCCCGCCGCTACCTCAAGCCAGTCATGGTGACTCTGTGCCGAATGCTACGCCTGCCGCGTCTGCCCCAGCTCAGCAAGTCCGGGACGAGTATCAGTGTCTCTGGGACCAATTCATGGCCGACGAGAGACAGTACATGTCCGAAGCCAAGTGGGACCGCTTCCCTGAAGGCTCACGTCTGTTCATTGGTACGCCGCAAACATTGCCAAAGCCAACGTATAGCTTGGCCACTAACAAGTGCCAGGAAACTTATCAAGTGACAAAGTCTCAAAGAGAGATGTGTTTGAAATCTTTCACAGATACGGCAGACTAGCTCAAATCTCTTTGAAGTCAGCATACGGCTTTGTTCAATACCACACTGTTGAGGAGGGCAGGAGGGCCGTTCAAAATCTCGAAGGTGTTGAGATCAAGGGTCGTCGTATTCGTCAGTAGCACGTTATATCTCCTTTTTTTGCAGTGACTAATCAGAAAGCAGACCTTGAGATATCGAAGCTTCAAGACAAGTCCAAAAAGGAACGCAACAGAAGCCCAGACAGAGGCGGCCGCGGCCGAGATGGCCCACGCAAAGGCGACAAGTTTCATGACAGAGATGACCGCCGCGGGGGTCGCCACCACTCACCCCGTCGCCAAAACTATCATGGACGCGATGACTCGTACAGCGGCCGTGACAAGACTCATGGCTCTGGCCGCGGACGTGATCGCTCTAGATCTCCCGACTATGGCCGACACGACAAGGGCAGGTATCGGCAGCGAAGTAACAGTCCGTACGGTGGGCGCTCCCGTCATCAAGAGCAAGAAATCGACCTGCCTAGAAGGTATGGTGCCGATGTTCCTGATATCCAGATCATTCTTCAGCAAGAAGTCAACCGCGATTTTGTCGCCTTCGTCGAAGACTCATTCAGAAAAAGGGGACTGCGGCCGGAAGTCATGTTCTTGCATCCTCGGTTTCCAAAAGACCAGGTAATCCAGCGCCAAGCAGCCGAGGGTGTCCATGCCGTTGTGGAGCTCGATATGCGCGCTCAGAGCATCGGCAAGATTCCTGTGCAGGTATTTGATCGTTCCGGTGGCTCCAACAATGTGCGCTTCGACCAGTACGTCGATCTGGACCCCACCATAGCCGGCGAGGTTGTCCTCCGCGCCAAGGCTGCCGGCACCGCCGCCGCTGCATACCCTCAGCAGCCATACGGTGGCTACCAGCAGGCGTACCATCCTCCCCCCTCGCAACATCCTCCGCGCGGTGGCCCCTATGACGCCGCTCCTCCTCCAGCCCCGTACGCCCAGTCCGTGCCCGCTGCTGCTGCTTCTGCCCCTAACATGGCCGACGTTGCCAGGCTCGTTGGTCACGTCGACAACGCGACCCTGCAACGAGTCCTCTCTGTCATGGCCACGCCTGTACCCAATACCATTCCGAATGCCGCTGCGCCACCCGCGGGCAATGCGCAGGTCGACATACACGCCCTCCTTGGTGCCCTCGGCGGTAGTCCCACAGTGCAAGCCCCTCCTGCTGCGCCGGCTGCTGTTCACTACGGCGGCGCTTACGGTGGTGGCCAGGTTCCTTATCCTCATCCCGGCCCTCCAGCGCCCGGCGGCGCAGCCAATGGCGACTCGGCCGCGGTGCAGAACATCATGGCCCATCTCTCTCGTTACCGACAGTAGTTAACGAAACAGAGAAGAGCACTAACTGTCAGACCGTAGTGTATTGGCTCTTCCTCATATGCAACTTCTAGTTCTGGCGTTTTCTGTTGTCTCGCTTCCCCGAGACGATTTCAATCTGTGTGTGTGCGTGTGTGTGTGCTTCTTTTGGCGAATAGTACTGGCGCTGGGGTCATTTAGTATAGAGGAGACGAGAGCACGAAAGCCATTTGCGAACATGAATGCCTATTAGTACTAGTGTCGGAACAACAGAAACTCTACCCATTTACATGTCCAACATTCTTTATTCAGCGAGAATCTGTTTCCTTTCCTCTAGATGAACTGCATAATTGAAATAAGGTGGTAATAAAACGGCCACACATGTACAGAATGGCAAAAGGATAAAAAAAATAACATACAACAGCCGGGGTTCGCTGGTCATCACCGACCCAACTACTAATCTGCCGGTCAGTAGCTTAACTTCAGCGGAGCAAACGAGACGCGGTGTTTCTCTACTGCCTATGGTCGTATGTGCCAGAGGATCGAGCCTATTCGCATTATATGGACAGTGAATGACATGAAGTGTACACGTGGAGGTCACAGCGAGAATCTTCATTGGCTCCGGTGCGTATCGCAACGATGCCCGTGCAGGTATCGGAGTGACGCCGCGTCATATCATCAGGGGTTTCGGGCAGCATTCTGGCATGCATATGCCAGTGTTTCTACCAATTTACATGAATTGCGAGACTTGTACACTGCTCGCTTGATTACAGGACTTGCATGAATGGGGCTGGGCAGCATATGAGCGAGATGTATGTACAATTCAGTCGCCGTAGAGAGGATTGCTGTACTGTTGCTCCCTCGGGCTCTACCATTCAAAGCTCTCGTTGTGGTACCACACTTTGCGGCCCTTCATCACCCACGGCCGCACGCAGCGTCTCACCTCGTCTGCCATCTCTTTCGGTCCGCAGACCACGACCGCGACGACGCCCTGCGCGCTGAGCTTGAACGCCTCGTCGACAATCTTTTCAAAGTTGGGCCGTCGCCGGTTCTTCTGATCGGCCTTGCGCATGCGCGCACGCTGACCAAAGGCGCTGCGCAATGGCGGCAGTGACTGCAATTCAACCGCGGAGCCGCCTTCACCGCCACCGTCAGGCTCGGTGGTGGCGGCGACGTCGCCGGTCAGGTAAAGTTGTATGCGCTCATCATTGAGCACAGTTTTGCTGCCTGCGCTGGCCGGCACGGCCCACGTCGCGTCGCCGGCGGTGCGGATAGCCCAGATCATTTGCAGACGCGCGAGCGGCAACTCGGCCTGCACGGCCTGGAAGATGGGCAGAATAAAGGTCGCGCCGACGCCGCCAGCGACGAAGAGCACGCGGCTGGCACCGCTGCTGAGGAGGGCGCGGTACCTGTGCGCCATGCCGCCGTAGGGCCCTTCGATGGAGAGGCGCACCTTGGCGTCTTCGGGGGACTCGGCGGTTGGGGTGGCCGCGGCGTAGGCGGTGAGGACGCGGCTCATGGCGCCGCGCCGCGCGCGCACGACGAAGCCGATGGCATCGGCATCTTCGACGAGGGAAGCGACTGAGTACGGGTTGTATGAGTAGTCAAAGAGGGCGGACTGCGACGCGGGGACCGATTCCTTGCGGCCTTCGGTAGGCAGGCTGACGTAGACGTGTGATCCCGGTGCGCCACGGAAGGAATCCAGATGTCCGGGTGGAAGCGGCGCAGTGACCTTGATGAGGGTCGTGCCTGGGATGGCTTCTATCGTGGCCAACGCCACGGTGCAATAGCGTTTGCGCACAGCAAGATCAAACAAAAATATGACGCAGCACTCAATAGCATACCACCGCGCAGATCTGGCGTGGAATATGAGCAGCGTGGGGGCAAAGAAGGCGCCGGCCAGATGAGTGATGAAGAAGACGCGGTAGGCAACTTCGCGGATCCTTCTCATGGCCGTGATGACAATAGCATGGAATAGAAGGGAGGCTAGTACGCCGCAGAAGATATCGGGCGCAAAGATTCTGGCCACCCACTTGCTGGCCATGATATAGTATACATTATAAAGAATCAAGTGTACGAGCACGAGGCAGTAGCTGGTGCGGCCGAGGATGCGGTGGTAGTGGTTGACTTCTTCATGCGACGACGCCAAGGCCCAGGCGAAAGGGTTCATCGCCTTGAGGGATAATAGATATTGGATCGGCATCTGCGACACGGCGATGATGCCAAAGCGCTTCGTGAGGTGAAAGTAGTCTATCATGCGGGTTAGCTGGCTAATTGATTGCCTTGCAGTGGGAGGGTGATGATAGTACTGACCTTTCCCGGTTTCTAAAAAACAGAGCAGTAGCAACCATGCTGTCCAAAAGATTCCTATGGCCCATTCCTCTTTGCGACCCCAGCTGATTCCAGCGAGACGAAACTCATCGCCCATCCACCATCTAAACTTGGCCCATGCCGTCTGAGTTCTGCTGGCGGCCGTATGTTTGTGCGCCTTGATGGCCGGCGAGTTGGGAATTTCGGCATAGGTGCCCTGGCCGTCGACGCCACGCAAAGTTCCCGTAGCGTAGCGATACGTCAGTCGCACGAGGTGGATGAGGCCAAAGACGAAAATGGGCGCCAGTGCAGAACAGTGGGCGATGAGCCCGTAACGGTCGAGCACATCACGCCGAGCATGCTTCTCCTCTGGCGTCAGCTTCACAAACTCATACGGCCATCCCATTGTCTCTCAGGGGGAGCACGTCGTCGTTGACGCGACAAAGGGTGAGGTGCGCAGGGCACATTCGATGAAAAAGAGGAATGGTCGACGTTACTCGAACCCCAGGTAGCTGGTTGCGTAGGTACTCAGTTGCTGCTTAATGGGCGGCAGCTCAATGGCGAAATGGCTCTGCAACGGCAGCTTGGCGGAGCCAGCGGAGGCTCCGGTGGGGGGCTGGCTGCAGGGTCGCATCGGAGCTTATTAGCCTCTTTCAGGGACCCTAATTCGTCGATGCCTTGATGGCATTTCGCCTTGGAGGACGAGACTATTGGTTTGAGTTGGTCTCACTAACTAATGATAGACGCGGCTAAAGGCAGCAGCAACTGATGCTAAAGACGCGGCGTATGTGTGTGTGTGTAAATTAACGTCTTTTACTGCGCCCTAGAGTAGGCTTTAAGACGTGCTATCGAGCTATCAACAGACTGTTGTTACATGATTGCACCCACTTAGTAGGTTTCCACAGAACGCGACAAGTCACGCTCATGCTCTCAACGGAATACCCCCGGGGAATTCCTCCATCTAACCGTCCTCCAGCTGTAGCAGTTTCGCGCCCGAAGGCAAATGGTTGTCGGTATCGATACCCGTCAGCGGGATCACGATAATGTTTTCATGTGCTTCCTGGACTGCCTCCAGCTAGAATTCTCTCATAGGAAGAGGGGAAAAAACCTATGCTATAGTATAGCTCGGGAAAACCCTCAACAGAAAGAAACAGTGCGCAGGAAGCGTGTGTTGCCTTTACAGTCCTT
>MSJG02000597.1:0-13556 GCA_001931865.2 Beauveria sp. IMV 00265
AGAAGGTTCTATTTTGGTGTAGCTACACCAAAATAGGTGGCCCAAAAGGGGGGCTGGCCCGCAAGTGGGTCGTCGACGTTACCTGGGGTGCTGTTTTCTTAGTCAAGATCAATGGGTCTATTGACAGCATGCCTCTTTCGAATTTATCAGCAAATTACTGGAACCAACATATACTTCAAGATGCACCAATATGTTAATGTAAGCCTTGAGTGGTATATAGGTTAGCTCTACGCAAAGCATAGAATGAGCTGCATGGGTCAAAATACCCCTCCGTAGACTAATTCAGGCAACAGGGCACATGCCCCTCGCCTACCTCAAATCACGATGGAAGCAGTCCTTGCCTGGCAGTAGCGGCGATATTCCCTAAGCCCAGATGACAACGCCTGCGCTCCAGAGGCTAGGTGCGTAGGCTACTGTATGTAACCTTGCTACGACAAAGAAGGGCGACAGCCCAAGCTTCAATGCAGATGGACAAAGTGCACGCGCGAAAAAGTAAACAGGCTGGCGGAGGACCAGCAAGCCAAAGAAAGCACCAAATGCAATAGAGTAGAGGAGCGTAGACTCATACATTGCTGATATTGACAAGGGGAGATAAAGTCAGCGGAAAGGACAGGGGATGCACCATTTATATACTGATTGCCAGTGCGGGTAGCCACCACAGACAAGGTTGTGTAACCAACACTACGCCCCGGGTCCGCCGCGCCAGCCACGCACCAGCACAGCTTCTAGTGCAACCTCGCGCATTGACAAATACTGAACTGCAATTCTCAGACACACAATAATATTCACGCTATCGCAAACGCTTCATTTCTGCATCTGGTACTAATATCGTGGACAACTCAGCAAAGGCAGGTGTTGCGGGCATGCTTTAGTACCATGGCGCCAATGTCTGCCATCTCAGAGCTACGGAGCCAGCGTTTAGGTGAAGTGGCAGCGTATCGCTACACCGGTCCACTGCCAAAGCGAAAGCATTGTACTGTGTAGAATTGCTGCTTATCAATTAAAAGTGCTATTGACCAAACAGTTGGAATTCATCAGAACTCATCAACATTCCCATGTACGAGATCGCATGCATGCTCTCATCCACACCGCTTGTGACATCGGCATCAAAACCCAGCCCTTCTAGCACAGCATCTGAGCCGGGAGGAATAAATGCTGGCTCTTGAGCAAGCGATAGCGGCGTACATTACGTAGATTGATCTTCTGTATATTCGTACTCGCATATGCTTGGATCAAGAAGTGAGTTCAGCGGCTGTTCATCAGGAAGCATTGCTGCGTCTCCACCATCGACCGCTAACTGGGAAGTGATATCGACACAATTAAGCAGTTCCCGCAGTCCTTTCGTGGCGATATCCGCTTCAGGCAAATTCTGCAAAGGTATTTTCCACTCTGGCAAGGTCTTGTTGTAGAAAAAGTATGATAAAATATCCGTGAGGGCTGTGATATCATGTTTCAAGTTTGGATGCCTCGCTGCAATACTCACGAACAGTGCAGCCCTATCCTCGATTTTGAGTCGTCGTGCGCTGCACACGTTAGCTTGTGTGGTCATTGTTGGTGACGGGCAACCCCACTGCTCGTTCTGGAATTCTGCGGGCAGCAGCAGCAACACGCCGGCACCCCCACAACAGGTCGCCAGCTGTTCCCAGAAATTCTGTTGGTGCATGATGGCTTTCCATTTATCCTGCAATTTCTTTTTTGAGAGGCCCTTCTTAACCTTGTCCGGTAAATATTTTTTAGCAAAAATTTCGGCCACTGAACATGTGTGCTTTTCTTTGCTGTGCTTGGCAGCACGGTAACGTTGTGCGATTATTATACACCAGTACCTTTCAGCGGCCGTCTCAAAACGTGGGCTGGGTTGTAGGCTGTGGTAATCGTCGCTCAGCGACCTCGGTTCTGGCTTTGCACGCTGTCGCTGCTGTGCATTATGATCGGTTCGGGCCCTCTCACGCTGTAAATCGTGCTGTAAATCGGTCAAGATATTCACAGAGCCTAACTCCAAGGGAAGTTTATTAGCCATGGCTACAGCGCGTTTATAGGCGTTGTCAGGCTTTTTGCTTGTCGCGGGCGGATTTTCGGAATTAGGGGGATCGTCGCTGCTGTTGGACTCATCAATAGCGTCTACCGCCTCGTGGCCTAAGAGTTGTGCTGGTGGTGTGGGGGAGGTTGCCAGGTTCTGCAGTGGGAAGAACACTGTAGATCAGTGGCACAGAGTCAGGGTACGCGGCAACGCACGCCGCCACCTCAGCTTGGTTATGGCTTATACCATACATAAGAGCCTGGACAGCCTGCAAAGGTGAATAAAGGTGCAGTGCATACGGCGGGAGTGAATGACAGACCTCTTTGATACTACAGCGATGAACGGGGCTGTCGTCAGCAATGTTGGACGAAGAAGGCGATGGCGTGGTGCCGATACTTGGCGAGTCAGTCATTTCTACAGCAACTAGGTGGTGTGAAAGGAAGAAAAAAATTCATACTGTGGGCGCCCGTGAGGCGCGACTTTTATAACAGATTCAACATCCAGAAATGGCCGTTTTGAAGCTTGACATGATTTACGAGAGCCTGGCGTCAGAATGGGCATGGTGTCAGCGGTACGTACCTGGTGACCCACTTGCTCAGGCGCGTGCCCTGAGCTTGACAGGGGATTTGAAAGTGCTGCCAAATCAGAATTACGGCAGCTGGCAAATTTGCCAACAAGATACATGATTCACAAGTGGCTAAAGGTCGAAATAAACTTCAATAATTCATTTCCTGTGAATAATTTGATTATTCCCATTCTTCAATATATGATTCCGGGCTCTTTCTATCGGCACCGTTGCTAGGTGCCGATCGAGGAAACACTGGGGTCAAGCGATGGCTATTTAGGTACCAGCAGTTCCAGGTGGAGGAGAGATATGTAGGCTTATCACCTGTCTGCTTAACATCTTCTCGTATTGGCTAGATTAGCTTTAAATGGGCGTCTCAAGCAGTCATAGATCGATGGCTGGCGTCAGTTATTTGCATGTCTGTCGCATTGGTTTGCTGCACCATCGGGAAGCATTTTTCCTATCGATCTTTGTTAGTCTGCTGAGTGTGTATATTTCCAGTGGCGTGCCCGCACCAATTCCTCGGGCATCAACGGCCAGGCTCGGTCACTAGATTTAAACTCATAGGTCTGGCCTTTTCGGCGCAGCAAAATATACACATCCGCATGATAATCGCGGTGAGTCAGGAAGCCATTCTTTACCAAAGTACGCCACCTCTTCTTGAAGTTTTCGTTGCTTCTATCCCGTTTCTTGGGCTGATCCTGCGTATGCGACATGGTCGATCCTACCCCCTGCTACAGAATGATGTTTTTGGCTCCTTTATATAGACGATGGACGGAGTTGTGGTGCCATTACCAATGGAATGGTTTTGCGTACAAAACCATGCCTCTACAAGCAGCAGCCCGCCTTCCATCAGCTGCTTGGGTTTATTCCTGCAAAGACGTGATGCATAGCGTGCTCGTGCCGTAACAAGGTTCCTCCATCCCGGCGACGACAATTAAATAACCTGTTTGCTACTTTTTATCTCAGGCCGACATGATGTCTTGCTCTTCGCATTGCTTTGCATCTGGCGATGACGCGCCTCAATATCTTAGCAGCCCCAGCGGGACACTTGCGCCAATATATTTAGGCCCGATTGTAGAGCAGGCGTTGAACAGGGCCACAAACGCGTGATAAGTGCTGCCTACTTGGAACCCCGCCCGATATGACAAGCCTCCTGCCGGTCCCAAGGTGTACTTACTCACCGTAAGCTTCCGACGCATAGTTAGCTAGGCCAGCGGCAGGAAGCTCTCGTATCCAGATAGAACAGAATGCAGTGCTCTGTTTATTCTGCAAAAGTACTAGAAATTCGTTCAGCCAAGTGCAGCGTCACAAATACTGCTGTTTGCCGCCGTCCCCCACGAGGTCTCAGCTGGGGGCTGGTACCTGCACTAGTGGTATGGCGCATGCACTTGTACCTGCCTCTTGTAAGTTGGAACCACCCTCCCGCTAAAACTAAGCCACCCACGTACCTCAAGTGCACTAGCGCCAACCGCTGACGCCCTTTAAGCCCAGCACACCCCACCATTCTGTTCTTGCCCTCTCGTCTTTCATCCCGGCCCTCACTGCACGGATCTGGCGTACGATCAAGGTGTCAAAATGGCTAGAAACGTAGCACGCGTTGAAAATCTCATCAAGAAATTGAACAAAGCTGATTTCTGCAAAGTCTTAAGCTCCTCCATACGCTCGCGATTAGCCAACGAGACTGAGTCAACGGATATTGTGGTCTCGCTTCGAGAGACGATTGCAGAAGCCAGCATCTCGACACCAGCACCGACACCGGCACCAGCACCAGCTGCCAACAGCGATCAAGACCACGACAAAACAATAGGAGAGCATCACGTCAGCTCGAGCGAGCCAGATATTTCTCCTCAAGATAACGAACCCAATCGTAAGCGCTCTGAACAGACCGACTCCGCTGTAAATGAAGAAGCGAACTTCGACGACAGTGGCCATTGCCAAGGGAATAGGAAACGACGGAAGCATGCTACGACCTACACTTGCGGCAATAGTAGCCTTGTCCCTAGATCAAATATGATCAAACCGGATCCTGGAGAGGATCTGTACAATTTTTGGGCACTTTGCAAGTCTCTACGCAATAGTAGTCGCGAGCAGGAGCTCGTTCAACTACAGCTGCCTTGGGTGGAACAGCTACCAAAGCTCTTTGATAACACAGAGAAACGATGTCGCGATGCTAAAAGCCAATTAGCTTTCAACACACTCGAATGGCGACTTCTAGCCATTGATGTTGCAAAGATTTATATGCAGGAGAAATCTCATGAAGACGACCGGCGGTCTGCATGGCGAGCCATGGGACATAAAGTTCACGGCGCTCGTGATATAACGCTGGACTTGTTGACTGAACGTATTTTCGGCGCCGACGTCAACATGTACAAGCTAAGTGATAAAGATCCGAGGAGGAAACGAGTTGAGTCTTGGCTGCGGATCGGTTGCCCGTTGCTAGCATTTACAAATCACTTTGGGTTTGCGGGACTGATAGCCCCAGGGATGCGTATAAAGAAGACTACGTAAGTGTGTTTGGTGTGCGAGTCGACGACGGCTGATCTCTGAAATTGTCTAGTTTCAAGGCCCAACGAGCTGGTCAAATGGAGACTGCATTTGTCAAGTATCTCATCAACACCTTCGAGAGCTCCAAGGGACAGCTTTGTGTTTTTTCACAGATTATGGAAAACTGGGTAAGATCGTGTATCCCCCCTTACCTACCCTTCATGATTGAGGGCCTCAGCGAGGCGTCGGTGCGTACACAGCCAAGTCTATCACTCGAGTACTGGGGGCAGTCAGACATCGCCTCCGTCAGTGGTGTCATTGAGGGTAATGGCGTTGATGCATCTGACCCATGCCACTAAGGACAGAGATGTGAGATCTGGGAAGCAGTACTTCTCCTGGCTGTCTATTCTATGTTCTCTTCCAGAGTGTTCTTTGTCAAATTTTGTAGTATTTTGTAATGCTTTTGCCCTTCCATTTCCCTGTTTTAGATGCACCTAGCATTTTGGTTGAGCTCTTTCAGTTTAATACAATGAATTGCGTTTTCATCCATATTGATATAATCAATGGTATTATATTGATACTATATCGACGGTGATTATGTTGTAGGTTGACGTGTAGGTGATGGGGAAGAGCAAGCGTTCTGGCGTGCCTGCAGCAATGGAACGTCTACGGTATGAACGCTCTGGCCTTGCCTTCTAGCCGGCTTCTATAGGGTACTCAAACGCGGCGCGCTCCGCCCAGTCAACAACACCCGGAGTAGCCCCAAAATTTGATGAAATTGACCAGACGCCTTGTATTTTATTATAGTATTGTCCTTGGAACTTTGATTGCATATATCAATGGATTTGGTCGTCCAAGGCATCGCCGATTTGAGTATGCGTGGCTTACGTGGCCTGAGTCCTTTGACTGAGCAAGAGCGATTCGACCGACGACGTCGGTCGAATGAACTCACCGGTCAGCGGGGCTGTGCCACGGCGTTGTGGCAACACAACCACCCATGCCAAAATACAAGACCGCTATAGCTGCCTCCCAGCGTATGTATGTATCCAACAAACTTCAAAATATTCACAAGAAAATCCGCGAAGAGCCATCTCGACAACATGCTTCGCTTCCCAATGAAGTTTTAATCGCTGTCCTTCGGAATGTTTATCATTTTGACAACAACTGGCAGATGCATGGCAACAAGGATGACATTCTAGCTGCCCGAGCGGTTTGCCGGAGGCTAGGTGATCTTGGAGCGCATCTCGCTTTTCGTCATGTCCATATCACGCAAGATCCAGAAGGCTTGCAGAGGCTTCATGCTTTGTCGCGCTCTAATTACAGAACCAGCGTTCACTTTATCACGTACCACTTCGAGAAATTTTGGCACAAAATCATCTCCAAGAAGGAGCCTGATCACGATAAAACCCGCGAACAGGAAGAAGCCAGCCCATCTGAGAATGTGTCACACCCATACGAGAATTATCGCCGTAAGATTACTTACCAGTCTGACCTGTCTGGGAATAACCTTGATGTTGCATATCTTGCAGTTGCGTTTGGTCTTCTGAACAACCTCCAATCGATCCGCATTTCACAAATCTTTACTGATCAGCCCAGCTTCCCGTTCTTCCCAGATGTGATGACATTGGGGGACGATTGGGACTTTCCAGAGCTTGCTACTTGTTCCAGAGTCCTCAATACCATCGCAGCGTCATTATGTGCAGCTGGCACGAAAGTAAAAGCACTTGAGCTTATATCAATGGCGCAGTTTGGTGGCCCTTCTGGGCTTGACGAGGGACTGGGACTAAGCCCTTCGAAGATGGCCTTATTTCGCCAGACTTTCACCCATCTCCAGGCTCTCCACGTCTGTTTCCCGTCATTAAGAGAGGATGGGTTTTCAATAACATTCGAAGCGCTGTTAGACTTTTTACACTCTCTGCCCGCCTTAGCGGAATTGGTTCTCACTGGAGCAGATAGTACGGGTGCAAGAGATCTTGTTTACTTGCCGGACGACTTTCTTCGTCGCCTGTACGTATCACAGCTACGTTCTCTACAAATGCAGAGTGTGGTGCAGATTCGTTATATTGGATATCTGAAGGAGCTTCTCTGCCGCCATTCGGATACTCTACGGCAAGTCGAATTGCATGCCTCCGTCCAGTATCATCAGTATCTAGGGGGCAATGCCTGGCAAGAAGCTCTTGCTCAAATCGGCCTCAGCGTCATCGAGAATCGTGAGAGCATTTGTATTTATACAGATGCCAACTCTAAACATAAGTTCAAGTCACGGTACGGAACCTCCCCGGGCCACTGTCCATTCTGTTTTGAGCATCGCTACGGATGTAGTAACGCAGACGAGGACTAGGAAGCAATCATTTACAGTACCGGTACATGGAACTAGAAACAAAACACAAATTTCGCTCTGTATCTGAAAAATGAAACAATGATTCACGGCGCTGGCAACTTTCCCTCGCAGGAACGGATACTTGTAGCCTGCAGCGCTTTTAGTTCATTTTCCTGAGAGTAAATTCAATTTGCGAGTCGCCTGGCAGTAAGGTACGGAACGCTCTGGGCCTGGGACAACCCGGCCCCCACAAGAGTACTCAAACATCGCGCCGACCGCTCAGTCAACAACACCGGGAAAACCCCCCCAAAACTAAAGAAATTGTCCTTGAAATCTACAGTACTGTATTATAAACGCATGCATCAGAGAAATTTAGTTGTCCAGCGCATCGCCGAGTTGAGTATGCGTGGCTTCCGTGGCCCGGGCCGCGCCAGTACATGCGTATGGTGCTAGTGAGCTAGCCTTCTCTAGTTCTTTGACTGAGCACGAGTGATTCGACCGACGCCGTCGGTCAAATGCACCTTACGCAAGGTCACCGTCAAGACCTTGCGTACCGCTGTTTGTATCTGGTGTGCCTTTCCGCGGGACCGCCTCTGTAATTCGCCACCACAGCTGTGGCTAACCAGCGTTGTGCCAACAAAACCAAGATCCGCCCGGGCCCTGTGCACAGTGGGGAGCAGCTTGCACCGTCAGTCCCAAGGTTTTGTTGACACAACCACGCGCCGCCCTCTGGCATCAGGGGTGGTGGAGATAGAATCGCAAGCTTCCAATTGGAGATCATTCCTGCAGACAATGGAAAGGGGTGTACGGATACGTAAGGCTGCCCTGCTCTTCATCGTACTTGCAGTAGCCGTGACGCTTGCCGCTCTAAACACGGGAGCTTGGGACAGCGAGAGCCACCAACCATTGCGGGCTAATGGCGAGCAGGGGCAAGCACGCTGGACCCGCCCATCATGTATAGTAGTAGCCATGTATTTCTTTGTCACACTTCAAGCGACTCTAGAAGCACTATTTACCTTCATGCTCACAAGCTATAGCTGCACAACTACTCGTCCGGCTCCCAAGTTAATTCTCTTGTCTGGCTCTCCACCATTTTTCTGTCCACGAAAGAGTCCATAGCCGTCCTGGTCTGCTCATCGAGTAAATCCAACCTCTTCACCCAAATATTCCTGGACATACCCCCTTCATTGGTTCCAAAAAAACGCGGGTCCAGCTTCTTCCAGTATACAGAGTCAAATGCAAAATTCTTTCGCGCCGCATAGACTGTCCAAAAGTCACCGTTGGCCCAGCTCTCGCGCATTTTGGCAGACAGCCGCTGTTCCTCTTGCAGCCTTCCAGCTGATATAGACTCGTCTTCGCAGTCTACCATGACTTTTAGAAAAGTAGTGAGACGACGCTCATATTTCTCTATCCAGTCCTCCAAACCATTGTCCCAGTACTCTGGTTGTTCGATGAGCAGCCACCAGGGGGGGGCAAAGGTAAATTCATTAGGCGCTGAATATGAAAACTCCCAGTCGATTACTGCAACAATGTCGAAGTTCGCGTCGAGAAGAATATTAGACGGCCGTAGGTCGTCACACCAGAGCTTAAAAGGTCCTTTGTCGTACTTTTCAGACACAAGCTTCCTCTCGCTGGCGAGCTTCTGAAAGAGCTTCCTCGCGGTATACTTGCGCTGACAGTCAGCTTCGGACTCGATGGCGTCGTTCCGTTGATGGGCTAGATGATCAATATGGAGCTGTGCAAGGCTGTCAAGGTATTCTGACGCGGCCTTGAAAGTGGAAGAAGGCAATTTTGATCGCGGCAAGGTTCCGGTCCTGACTAGCTCATTCATGGCCATTGACAGTGGGCGCTGCGTCACCTCCCACCGCCACTCATCAGTCTCTGCTAGAGCTCCTATTAAGGGAAGCTCTAATTGAGAGACTTGGAGAAGGATATCAGCAACTTGGCGATAGAGCTTTTCGAGCCTGGCTCCTTCAATCTCCGGGTTTAGCATTGGCCGCATATCAGGTGTTAAACCTGGTGTGTTGAGTGCTGCAGTCATGTTCATTTCATGGTTGATGTATTCCATGATGATAAATGGCCCTATTTTGAGGGGACTCTCTTCTCGGGTTCCCCAGTGAAGAACAAAGGGAACTGGTATTGCGGTGCGGTCCTGGATGTATCTCATCGTGGCGACTTCATTTCGAATCTTCTCTTCGGGAAACATTGTCCTGCCCGGTTTGGCGAAACGGATCACGGCTGAGCCGCCGTCTAGGTACGTCAAGCGGAACAGAGCGTTGAATGCGCCGGCCTTAAGAGGACCAATCTCTTTCGGGACGCCTTGGCGGTGCTTCGCGATGAAATTGCCAATGGCCAGCTGGGTCGCAGGCGCCAATAGACCCTCCCGCCATTCCCTTTCGATGCGATCGCTTTCTTCCCATGCAACGTCATCGCCTTGCATCCACATCGGTATTGAGTGTGTGGTAGCGGTAAACGCTTATGTAGAAACGGGATGCAATGAAAATGCAAACTGCTTGCGGAGGGAAAGGCAGCTTGTGTTGTTGCCGTAGCAGGGCGGGGAGATCCTCTGCTGCTGCCTGCGCTAGGTACGCCCGTGTCAAGAGAGCAGAATAGGGGGGGGCCAACCCCAACCGGCTTAGCCAGCCAATTAATTCGAGCACAGATTGCGGGAGCCACCCGCCAGGGGTTGGGCTGACACCTGGCCTTCCATACCTGCTCTGCGATCCGCAAAATTTCCGGAATCTGCTGTAGGAAAATGACTGAGGCGGCCATTTTGAGCGTCTTGGTAGGTAGCATTCGTATGCAGATGATTCAAAGTGATTCTCAAACGAGATGGAAAGTCTGGGCGATGCAGGCGTGCTGTGTTGATGCTGTTGGATCAGCTGTTTGCTGGGGAGATGTTTGCCTCTCTTGTTTGGTGCCTTCGTCGTGTCATGCAATCGCCCGCCTCACACTATCAGTGCAAGGCGCCGGCGTCTATCTTATTGCTGATGGCTGCTTTGCTGACCTCAGTACTCCTCGGGCAGCTTAACGCTTTAGGCACTTTTCTACGTCTGTAAATGTAAAATAGTCGCGAAATTGAATAATCATTACTAATACGGTCTCGTGTAGACCATAGTAAAAGTAGTGAAGAAAAGCTAGCTGAGGCAAACCGCCCGAATACCAGAGGGCCTCTCACTTAGCGCCGTATCCTTTGGAAATAGTGTCCGTAACGTGGTGCCTCTTATCATAAGAAGCCTCTGCAGATTCCGCCAGCTGCTTTTCTTCCTGTTGATTTGCGAGTCTTATGGAGCCATCTCCGTGAGATTTTCCTCGACGACCTGCGGATTCTTCGCCTTGCTTCTCCAAAACTGAAGCGTCGGTGCTAGATATACCCAGTTGGTACTCAGTTTGCTTGACAGCGTCCGTGTTGGTATCACTGGATGACATGGCTGCGGAGGAACGGAGTAAATGTCTAGCAGATAATGCGGTCAGAGGCAACGATCTTGACCTAAAGTGTGCTTGCGATGTACTGTACATACCGTACCTTTAGATAACGCCTTGCTGTATGAGCGGTGGTGAGTAGAAATCGTTGATAGTACTGAAGCTATTGCAGCGGTACCGGTAAAGCGCGTCCTTCATATACTTATTTATCCTATTATGCTTTTTAGGCAGCAGTGCAGCCAAAAAGCCATCGCAACGTCGCATGCAGACAGGCTGTGCAAACGGCAGACAAATGCAGGTTGACATGTGTGGACGCCAATCAGAACTGTGACCTGTTGATCAGCACAATGGCCTAGGCGGAACCCTCCCTACAACCGTGATTAGACCATGCTCCGACCTCAAGCAACCATTGACTCTCATCCAAACAATGTCCACCCTGACGCAGCAAGCTCTCACCCCCTCATAAAAGTACAGTGGGCGGCTAACGATGAGTGGCCACGAGCGACCCATGCCACGCAGCCTCGCACCCCGCGTGCCCGCTCACCCTATCTGTTTGCAAGTGTGCTAGCAGGCTCCGTGGCAGAGGCGTCATTGGCTGAAATGCGACGAACCCCGCCTTTACTTTGTATCAATTTACACCTCCCAGTTCGCCAAGCCAACTGGGCTCAAACCTGAGCATCTTTTAGCGTTGGGTCACCACCAATCTCTGTAGTAATAGAACTAGCAGCAAACACCTCCGTTCTTCCAAAAAGAGAGGGATAGATAGGTGCGTCGGGCAATGTCGAGGCTGCGGCTATTCCGCCAACATGCTCGTGCGCAATTCTGCGTACGCGCAAGTCATGGCAGCTAAATGGCAGATGTAGCTTTAGTACTTCTAGGCAACGCCACGCTACAACTCGTCTGAGGACATCCTCGTGCGCAACTTGTCGCACGCGATTTATGGGTCGCTTTTTTTTTTATTATACAGCTGGAGGCACACATACTTTGCCTATTGAGCGAGCCTTCTATCAACATCTTCGTGCGCAATTCTTCGTGCGCAATTTTTCGTACGCACAAGTTTTAGTGTTTCCTTTTCCAAAAGTCGGTCGTTGCAAATTCGCTGCCCCCATCCACCGCCTTCTCCTTGGGGTAATTTGCCCCACTTTCAGCACCTGCCGCTTTACAGAACTCTATAAGACGAGGCCACCACCCGCTCTCCCCTTACAGCCCGACATTTTCACATTCTCCCATTGTCCTCACCCCCTTTTCCCTTTGACCTGCGCCCCCTTACCCAGCTGCAGCAGTATCTGCCGGCACATGTCACTGTCGGCTGAGGCCGCAATGCGGATCCCCCCAATGCTGCTTCCGTCCTGAATTACGCTTCGATTCTTCGACACTTCGAAATCGGTTTCAGCCAATTTTTTCTTCTTCGCTGTCGACACCTCGCCGAACCTACCGACAACAGTATACAAGATCTGCCCGAGTATTTGCCTCGCATCGCTGCTGGGAATGGCCATCGCGAGGAATACGACAAAGGATGCATTGACGCGTCAGCTCATTGAAGGGCTGAAACATGGTGACGGGTTCAGCTCTACACCGCCATCCCTTGGACACTTTCCGAATGACACATGTCCAAGCTGACCTCGGCTGACTCTCACGGCCACGATGCACGATCGTCAATGGTCGGCAGGACGTGGGATAGCAAAGGCCGTGGATTGGCTTCATGCTCGGGAAGCTTGGCTGCAATGGATACGGCCTGCATTAACTGCGTAAGCCGGCAAAAGAGACACCGATGAAGGTCCGCTGATCTGCGACCGCGTGGGGAGCGCCTGACCATACCTCGGCGTCGTGATTTGCCATCGCATCGACGCTGCACCAGCTGTGGGCGGCCAATGCAGCCGGTACACTCAGCTCAGCTCAGCCGAATCGTACGATATTTACCTTTCAGATGCAAAATTTCTGGCACCTTAGCTCGGGCTTCGCGACGGACGACGAGCTATGCTGAGACGTGATTGACAAGGCTTGGCCCGTTGGCGGTGGCTTCGGAATACTCTTTCTCAATTTTCGAGGCACCCGGGCGCTTCCTGAAGTGGAAAAAAAGGAAGGATTTTACGCAGTTGGCTGGCCGGTGCAGCAGCAGGCTGCATGCCGCTCACATTAGCTACGACACCGCGAGATGGCGGGTGCTAAAGCAGTGGTTGGTCCAGACGTCATGGCTCGGTCCGTGGCCATTTGAGCCGCAGAACGTGAAGCTAAAAAGAGGCCAGTTTCCCCCGTCTCAGAACTGAACTTCTACACAGCCTTTCCTCGTCTTCGAATCGCACCGCTACCGCCAAGTCATTCAGGCGCTACCGAACACCATGAGCCTCTCCGACTCGTGCACCGAGCAGAGGTGGTCTGACTTCTTAGCAGACTCTCCAATCTCGATCGCTTCCTCGTCAGCCAATCCTGTTAGTTCCTGTGGTACTTTGTCGGGCCAAGGAGCGGAAGAGCTCGACGCCAACCCTGGTCTGGATCCCGATTCCAACTTTACAACCCCTAGCAGTTCATCTTCGCATGTTGTGGGAGGCACAGCCACAATTCCTTCTGCTGATAACGGAGACCGCATTCGAGCGCTCATGGCCAAATACGCGCAGGTAATGAGCGGCGACGCTGCTCAGACTCAGGGTGTCAGCTCCGATATTCTGGCCAATCAAGGTAGTCAAGATCTAGATGCTATGCAACCGGCTACGGGTTGGCTAACCCAGCTCTCTAGGGGAACACAG
>MSJG02000598.1:5003-45761 GCA_001931865.2 Beauveria sp. IMV 00265
TGACGCCGCTGCGAAGTCGACTTGATGCTGATATGATTGGAATGTGCCAAGTGCTGCGGTCGTGGTTACGAGCTGGGGTGATTGATGATCTGGATGTATTGCTTGTTCCTGTTGACCAGTGCAACGGTGAAGTTGAAGGAGAGTTAATGGATCTGGATGAAGAGGATGAATGATATGGTGAACCTGTACATAAATCAACGTCAATTTAAATCCACTCAACTCAATTTCGAGCTCAGTTGATCAACGACACTGAGGCTCGCAGTTGACTAGGTCAACTCAACGCCACTGAGCTATTCAGTGGATTGAATTGAGTGGTTTGCATCCTTGGCCAAGTATCGTTGGTGTCTCACGGGCACTCCAATTCATAACTCAGTCTCCGACTTCGGCGCTCTCATGGCTTTTATACGGGTGCCACCATTTACCTCAAAGCAAGCATTTCATCGATGGATTGAACTGCCTATTATTAGCCAAGGCGTGCAAAATTTTCACCCTTTGCGTTGTCTTATTTCTGCCACTTGTCTTCGAAGAGTAAAGGCAGCGCATATCGAAACACTCGATTTACCACCAAAGCGCGATATGCTTGAGTATATTGAGCTGGATAGTCAAGAACGCGAGGTTTATACTTTTTTCCAGCGACGGTCGTTTCTTTTGGCAAAAGAAGTCGTCCGGGGGCCGTCGCACTGTCGCGAGTCTTCGTACGGAAGTAACACGTTACAGCTGATCGGCAACCTTCGATTGATCTGCAACCATGCTCAAGGCCTTCTAACTAAAGAGGCATTGAATGCGTGGAAGAAAGGTGATGTTAGCCTACAGGGCTGGGGAGACCTTGGAGCTCGTGTTGGTCAATGCGATTTCTGCGGCTTGGAATCTGAGCTAGACGATACCCTTGACGTTCTGAAGTTCGTTTGTCGACACAGGGTTTGCAGTGACTGTGCTACTGTTGCGCGGAATGATGCAAATTCACAGATCGCAGCTCTGTGCCCGATATGTTCTGCCTCGCCTTGCAGCATCCCATCAAACCAGAACGTACATCGCCCGTCTACAAAGATCCAGGCTTTAATCCAAAATATTTTTAATTCCAGGAATCAAAATGGAGGCGCTCCGTTGAAATGGTAAAGATAAAACATGGAAGAGAATAAAGTCGTTTCATACTTGGGAGCTAATCCTTGCTTCAGCGTTGTGTTCAGCTATTGGACTAAAATGCTCGACATCATCCAAAGCATTCTTGTCAGTAACGCAATCAAGTTTCGGCGAGTTGATGGCGGGTGCACCATGATAGAGCGAAGCAATGCACTTGATAGCTTCAATAGTGACAATACTGTCACTGTTATGCTAGCCTCTATCAGCGCCATCGCCGAAGGGTACGTAAACTCAGGCTACCTCTTATCTTATTCATGTAACACACATAGGTTAACTTGATGTGCCCACAGGGTGAATCTTACAGCCGCAAGCATCGTGCACATAATGGAACCGCAATGGAATCCTATGGTTGAAGAACAAGCCATTGATAGAGTGCATAGAATTGGACAGCTGCGCAATGTTGCTATATATCGATACATTGTGAGAAATTCCATCGAGTCTGTAAGTTTTTATAACGAATACTGCCCGTGGCTACCCATTTAACGATAATCGAAGTACGTGCGAGCCGTCCAGATCCGAAAGTTGGCTTTGATACGCAGCTCATTGTCCCCTACATCCGATCACGCAGACCTCGAGAACATGAAGCAGAAGGTCTGTAACTTTGCAAGCTACCATATGATGCTGGGTCTCATTAATGATTGCATTCTAGGAGCTACTTGAGTATCTGGATCCCGATGTAGTAAAGCCGTGAATCTTCTTGTAACCAACAATTTCGGTATATTCTATTTTTCACGTCGCAGGTCAATCGGTTGAGATAAACGGAACAGAACAATTATCCAGGGGCATTTTAACTGTCTTTTTTTGTTTTGGCAAAAAAACAAAATGCCAATGGAGATATACACAGGGTACATAACTGACTAAATGTACATGATATCCGACGATTCTCTGACGCGATTCTATGTGTTGGATTGATGCCTTGCTTTCCATTCCGCCATTTCAGCTTTTCGACGTCGCGCTGTGTACTCCCTGTTCCGCTTCCTTTTGTTGGCGTCACCGTGATTTGCCTGCTCAGCCCAGCGTTCGATATCTGAATCCTCGCAATTTCGTGCTATTAATTCGTCCCATGTTACGCCAAGGTGTTCATGGATCCCACGAGCTCCCCATTCCTCTCCGGGCAATTTCCCTGCATAGTCATGCATTGGATTGGCCTTTTTCTGAATTAGAAACTCCATGAATTTGGCAGCCGCCAAACCACCTTTGGCAGCGGCAGTCTGTAGCACTGTCTTCCCATTTGGCCGTTTTTTTGCACCGTCTCTTGACGTGTAGATACTGCCGCGCGCTGGAAAACTCACGTCAGCTCCTAGTTCCAAAAGTGCGCTGCCGAGAATTATGGAACAGCTTTCACTTGCAACGTGTCTCAGAGTATACCCCAAGACGCAAGGATTCAAAGTCCCATGCTTCGCAAACCGCTGCCATGTTTTCGTCAATCGAACCTCCCAAGCAGGATTGGCTTTGACAACAGAAATAGCCTTCTGTGAGAACACAACGGCCGTTTTCTCGAACTCAAGTAGCAGGTCATAAAGTTTGTCTTCAATGGTACGGAAGTTCTCCCTTTTACCTTCAAACTCGGTGGTGAATAGGTAGTCCTCCCATCGACAGTATAGATCGTTGTTTTCCGTTTGAAGCACCGATATGACCATGCTTTCATACCAACGAGAGCGCAAAAGTATGCCGTTAGACTCCTTCTTTGAGTAGAAAACGCGTTTGAGTAGCCACTTGAAAAGATCGACACTCTCACTTTCCACGATTGCGACTGCGTCTGGCTCTTGTCCCAAATGATCAAGCACTAGTTCAACTATTGCTATTGACCCGGATCGTGCGGCACACACCCCCACTTCATGGTAATCTAGCCAGGCGGTGTTATCTTGAGGTTGCTTCGGTTTCTTCGCTATTGGGCTCGAAAGCAGCCGTTTCAGCTGAACAATATTCTTTTGTCTTATTGCTTCGAAAAGGAGCATCTGTAGCTCCTCCACTTCGATGCTCTTGGCGAGAGAGAATGGCTGGTATACAGCGCTCTTGCATTTCGACACGTGTCGCATGAGTGCATTCTGGGAGTTGAATCCTATAATGGCGAATTCGCAGTCCGGCACTGTACACTTCCATGGCCGTGAATGGTTCTTAATGTGCTCCCCGCGAATCTTGGCTGTTGTAAATCCTTGGCGGCTCATATGGCAGCTAGGGAAGACGCACTTGAAGAGCCCGAGTCCATAATGCCGCTTCATGTCCTGCAGTTTTTTCTTGTGGTCTGTGTCGTCTTGTCCAGCCTGTTTTCGGATTAAATATTCAGTATGATGGTGTAGTCGGCATGCCATTCGTGACAAAGTGAGCGGATCACGATCAACCCACAACAAGCCTGAAAAAAAGATTTTTAGCCATTTCAACTGTAGGGTAATTGCAAAGAAGTGCGAACAAACCATTCTCAAAGTTCCAATCGGCCCAGTCATTGTCTTGGCGAAACTGCACTGTCTCCTGCAAGAGTTGATACGCCTGAGACCACTGCGACTGTGTAATCTGCGCTGACGGCAAGTCCGCATTCGTATCGACTGGCGGATTGAAGGCAACGTTCCGCCGTGTCACAGACAGCTTATCCAACAACCTGGCTGTTCCGGCGTAGTCACCTAATGTTTCTTCAAAGGTGATCAGGTTATTAACCATTTTGCTCCAAAATATTACAGCGTATGGTTGGAGCCGGTATTTGCCGTTCAAGATGTCTTTTTCGACCTCTTCATCTGAATTACCAATATCAAACAGGATCGAGCACAGAGAGTGTAGGCACGTGTTGGCAAGGGTTTGGTTGGAGTCCGTACTGTTGACGAAGGAAGAATCTGCCGAACCGATGAAGTATCTGCCACATTTTTTAGTTTGTAAAAAAAATTTGAAGCGAGCTTACTCTTTGACTGTGAAATGAACAAACTGTAAGCAGTTGTCGCTAATCTCGACGATTGGGCCGCAGAGTCGAACAAAATTAACGCTTCCCGTGACGTCAGGTATTGTCTCTTCCTGTTCGATCAAAAGAGCTTGCTCGATTTCTAATGTGGTCATAGGGATAGGCGCACACCCTATCCATCCTAATATCGTCCGTGCTTTTTGGCTTTCTCTATCTCCCATTTGCGTAATACGCTCGAGAACTCGGTGATATCTAGAGCTTATTAACTAGAGCCGGTGGTTTTGAAATCAGAAACAGAGTTCAGATGGGACAATCATACACCTCATTCATATCTTTTAGTAAGACTTTAAGATACTTGCGTACTTCATATAGACTCAGAAGCTCACCTAACTTATCCATAATAATGCGAGCATATAGAAACATTCCTGAGGTAAAAACGCTATCAGACATCATATGGCTTCTAGTAACAACAGTCATACCTTTTAATTCAGCACCAAGACGCATAAGCAGACCATAGATCTCTAATTTAGCTTTCGTATCCCCAGCAAATATTTCCAGTAATTTTGGCGTCCGCTGATCAACATAGGTTTAAATGCTTCTTGCATTTCTCTCGTGAACAATTATTTTCACCTCCTCTTTAAGTGTACTTTCAATGTCTTCTGACGGGCGGCCACTAATGAGAACTTTAAGCTTTGTGCACGTTTTTGCGAAAGTTATGACATGCTGAAGAACTATGCCACGCTCTAGTTCATCGATCTCGTCCAAACCATCAATAATAATGTAGCTAGGCCCAGAGCATAACATCAATTTCTCAAGCATTGCAATAGTCAACTTTATCCCACTTATTAGCTCCCTTTCATCCACTCCAAGCAAAATTGATTACATAGTGGTGTCAGAGCGGGCGGCCTAAAATATCAGTGACTGGAAAATGGATTTCGCTGTCGCTATATCACGCTGCGCGTAGCTTGCAAATATGGAGAGACAATTATGCTGCGAGCTAGCTTTAGCCACAGCAGCCGCCGCTGCAAATGTTTTGCCTCGAAATAACCTTAGTTATTGATAGCTTTGCGTC
Source organism: Beauveria sp. IMV 00265 (assembly GCA_001931865.2). Classification (NCBI taxonomy): domain Eukaryota; kingdom Fungi; phylum Ascomycota; class Sordariomycetes; order Hypocreales; family Cordycipitaceae; genus Beauveria; species Beauveria sp. IMV 00265. Next base: position 10,103 of record MSJG02000598.1, read on the forward strand.
GCCATTTCCATGCACTTACCAGATCCTGGGTTACCGCTCAGCCATAGTAACGGGACATGTCGATCGCTAGTATCTAACCATCAGATAAAAGACTAATCTTCCGAAAGCCACTTTATCGTTCCTTCAAAGGTATAATCCTATGCCCGGTCTAAAATTTTATCATATACGTATGGTACGATGCGTGACCACAAGGCATGATATTCTACACGGCAACTCACTATCAAGTCAAGCTCAGACGCATCAATAGATGGCCATTTAGTAGCGCTTTTTTCTCATATCTACTCGTGGGTAACAGAGCCATAAATGAGCGAAACATACAGCTATATGCGAAACAACAGGAGAACAACTTTATAATGATAATGCGCTAAGGCTAACTCAAAGAAGAGCTTAGAAACTATATTAGGCACATTAGCCAGTTATCTCACATCAGGTAAAGCACCGTACCAGGTGATATAAAGAACTTAAGGGAAATAAGGTAAAATTCTAGGATATCCTTATAGAATAGCAAAAGAAGTTCTACTATACTATCACCAGGAACGGTGTTCTCAATCACCTTAAATAGAGGTAGAGCCTGACCAAGCTTAATCAAACTTTCTATCAGTATTTCAAGAAAATCAGGGCTTATACCAGATAGCCTCAACAAGAGGTAAACCAGGCCCCATATTAGCGCCTAGGCATCGTCAGAAGCCCCCATATGGCCGCGTAGCATTGACACATGGCTTCCCAGTCTATCGAGAAACTCGCCGATTCTAGCCAGGTGGCGCAGCTTAGTTTTCTCTTATAACTGCTCCACGGCTTCCCATATCTGCCCAACTGATATCGTGGTAGATATGTCTCTAAAGTGAGCATTGCTATTCAGATTAGTTCAAAACGAATCTACAATGTCCTTAAAGGCTTACTCCATAATATTCCAGTTAGTTGTTAATTCAAGCTGTGTTTCATCGCTTAAGATGATTCTTATGACTTTAGCAGCATCACATCCATCAACAAGACTAAGTTATTTAAAGATAAAAGATAACCATGCCATTATCTTTATCAGTTGCTTTTAAATAGTGGCAGTTATTTCTGCCATAACTTAGGGCGTATACCCCGGCCTATTTTGAAGCTGTGAAAGCTTTTCGTCAATATAATTATTAACAGATTCTTCAATTTGTTCATCGTGTATGTTAATCAGTCTCACAAACACCTTACTGCCGCAAAGGCCACTAATTCTAGCCTATATGTCAATCACAGGCCGGCTAGCTACCAGCCATCGAACCTGTGGAGATAGTCCTAACAACTCCTCAATAAGGTAATAGAATTACATTGCTGCTGGTTTTAGGAACTGTTCAATGCCATCAACGATGAAAAATGACTCTCAAAAGGAAGGGTCTCGCAGCATAGATCTAAATATATCTGCCAGGGAATAGAACGCAGGTTTATCGTTAAACAGGTCTAGCCCCGAGATCTCGAGCTTAGCCGTGAGGTGGGAAATTAAATGGGGCTACTACTTCAAAACCATCCATATTAAAGACCTCAACACTATTACTAGTTTATTCATATTCCTGTGCAGCTCTTAGCAGAAGAAATATAATATCAAAGGCAGTGGTGTCCGGTCAAAATGTTTCACCCAGTTATCAACAAGTCCAATAAGTAACATAGTTTTTCCAATCCCGGAAGGGCCACTTATCCAGAGAAGGCGAGAAAGACGTGAAAAATATTAACTCTCCGTAATACCGCCAACAAAAGAGGTATAAGCTTCAGTCCGTACAAGCCATGCATATACCTTTTCAAGGATACGTTCGTTCCTTTCTGTAATTTCTCGCACACAATTCTCAGGATCAGTGACATAGAGGGCTTAAAGGGCTGCCTTTACAGCGTCCGATAGACATAGTCTTAAGAGTCGGTGGTCTTAGGACGATTTTAGCATTTCATAAGACTCAATAGCATTAATGTAGTCTATTTACCATTAATTTCTCCAATCCACCGTCAAAGCGTTAAGGCTATCCTTATAAAACCATTATCGTTAACAGAGATAAATTTTGTCATGTCTGTATGGTTTGCTTGAATACTAACCTCTGCGTAACCAACAATTACGGCAGACGTTTTTTCGACAATAATCCCAGCACCAGTTATTTTCATCTCTTTATAGCAGCAAAGAAGATAAATATCTCACCCGCCATCTAATTATTCTCATATCATGGAGATAAACTCGTTCTAAATTAATTCAAGCAGCTCATTGTCCTTTTAAAGCACTTCAAGTAGGGACGGATTAGTGGATTTAAATACGCCAATTTTGCTAATAGCAACTAATGCCCAATATGACGCCCAGGACCCCTGGTGAGGAGTGCCCATGAAGATGATACCCCTTAACGATATAAAGATATCCCGGAGATGATGTTCCGTATTATGCCGTGACCAGAGAATGGCCTTTTTACATACTAGGCCTCCCAGGCTGTGGGCAACGAAGAAAAGCGGCCGGCATGTCGCGCCGTTCTCCGCCCGAAATGCTTCCAGATCATGCAGCAATGACGTTACGTGATCGACAAGACGATTACTAGACGCGGCAGAAAATGCGTTGATGAAGTTAGCATCATAGCCAAACGTCAGGATACATGCATTTAGGAACCTCTGAGGAAGAATTGACTCTAGCCACGGAACAGACTGACCTGCCGCCATCCACGTATCAATGCGGTTCCCAGTCAATCCATACACAAAGCAGATATCGACATTAGCCTCGCGCGGGTTTTTCAAAACTCTAACTCCATCATTAGTTATAGCTGCTCTATCATCCGGGGCTTGGTCGTAGCGACCGGTAAGCCATGCGAGAAAGCGCGACATTGTTCCGAGTGGGTGTAGATAAAGGTTGAAGTGCTGTTCATGCCAGCGCATTCAGATGCTGGCATGTTAAGCAAGGAGTAAGAGCGAAATTTTCTCGCTTGCAGGAAACTGGCCACATACCTATGGTGAAATTTGCCCCGTCAGAGCAGCCAATCCGGTGTTGCTTTACGCGCCCATGGCAGCCTCCTGCAGCTCAGCCTGGTCACAAATCAGGCTCCCAAACCACTTTCGACGAAAACCATTCCCCAACCCCTGACCATTAGCTCTGTCAGATTACGCAAGTGCAATAGTGCAATTTGACATTAAACAGTATAGCACAATACCAATCTAAGTTCCTAGTCCCGTCTTGATAAACCTTTCCGTGTGTCCAGCGTAATACTTTGTGTGGTATACTCACATGTGCAGCCTACGAAACAGCTTGGCTTCGGTCTCCCATGGTAGGGCGTATTCTATATCCGTTATAGACTAGATTTGCTCAGCAGCTATTATCAAATGAAGGGGTGTCACGGGACTTGCCTATAGGCTTAGGTACCTATAAGGAGGGTGAGTTTATATAATAGAAGAGGTACCTACCTGATAAGTGTTAGACTAGAAACCTAGGTTATAGTATCTAAGCCGCGGCCTTCACAGGTCGTAGATAGCCTTTTAGTCTAGTAGGTAGTATTAGACTATATTACGTAGAGGTATAATAATAAAGGTATCTCTTAGCTTACTTTATATTATAACTTCTATTACTTTAACTTAACGTAGTTAGTAAGCGAGTTATATAGATAAGTAAGTTATATACTCTACCTAGTTTTTACTATAACCTACCTTAGTATTATAATTACTTAATAACCTTTAAATAGAAAATACTTTAAAAGAGTTAAAAATTACTTTTACCCTTTAAACTCTTAAAAGAAACCCTAAACTAAATATCTAGAAGGCTATAATAATCTATAATATATCTTTAATAATACTATATAATTAATATAATAGTTAAATTAATTAATATAATTCTAAACCTAATTTAAAAAAGCTTATTAATTTAAAAGAGAGGATTAAAATTAAATATATTCTTTAATTAGATTTATAAGGCTTACTTTTATAATATATAAATATAAAAGATATAATAAACTAATTATTAGTTAAATATATTAATAAATATATTAATATATATTAAATAAAAAACCTTATATAATAATAACTAAAGTTTATTTTATATTTTTAATAAAGATATAACTATTAAAAAGTTAAATATAAAAATCTAATTATAATTTATAATTAGTTTATATTTTTAAAGAATATAATTATAAAATATAATATTATAAAATCTAATATTTATAACTTTAATAAGACTAGGTTTTTAATAGGTTTTATTATAATAAAAATAGTTATTATAAGCTTTAATTAGGTTAAAAAAGTAAAAGTAATATAACTTAATAATAAAAAATAGGTTTTTATAATTTAAATAGTAAATTCTTAAGGCTTAATAATATTATTATATATTATAATAAAAGGCTAAAATTACCTTATATTTTAATATAAAGATAAATACTTATTATTATATTAATATATTAATATAAGTTTAAATAATTAGATAATAAAGAAAATTAATATAAATTAGATTAGATATTTTTATTAATATATAAAAAATTAAATTAAAAGTACTTATTTTCTTTTTATTTTAAATAACTATAAAAGTTATTATTTAATTATATTTAAGCTTTTTTATTAAAAAAATAAGATTATTACCTTTTATATACTTACTTATTTTTCTTATATATTCTAGCCTTTAGATATTAGTTATTTTAATTTACTTAAAAAGACTTATAAGTAATAAATTAAAGATTTTATAAAGACTAATATTATATATATTATTAAAAAAGACTTTTTTTTATAGTTTTTAATATTTTTAATAAGTCTATTATAAAATGAAATATCTAAGGTAGTTTTTAAGGTATTAAAATTACCTCTTTTTATCTTAAAAAGGTTATTTTTACTTTAAAACTTAAGTTTATAATACTAAATCCTTTAAACTTATATTTAGGTTTAGCTAATTCTTAGGTTTTTTAGATATTAAGTATTATAACTAAAGTAGCTTTATAGTTTTTAACTTAAAAAATAGATTATTAATTACCTAAATAATTTTTTAACTAAAAGTCTTAATATATTTAATAGTTTTAAAAAAGATATAATAATTATTATATATAAAGTTATATTCTTATATACTTAGGTATATAAGCTTAAGGCTATAAAGAAGCTTATTAGTAAGTATTAATAAGTTAAAAAAACTAGATTATAAATTAAAAAATTACTTTTTATATAAGATATAAGAGATTTAAAGGAATAAATAGATATTAATAGTTAAATAAAAGATAAAATATAAGCTTATAATAATTATAAAATAAAGGTTAAAATATATAATTAGTAATATAATTTATATAGTTAGACTAAATATAATATATATATTTATATTATAAATATAAAAACTAATAAAAAAGAAGATTTTAATTAGTTTTAGATCTTTTTTTATATTATAGTTAAATTATTAATAATTAAATATTATAAGGTTAAGGTAGGTATATAACTTATTTATCTATATAACTTACTTATTAACTATATTAACTCTTATTATATATTAAATTATAATTATATATAATAAATAGTTTAATTTTAATTATTTAAATAATTTTCTTTCTATTTATTATTAAAGTCTTATTTTAATATATATAAATTTAAAATTTAAAGAATTAAAAATAAAGAAAACTTTTTTATTTATAAAGATTAAAAATATAATAATAGGATTTAAGTTACGTAAGAATTAGATTAAAAGAATATCAATTAAATAAAAAATATATTTAGGTTAAGTATAAGACTAAAGCTTAATAAGCTTTACTCTCTTTCTTATTACCCCTTCTATATAATTCCTTTATATATAACTAAGGTTATAACTTATTATTAACTCTCTATTAACTTAGGTTTAATAATTACCTAAGTCTCTATTCTTATAAGAAATCCTTCTTAAGATCTAGTCTTTAGTTATAAAACTATTATTATATATAAAAGTTATTATTAACTTATATTTAATTTAAGATAACTAATTTATATTATAATATATATACTTATTCTCTTTGACTTATATTTAACTTTCTATTAACTTATAATAACTAATCTATATATAATACCTTTTACCTTATGGTTTATCTCTTTATAAGCTATAAATAACTTAGTTTTAAGTTATATATCTTATATTTATAAATTAATATTATAACCTAGGTTTAAGTTATCTTTAACTTATTATTATTTTCTTATCTAGGTATTATAATTATCTTTTCTTTTATAAGTACTTTACTAGGTATTAAAAGATTAATACTTTATTAATTTTTTTTATCTTTCTATAAGAAGTAAATATATAAAAATTCTTATAAACTACTATAATAACCTATAAAATTATATTTATTATATAAATAATAATATTTTCTTTTCTTATTAACTAATAAAGTATTTATAGTAAATAAAAGGGTTTAATTTATATTTAAAAAAAGAATATATTTTCTTCTTTTTATCTTTTTTCTTATAAATTTTAATTTACCTTCTTTATATAATACCTCTTACTTTTACTCTTTAATAAAATATATAATTTACTAAGCTTAATATAGATCTTATTATTATAAATACCTTATATAATTTATTAGTTACTTATTCTACTTATAGTTAAGTCTATAGGTAGACTAAGGCTTAATAGACTTATTATACTTAGGCTAACTTAAGTAATAGTCTATATACTTAGCCTCCCTCCTTAACTCCTTAGATAATCTCCTTAAATAATAGGTTTTCTCCTTTAAATAGCTTTATAAGTTTTTGTTACGTCTATTTCAGCACAGCCGTTATCACTTCTAACAGCGTGCACGTGCCAGATCAACTACTATATAAGTAGCCTATAGTACTAGCTAGTAAGAGAAATTAATAATCTACACACTACTTCTATCTACACCTATGCCAGTAAATAGTGTATATAGCTAAGCGATCCTGTTAACTATTGACACAGTCTTAAGCAGAGGCCTCGTTATAACTAACGAGCTACTAGCCACTTCTAGCAACTAGAGCGTCAGACTAGATAGCTAATAGGTCTAATAGTTTTATTACCCTTTTATATATTATTTTAAGAATAATATTAAACCTATTATCTTTCTTATATAATAATATAAATATTAATAATTATAAAAAGATAATACTAGTTTATAGCTAATTAAAAAGCTAATATATTACCTAGGCCTTAAATTTTATAAGAAGTTAAAATATAAGTCTTTTATCTTTAATTAGTTAATATTTTATTAAGTTATTATAGTTAGAAATCTTTAAGGCCTACTAGTAGTAAAAGTGCCTTTTACCTACTAGTAAAGAAGATATTAAAATAATAACTCTAAACTAAGTTTTTAAAAATATTACTTTAACTTCTATTAGTCCTTTTAACTATCCTTAATATATTTTAACTTTTACCTTAATACTAAGTTAAAACTAAGGTTTTATTTTTAGTTTATTTCTTCTTTTATCTTTAGTTATATTATAGTTTAGCTATTCTTCTTATTATAATAAATAAGAGGCTAAGAATATATATATAATAGTTATTTAACTAGTTATTAAAAAGGCTAAAGCTTAGGCTTATAATAATATTATTATAACTTAAAGACTTTCTATAGAATATAAGCTTTAAAATTAGATATAAACTAAAACTTATATTTATTTTATTATTAATATTCTTTAATATAACTTTACCTAAGACCCTTCTTATATAGTTCTTATATATAGAAGTTCTAAGTATCTTATTATAGTTAAAACCCTTCTCTAAAATTAATATTAAAATATTAATCTTAAGGTAATTAAAAGTACTTTTTATTATATTAGTAATTATATTTTAGTATTTATAGCCCCTCTTCCTATACCTATTAATATAAATATAAATAATAGTCTATAAGCCTCTTCTTCTTTTCTTATTAGTACTTTATTTAATAATATAAATAAGACTAATAATATTAATAATAAGTTAATATATAAAGATATATTAGAATTTATTATTAATAAAGACTTAAAAAGTAAGGTTATAGAAAATAAAGTTATTAAAGGTAATAAAGATATTATAAAAAGTACTTTTATTATTATTCTTAACTAAATAATATTTATAAATAATATTAATACTTTTTATTAATATTATTTACTTTTATTTATCTAAGCTTATAAAGACCTCTTAAAGGGTCTTAAACTCCTATAATGTTTAGGGAGAACTATAAACAGCCTATAGCGTTATAAGCTATATATAAGGTTATTAGACTTAGCTATAATATAATTTAAAGATATTATCCCTCTAAGGGTATATATATATTTAATTTACTTATTATCTTCTAATCTAGACTATAATATATTTAGAATTATTATATATTATATAAGATAACTAAAATTATATTAAAGTATAAAAGGGTTATTATAGGTTATAATATTATTAGAAATTTAAGTAGACCTTTAGTAGGTTTTTAATTATAAGGTAAATAGTAGAAATTAAATATAAAAAAAGTAAAAAAGATATTTTATTAATTTTTAAAGGAGATAAGCCCTTTTATCTAAGTTTATAATATTATATATACTATAAAGGTTAAATCTAACTAATATAATCTTCTTTATATAATATAAAAAAAGAAAATAACTATAAAATAAGTAATAAAAAAAAGAAAAGAAGTAATAAGCTAAGGATAACTAATATAATATAAAAAAATATCTATAAATAGTAAATATAGTTTTAAAATAAAAGATAATACTCTAAACTCCCAATTATAAGATATTTCTAGCTTATCCTTTTTTACTAGTCTCTTTTAATCCTCTTTTTACTAACTCCTTAGTAGTTTTAGCCCTTTTCTTAACTTATTCTCTTATAATATCTTAAGCTCTCTTAATATTTTAGTCTTTTTAATTAGCCTTATTATTAAGTTATATAGTATACTAAATAGTAAGTTAAGTAGTTTAGCTTTAATATAAAGTAATAACCTTATTAACTTTTTCTTAAGTATTAAGAGTAGTTAGTCTATTTAGGATAAAAGGGATAAAGGTTATATTATCTATAGTAAGAATACTAGTAATCTACTTAGGAAAAAATAAGATATCTAAATCTAAAGGCTAAAGGTAACCTATAGTAATAATAAAGTCTTTTTATAGTTCTTAAGCTTAAGCTAAGATATTCTTATAATATAAGTCCTTTAAATAAGTTATAATCTTTATCTTAAAGATTATTTTAATATAATATAACTAATAAAGAGGTTTAACTTTCTATATCTTATTAAGACTTATAGTTAATAGACTATTAGATAGCTTAATATCTATATCTTAATTTAACTAGTTATTTACTATTTCTTCTTTTTACCTCTAATCTAAAGACTATATAATATATTTTTCTTATTAAGTATTATTTTAAACTTATTATAACCTAACTATAAACTCTAAAGATATTAAGATCTTTACTTTCTTTATCTTATCTATTATATTTTCTAGTAATATATATTACTAATTAATAATTACTTATAACTTTACTAAAAACTAGGACGTTTTACTAATAATTAAACCTACTTATAAAGTTTCTTAGTAATATATACTAGGCTATCTTTAGGCTAAAGATTTATTACTTAAGACTCTTTTCCTTACCTAATTAGAAGACCTTAAAGGAGTAGTAGAAATATCCTTTAAGAGAGCTAGTACTAATCTTATAATTTATATAAGGTTACTAAGAGTAATATAAGGTAGTATTATTACTAAGGCTAATATAAACTACCTCTAATCTTAGCTAAGAAGGCTTTTTTATCTAGTTATTTATTCTTAACTATTACCCTTTAGTATTATAGGTAATAATAGTTTAATAATAATAGAATATATTTAATATTAAATTATTCCTTTTATTATAAAGTTCTTATTTAACTTTTTATTAAGTTCTTAATTATAGTTAAAATTAAATACTTTTACTAGTTTAATTATAAGGAGATTATTTTTAATCTAAAAATAATTATTAATAATATTATCTTTAATAAAGTAACTAATATAGGTTATTAGAAGCTTATTATCTTTAAAGAAAGAAATAAGATAGCTAAGTACTAAAAAGCCTAATACCTTTAAGAAGGCTATTTCTTTTAGTTTATCTCTAATAAACTTTAAGACTTATAATCTAGGTATTATAACTTTTATTTTTAACTTTATAGCTAGAAGATAGCTTAAAATATTCTTTTAGAGTTACTTATTAGTAGGTTAGGTTATATAAACTCTTACCTAATTAACCTAATATAACTTATAAGCTTATTAATTAAAGTTAATAGTAAAGACTTATTTAATATTATCTATAGGGATTTATATAGGTTCTATTAGATTATACTTTATATTATACCTATCTAATAGGTTTTTTAATATATAGCTAGTATATCCTCTAAGTAGTAGTATAATATTATAGATAGTTAAGTAGCTATATATCTAAGTATCTACCTAATTAAAAATAGGTAAATAGACTATAAAGAAAGAGTAAAGGAAATAAATATTATTAAGCTATTATCTAAATATAATAGTAATAGCCTTAAGCCTAGTAGGCTATCCTATTTTAATTATATTTAAGAACTAGAGGGTTCTTAATCTATAGTTAAATACTATTAATACCTAATATTATCTACTATAGAAGTTATTTTTAGCTATAAAATTAACTATATAGACCTAAAATCTATATCTTAGTATATTAATTAATTTTAATTATTTTTTATTAATAAAATAGTTATATAATACTCTTCCTTTAGTAAATTCCTTATTAGCTTTAATACTATTATAAGAGGTATTTATCTTATAGGTTTTTAGATTAAAATAACCTTAAATTAGAAATTTATTAAAGATTATAATTACTATATTCCTAAGTCCTTAAATAATAGCTTAGAGAGTATAGATAAGGCCTATATCTTCTACTTATTCTCCTTTTATAAGGGACCTATAGAATCTATAGTAGGCTAAGATATAAAAAGACTATATTATTATTAGGACTTTAAAGAAGTTTAGAATTTTTTTAAATACTTATAAGATATTATATTCTTAATATTTATTATAATTAGTTAATGAGATAGGTTCTTTAGGTAGCTAATTACTTTATAGGTAGAAAATTAGAGAAAGTTATATATAGAGTTCTTAGATAAAGAGTTTAACTCTTAGCTTTTTATTCTTAATATAATATTTTTAATAATTATCTTTCCTTTAGATTATAATAAAAAAAATACTTATCTTTAGTAAAATAGAATTATATAATATAAACTTATAAAAAATAATAATAAAATAAATTTAGGTATAATAGCTTTTTATTAGTAATAGAAAATAAAAGAAAAATAAAATAAATAAGAAATTTATAATATATAGATTAAGATATAAAAAAAAAAAATAATAGTAGACTTATAGGAAAAGAATATAAAGAAAAATAATTAAAGTTATATTATAAGGGTTAATTAGTATATTAAGAGTAGAAATATATAGTATTAGTAGTATAGTAGTTTATAAAAGGTTATAAATAAAAGGAATAATAATAATTTTAAATACTAAAGATCTAGGGAGAGATAAAAGAGGGAAAAAGGGTTTAGAAGGAGAAATTATAGGTTAATATAGGTATAATAATTAGTAAATTTAAACTAATTTACTATATATAAAGCTATTAGCTATACTAGCTAATAGCTTATTATTATAAATATACTATTTATTTTTATAATAGTATATATATATAGCTTTAATTAGTTAAATATACTTCTTCTTCTTTTTTTATTATCTTTATAACTTCCTTTCTTTTTCTTCTTTTCTCCCTTTTATCCTCCTAATTAGCTTTAGTCTTACTATCTACCTTATTATAGTTTCTTTACTAGCTTTATTTATTATCTTAAATAACCTTACTTTATATTTAAGCTACTAACTTCTATTATTTAAAATAGCTAAGTAAAATCTTTTTTATATTTATATCTTCTTTAATTAGACTCCTCTCTTTTCTTCTTTTAAAACTTCTTATTACTTAAGTTAAACTAACTATTAAAAGTATATAATTAATATAGTCTAGATTAACTATATAAGTTTCTTTTTTATTATTCTTAATATATAGTTTTTAACTAATAATCTAGGCTATAAATACTTTTAATATCTTCTTATATAATAATAAAAGACTTAATAACTTTAGCTATCCTTTTTACTTTAAGGTTACTTTTAAGCCTTTTTTACTTAAAGACTAAGAGTTTATAATAATATTCTAGACTAACTTTAATTTTTTTAATAGTATTTTCTAATAAATAATCTAAAAGTTTATCTTTATTTCTAAGATATAAAATATTTATATTCTTATTAAATCTAGTATTTTTAGAAGACTTATTCTTAAGATTATATCTAATTATATAAATAAGATTAAAGCTCTTTTAATCTAGATATATAGATATTAAAATCCTTAGTTTTACTTATATTACTTATTAACCTTTATAACTAATATTAACTCTAAGGAGTATTATATTATATATCTTTTTTAAGACTATATCTTACTTAGTCTTACCTTTAGTAGTATTTAAAGTAATTATATTTAGTAGACTATTAGAGGCTATTATAAATAGTAAATATAATCTAGTTACTAGTCCTCTAGTTAGCCTAGATTAGAAGATAAATATTCTCTTTTTAGTAATAAGGCTTTTAAAGCTTTTATTATTCCTATTTATTTTACTTAATTAACCTAAATAACTACTTTATAGGTTTATTACTAGCTTTTTAATTTACTTAAGATCTTAAAGCCTTAATATCTAAAAGATATATAGGCCTTCTTAATAAGTATCTTTTTAATATTAAAATTATTAATTAATAATAAGGGCTTAGGTTACTTACTAACTTTTTATTATAGATATTTATTATAAAGGATATACTAATTTATAATATTCTAGAACTAATATCTTTAATTAGTAGTTAAATCTTTTAGGTATTTAACTATTATTAGGAATTTAGCTATTATATAGCTTTTATTACTATATCCTTTCTTAAGGAGTAGAGTATTATAATATACTTAGTTTAGTACTAGGTTAATAAACTCTTCTAAGTCTCTTTTATATTTAGCTTTAAGGATATTAAATAGTCTTTAGGGCTTTTTTAATAATATATTTATAATTAAATTCTTATCTCCTAATATATATAATATTATAAAGTTAAAAAGTCTAATATAGCTTAACTACCTTATAATTAAGGCTTTTATAATATTATTTATTTTATTATTAATTTATTATTTTAAGACTAATATATTTATTTTTATTTTAAGAGAAAATAAGTACTATAAATATATCTATATAGCTAGTATATTATATATAGTAAATTATAATATTTTTACTTTATCTAATTATATTTTACCTTAGCTATAGTCTAGATTCTACTCTTAAACTATACTAAATATCTTCTCTTCTTTACTTTTTATATTAATATAGCTTTTTAACTAGTTAGTAAAGAGTCTACTTAGAGGATAATTAGTCTTAATCTTATCTTATAATTTAAGGTAATTAAGATTAGGGCTAATATAAATACTTTCTTTAAGGCCTTTATTACCTCTTCTTACTCTCTTCTTTACTTAAAAACTATATCTTTCTTTAAAAGCCTTATTAAGGGTTCTAATATACCTAGATAGCTATTAATAATAGGTTTATAACTAGCTATTATATCTATAAAGCTATATATATCTTTAATATTATTATATCTTTTTTACTTTTAAATCTTTAAGACCTTATACTTAGCTAGGCTTTTTCTATCTTAGTCTACTTCCCTTTTCCTAGAGTTTACTTCTTCTTCCTATTCTCCTAACTATTACCTTTTTTTTTCTATATAACTAGCTCTTTAGTTATATTAGTTAAGTTATTACTAGTAATAATAAAGTCTTTTATTATAATAAAAGCTTCTTCTTTATATATCTTTAGTACTTTAGTATCTTTAGATATTATAAATAATATTATAATTAGTAAATAAGTAGTTTATAAAAGTTCTTAAAAAAAGATTAAAGATAATATCTTTTAAATAGTTTTAATAGCTTAGATTAGTTTTATATTTTATTATAAAAGGTAAGATAAAGGTAAATATATTTTCTTTTTATCTTTATAGTTACTAGACTCTAGATTAGTACCTTCTTAATAACTACTTAGCTAAGTACTATTTTAATCTTAGTCTAACTTCTTATTCCTTTATATTACTTCTTTTATTATTTAAGGTTCTTTATAGGTTATCTACCTAGTATCCTAATATTATAAGATAATATAAATTATACTAAGACCTTAGGAAATAAAGAGTAAGGGTACTCTATAAGGGGACTAAGTAAAGGTAATATCTTCTTTAGGGTTATATAAGGCTTCTTAATTATTAAGTCTTTTATTATAAAGTTATAGGTAAAGGTAAAATACCCTTTATTATACTTTTATAGTTTCTAGTCTTTTAATTAGTATTATCTTAACTATTAAGCTTTTAAATAACCTCCTAATCCTTAGTTTAGTTTTTTATTTTTAGCTTATCTTTTATTTCCTAGTTTAAGGGTATTTATAGGTTATTAACCTAGTACTCTAGTACCCTAAGATAATTTAGTTATATTATACTTATAGGTTCTTAGCTAATTTAGTACTTTATATTAGATTAAAGTAAGAATAGCCTCTATAAATACTATAATAGCTTTATTATTTTATATTTTATTATAAGATTAAAGGTAAAAGTAAATATATCTTCTTTTCTTTATATAATTACTAGACTTATAATTAATAACCTCTATTAGTTATTTAATAAGATATTATTTTAATCCTTACCTAAGCTTATACTTTTCTACCCTTAACTTTCTTCTCTAATTAGAATATACCTATAGGTTATTTACCTACTATTTTTTTATCTATATCCTAGTTTAGTAATTAAACTTACCTAAGGTTAGTTAATTATATAATTTAACTAACTTAGGTTAAACTAGCCTTAGACTCTTTTTATTAAGCTTCTTAGCTTCTTTAATAGTTTTTTAGGTTTTTATTATAATAGCTTACTAGTATTCTTAGTAGAAATTAGAGGTATCTTAACTTTTATTAAGGTTTCTCTTTACTATAACCTTTATTATAATATTTAAAGAGAACTATAAAAAGCCTATAATATTATAAGCTATATATAAGGTTATTAGACGTAACTATAATATTATGTTGGTTAGATTTGACTTTTATAGTGTATATAATATTATAAACTTAGATAAAAGGGCTTATCTCCCTTAAAAATTAATATAATATCTTTTTTACCTTTTTTATATTTAATTTCTACTATTTACCTTATAATTAGTAGCCTACTAAAGGTCTTCCTTAATTTCTAATAATATTATAA
This sequence comes from Beauveria sp. IMV 00265, assembly GCA_001931865.2. Lineage (NCBI taxonomy): Eukaryota > Fungi > Ascomycota > Sordariomycetes > Hypocreales > Cordycipitaceae > Beauveria > Beauveria sp. IMV 00265. The sequence goes on from MSJG02000598.1 coordinate 25,298, forward strand.
CCTATAATAACCCCTTTATACTTTAATATAATGCTAGTTATCCTATATAATATATAATAATTCTAAATACATTATAGTCTAGATTAGAAGACGATAAGTAAATCAAATACACACACACCCTTAGAGGGACGATATCTTTAAATTATATTATAGCTAAGTCTAACGACCTTATATGTGGCTTACGACGCTATAGGCTTTTTTACAGTTCTCCCTGAATATTATAATATAATTTAAAGATACTATCCCTCTAAAGGTATATATATATATTTAATTTACTTATTATCTTCTAATCTTAACTATAATATATTTAAAATTATTATATATTATATAAGATAACTAAAATTATATTATAATATAAAAGGGTTATTATAGGTTATAATATTATTAGAAATTAAAGAAGACCTTTAGTAGGCTCTTAATTATAAGGTAAATAGTAGAAATTAAATATAAAAAAAGTAAAAAAGATATTTTATTAATTTTTAGGGGAGATAAGCCCTTTTATCTAAGTTTATAATATCATACACACTATAAAGGTCAAATCCGACCGATACACTACTAAGATAAATATAAGCCTAACCTACTCTAGAACGCTAAGTAATACTATATAATAGTAATTAATTTTAATTAGGTAACCGTCCTACTACCACCTAAATATAAGTAATTATCTTAACTTTCTAAGGCGGGAAGGAAATAGAAGGGGGATAAGTTTAACTATAATAGCACGAAGTAGGGTATGCCTAGTGTGCTAAGACGTTCTATATAATCTATATAATAGGCTTGGACACGTTTACGCTAGGGAAGGACCCTATGTGATAAGAAAGGCTATTAACTTATTCTTCCTAGACCGGCCTAAGACGCCGCACGCCGGCTAGCTGGTTAGGCACTATAGTGACGAAGGCTAGGGCGATGTCGTCTTTATAGTGTCGTATGATCTAGATACTAATAAGACTATTCTCGTTAGGCCGCGAGAGGAGGCTATATTTAGGTATACCTTTGTCTTAGAACACATTACGGGTGACTATTAGCTTATAAAAGCCGCTATACTAGGTAATAGTCACTATATAGATAAGTCTTTTAGTATGAAATTTGTGGCTAGTTGAACTTTTAGTAGTGAACTTTACTATTTAACTAATTTTAATAAGGTATATAGTGTTCTAGGACCTTAGAAGAACTTTTAGTTAGATTACTCCCGCGTGACTAGGATACTAAACCTAGCGTAGGTTTCTTTACTATATAAAGTAGTAAATATATTTTTATAGTGGGAGAGTTATAAATTAAAGAAAAGATCTTAGGCCGTATAGAGGATTATAGTTTATACTACTAGAGAGATTAAGCCGTTTAAAGAGATTACGCGCTCTACTTATTATAAGAGGTAATTTAAAAGGCATTAGATTTTAGCTTTTATAAGAAGAGGACATTTTAAGATAATTAATATAAAGTAGATTAAAGGAAGATATACTAAGATAAGATAAGATAGGTATATATACTTATTAGTTTAAGGTTAATAATAAGTTTAGTATAATAGTTCTTAGCGGTTTCTTTAAATAAGACATTCTATAACTAACTTACCCCTAGCTATCTATACCCCCTAGCTAGATAGAGAAAAAAGTTTACTATTAAGGCGACTTAATATTACTATAAGAATAATAATAGTTATTAAATAATATAGTTATATTAATACGTAAAACCAGCTTTAGGTTATACCCTATCTTCTAATTAGCTATATACTATAATAAGTAAAAATAGGCGTACTAATTTATAAGCCTACGTGCTTATTAATTAGCGGTATAAACTAGAAACGACTACTATAGCTTTCTACTATTAATACGCTCGCGCTTAGGATCCTCTTAAATAGCGGTTTTCTACTCTTATTATTTCCTAGTAAGGTAAAGTATCCTAATAAAGTAGTTATTCAATAGGCAGCTATTTCTAGCCCTTTACGCCCTAGTATACGCCTTTTCTAGCCTTTTCTTACCACACTAGTATACACTATAAATAATATTACCTAGTGTCACTCTTAGCATAAGTGGCGGCTTTCTACTATCTATACATAAGCTCTTAGATCCTCTTAAATAACGACTTTCTACTAGGGCAGAGTATCTTTATAAAGCAGTTATTTAACATATAGCTATTTCTAGCCCTAGACTACTACCCTAGTATACGCCTTTTCTAGCTCTTATCTACTATATCCCTTTACTAACTCTTTAATACTACCTCTATATACACTATAGATATAGTTCCACACTTAGTATAAGCGCTAACTTCTACTATCTATGCCCTTATTACTAGATTAACTTAAAGAGCACTTTTTAACTCTTATTATCCTATAAGGGATATTACGCCACCTGCGCTTCTTACGTGTAAGTTACTATCACTAGTTAGTTAACCGCGTTAAGCCTAATAAAAGAGTAAGAGGTAGCTTTTAAGGAGTCTATAGCCGCCCTTAACTATAACTAGATATATTAGCTTAGTACTATATAGTAGTAGCCTAAAGTCTTTTAAGTATAGTAGATATACTATTTAAATTCTAACTAACTTATTATTCTAATATAATTTCCCTTACCTTATATACTAGTAGTAGATCTATATAATAAGCTAGAGGGGGATACTTTATATCTTTAAGAAGATAATTAATATAATTTATAGAAGAGACCCTTACCCTTTACTTTTACTATATAGCTAGTATTACCCCCTATTTTAACACGGTATAATGATCTTGCCACTTTCCTAGGACTAGACGAACTTCTAGGACTGTTTTAAGAATATAGGCTAGATCTTTATTATAATTAAGCTACTTTCTTTTATATATATACTAAATAAGCTCCTTACGGTCTAAGTAGGGTCTACCGCCTTATAATATAGCTAAGTAATATAGCTAAGATAAATATTAATAATAGCTTTTTCTTCCTTCTAATACTTAGGGGTTCTACTATAGATAAAAACTTTTACTAGTAGCTTAGGCTAAATAACTTCTATTTATAGTAGTTATTAGAGTTCTTTACTAAAAGTAAATAAAGCTCTAATATAGACTTACGCTCTAATAAATTAGGAGCTAAGAATATATATTAGAGATCTTAGGCTAATTAAGAGAATAATTAATAAGATATAGGTAGTAATTAATATATACTTCTCTAGCTAATATAAGAAGACCTATAGGTATAGCTAAGTACTAGAATAGTATATATTATCTAAATATAAAGGATAAGGATATAAAAGAGAATAAATGTCTATATATATATAAGTATATTAATTTAAACTAGTAGATAGACCTTAACTTATTTTATTAGGGTAAAAAAAAGCGTTTTATACTCTATATATTATATATTAAAGGGTATAGCCTACTAGTATTAATAGGAAGTAGCTAGCTACTTTAAAGACATAGAAAGCTAATTATATACTCTTAATACGCTTTACTACTATTATTAGGCTGCCTAGGACTAGGCTTTAAGTAACGTATAATACCTATACTATAGCGCTAGTAATATACTTTTACTTATATATATATAGTAATTAGATATATAAAGACCTATAAAATAGCTAAGTCTTATTACTAAGATAACCTAAAGGGTATAGAAAAAAGTTCTTTTAGCTAAAAGTCCTATATTATTATACTCTAAAGCTACTAAATATTTAAGAATAGGGTAGTTATAAAGTATAATAGAGGGTTATATATAAGAATAGTAAAAGGGTTAGGCCTCTAGTAACTATAGTTCTATTATTCTATTAAAGCTATATATAATATAAAACTAAACCTTACTTAATAGTATTAATATCTTCTTTTTTAAGTAGATCTTTCTTTAATAGGCTCTTCGCTAAGTGTTTATCGTTTTTCTAGGTTATAATATCTAAAGTATCTCTACTAATCCTAATAAAACTATAAAAATAAAAAGCTATTCCTTTAGAGTAGCTTTTATAGTATCTCCTAACTACACTAAAAAAACCCTATAGATTATTCTTATTTATTATAGGTATAAATAACTTAATTTCTACCTAATCTTCCTAATATACCTCTAAATCTATATAACTTATAAGTATAATATTATATTACTTTAAGTAGGTAAGTATATAGCTAGTAAGGTAGTATATATTATAGTTAGAAGTACTAGTAATCTTTCTTATTTTTTTAATAATATTAAATTTATATAAGTAGGTAAAAAGTCTAATAAATATACTTATAATAGCTCTAAGTAAGGGAATTTCACGAAGTAAGTTTTTATATTCTAAATACACTACTATAGCTATAAACATTTATCTAATAAAATTAAAAATGTTTACTAGATTATAGCTAGTACTAATCTTTAGCTTATTAGTTTCTTTTCTTTTAGGATATAAGATATATACTATAGTATAAGAGTTAACTCTATATCTAGTAACTATAAAACTACCCCTTCTATAATAACCTACTATTCCCTCTATAGTAGGTTAGTGTTAGTAAAATTAAGTAAGAGATTTTATATTATCTTAAGCTAGCTATAGTTATAATAATTATTAAATATATATATATTAAAAAAATCTAGGTTTTAAAGGTATAAATAAAGGTACTATATAAGGAATTTATAATACCTTATATAGCTTATAATCTATAGATAACTATAAGGTTAGGATACTAGCTTTTAGTATAAGTAAAATATAGTACTATTATAACTATTACTTTTTTTAGTTTACTTAATAATTAGTATATAAATATATACTAACTTATAGGCTATACTTAGGTTATTATAAATAGTTCTATACTTAGCTTCTATATTAGTAGAAGTAGAGATAGTAGCCTAATGCTTAGGACTAGCTATTAAGGTTATTATAACTTCTAAACTCTTATAAATATCTAGGCTAATATAGACTATAAAGGTCTTAATACCCCTTAGAGCCTAAGGTAGAAGTAATAGAAAATACCTATAAGATAAATTTAAAGAGGAGTTAAGGAGGTAAAAATAATAAGTAGCTATTTATTATTTACTTCTTACTTTATATACTACCTTAATATATACTATAGATATAGTTCTATATTTAATATAAGTAGTAACTTTTTACTATCTATATACTAGATTAACTTAAAAAGTACTTTTTAACTCTTATTATCTTATAAGGTATATTAATAGTATAACTAATACTTTTAGTAATATAGAAGACTACTACTAGTATAGATAGATATAAGAGGATAAATAGAATAAAATAGATAAGATTAAGAGTAAGATTAAGGGAGGAAGGGAGAGTAATAGTAAGAGGAAAAGAGATAAAAGAGAATATAGAGAGAATAAGTAAAAGAAAAAGACATACTACTAGTAATAATACTAGTAAGTAAGTCTATATATAGTAGAATATTAAGTATCTAAAAAGTGGTTTACTTACTAATTAAAGAGTTCTAACTTATCTCTCTATTAACTACTTTAAATATAATACTTAGAAGATTTAAAAAAAATATAAGATAATTAAGATTAACTCTTTATACTACCTAAAAATATAGTATAGTACTATACTATATAAGAATATACTACTTATAGGTATATTAAAGGCGAGATTTCTAATATCTTTATTATTAAGTATAGTTATTTATATTATTTATATTATAATACTCCCCTAATATCTAGCTTTTATTTCTTATATTTATTATTAAATACTATTTTTACCTTATTTTAAGGCTTTCTACTTATTAATTAACTAAAGTATATATATATAAGACGTTATTACTATTTTTTAAATTTTTAATAGTATATAGTCTTAATACACCTATTAGCTATAGCCTCTTTATTAATACTAATAACACTACTACTCTAGTATAGACCCTAGCTTTTATTCTACCTACCTACCTAGCTACTCTTAAACTTCTCCTACTACTCTAAGGAGAAAAAAGCTAATATTAGGTTTACTCTCTATAGCTCTTATATTACCTACTAATCTAATATCTTCTTAAAATATATAAATATAAACTTAGCCACTTTATAGGCATTATCTCTTATATTACTTATCCTCCTTAAGATTAACTATACTAAGCTAGAAAGGCTTATATATATATATAATAGTAACTAAATCTACTATATAGCTAAATTAGCCTTAGACTACCTAAATCACCTATCTACTAGTAGCCTAACGTTTTTTATTATAGCTAACGCGGCGCTTAGGCGCTAGGTGCCCTTTAATACCTACTTAAGGTGCGCCGGCGCTTCTTTACTGCCTTTCCCGCGATAGGTAATAACTTTACTAATATACTAAGCTATAGCCCTAGCTTATTTAATAGTATACTTAAGACGCTTATAGTTAAGTATAGCTCTATAAGTAGTAGCTAGACTTATATAATTATTAATATATACTAAGGGCTTAATAACATTAAAGCTATTATAACTAAAAATATTAAGAGCTTAGGGATATATAGTAATAAAATTTATAGCCTAATAGATAAGATAGCTAGGCTAAATAGTAGTACCTAGGCTTTCTATATATTAAGTAGGGGTATTAGGTATAAGATATAGTAAAAGAATATTAGAATTATTATCTTAATTAGTATAATAATTATTCTTATTATTAGTCTAGCTATAGTTATTCTTCTTAAGGTATAAGTAATAAATATAGTTTAAATATATATTATAATATAAGATATAAAGGAGAAAATTATTAAGAGGTTATCTATAGTTTATATATTATATTATATAACCGCCTAAGTATTATAGTAGTAGTATCTCTTATAATTAGTATTTAATTTCCTTAGTATTTTATTACTATAGAGTACTAACTTATACGTAGAGCTTATTATTATTTAGAGAGGCTTTATACCCTTAATGTTATTTATTATACTATCCTAGTAGAGGCTAAAAAGGGCTCCTCTACTTACTATAGGCATAACTTAGTTAAAGCTTTATCTACTAAATATACTTAGGTTTTAGGCTATTTTTAATCATAAAGACTTAATTATTTACTATATATAGTTATAGGTAAAATAGCCTTCTATAAACTACCTACATATTTATTACTACTCTAAGCCTCTAGATACTACCCTAGTAGCTATAATGTTAGTAAGGCTTTAAAAAGAGCCTTAATTAATTAGTCTAAATATAAAATAAGATATATATTACTTTAATATCTAATTATAGGTTTATATAAATTATCTTAGCTTCCTATTATAGGTTAAGCTATTATAAAAGAACACTTATTATATTTAAAGTATAATAATAGAATCTTAAATAGTTTATTAGTCTATCTATATATTAGATTTATAGCTAGTAGGTCTTATATTATATTTTATTATAACTTCTTTTATATTAACTTTATTAATAAAGAAATAGTTATATTTTTTATAGTATTAAAGGTTATACTAAAGTTAGAATAAAGGCTAAGAAGAATAAGAAATAAAAGAAGATAATAGCTAGAGTATAATATCTAGAGGGGATAGCTAATCTTAATAGATAGGCCTTATAGTAAATATACCTTTACCTTTATAGCTTATAGCCTAAAGTAAGAAGCTTCCTTTATTAATACTTAGGCTAGATATCTAGTATTTATAAAGAAACCTAAGCTAAGGTTTTTTTAGATCTTAGGAATTTTCTCTAGTGTTTATACCTATAGCTAAAAATAGCTTATTTTATATAATATATCTTAAGGTTATATAAGAGAATAAGAGTATAAAACTACTCTTTAGCTTAGTTTATATATAGTATATATTAATTAGTAGTAGAAAGCTACTACTTAAGTAAGGTGTAGAACTCTATAGTTTCTTACTCCTAAACGCCCCTAGGGGTAAGCGCTAGTAGCCTAGGAAGCAGTAAAATCGCTGCTCGTTCCTATAGAAGTATAAAAGCAATGATTAGATGGATGGCCAGAAGCTACTCTATAAGTCATTTAAGTAGCGGGCGCTGCTGCTATAGGTTAGTGTGCAGCGGAAAAATCGCTGCTTATGACATAAATAGAACCAAGCAGTGACAGTTTACGTACCGTAAAAACCGTTATAGGTGTCGCTAGTGCGTTTAGAGAATCGCTATTTCTGGCTCTCTAGGCAGCAGCTAAAATACACCCCACTAAAATTATTATGTTAGAAACCCGCGACACCTATAACGGTCTTTACGGTACGCCAGCGGATGTGCGGCACTGTGAGAAGCTAGCAGAGGCTTGCTAATACGGCGTTTGAGGCCTAGCTGCGAGCAAACCGATCTCTTACTACCCGCAGACTATTTAGGCGCTATAAGAGCCTAAGGTCCCGTTCTAGCTCTAGACGCGTGACTTATTATACTACTTCTAAACTACTATTCTACGTAGACACTAAAAGATAGCTTTTATACTTATAGTTTTACTTATATACTCTTATAAGGATTAGGTAATCTTCTCTACTAATATTATAATAGATTCTAAATTTAGACACTAGAAAGTACTTTTCTACTTATTATAGATATAGTTCTATTAATTAAGATATAATTTTATATTATTTTTAGTTATAAAAGCTTAATAATTAGTACTATATCTCTTTTTAAATAATAATTAGATAAACTAGCTATAATATAGAATATATAAACTATATAGAAAAGTGGGAAGCTATAATGCTATTAGATCTTAATAGCAAGCACAGTAGCAGTCGAAATAGTATACTTATATTACCACTAAATATAGACTATAGAAGCTAATTATAACGGTTTTTATTATAATAAACATAGATAAGGCGTCTTTACCCTTAGTCTTAAAAAGAGATAGAAGGAGAGATAACTTTATTAGAGTAATATTATAATTAATAAAATAATCTAATAAAGTAAGCTAGCTTTATAAAGTAGACATATATATCCTAGTATACTAGAAAAATAGGTATTAGGTATATTACTCTATAGAAGACTAAGAGTTTCTACTATCTCCTAAAGCCTTTATAAGTTAAGGTAGCTCCTTATTTACTTATAAATATAAGGCTAATTAAAGTAAAGGATAAAATATACCTACTAGTAATAATATATAGACTAGTATATTTTATAGATATAAGATAGTATAAGATTAGTAATTAATTTTAAGAATAAATAAATTATATAAATAATAACCTATTATAGTTTATCTTATATAATAGTCCTAATAAGCTAGATAACTAAGTGTATTATAATAGATCTATATATACTAAATATATGTCTAAGTAGAGATAGGTATTATTTATAGATAAAAGAAAGAAATATAAGACTTTATAACTTAAAAGAAAATCTTAATTAAAATAATAGATATTATATATTCTTTATTTTCTAGAGGATATAAGTCTAGCTATAATAAACTATACTAGACGGAGATAACTAAATAGAGCTAACTAAATAGACTAAAAAAGATAGTATTAAATAGAGCTAGAGCTTAACTAATCTAGACTAATCTAGACTAAGCTAGACTAAGCCGGACTAAGCTAGACTAAGCTAGGCTAAGCTAGACTAAGCTAGGCTAAGCTGGACTAAGCTGGGCTGAGCTGGGCTGAGCTGAGCTAAGCTAAGCTGGCCTAGAACGAACTCTGACAATTAGGACACTAATACCCCTTTTGAGCTCGCGGAGCTACTTTTAGCTTTAAAGATAGGTTATCCTTTATAAGACACCTATATTAAATATCCTTTAGCGACTACTTTAACTAGTCCTTTAATATACTAAGCTCTTAATAGCCTAATCTAGATAATATAAATACTAAGATAGCTTTTAACTCTATAAAGAGGGTAGCTATTTTTATAGCTAAACTTTAGATTTAAAGTTCTATAAGACTAGTTATAAAAGTATATAAATAGTATAAGGTTAGTAAAGAGTAGTTTACTATACCTAAATACTTAAAAATATATTAAATAAGGATAGAAAAGTTTTATAGTAGTTATAAAATATAGATAAAAAAGCTTATATATAGTAAAATAAAATTATATTATTAGTATAAGACTAAATAAAAATAATATTTTATTCTTTAATATCTATAGCTTTACTTATAAAGCTTTATATTATATATAGTTTAGATATAGTTCTTAAAGCTATCTAAAGTTAGTAAGAAGTTACCTAGGTGCTAGTACTTAGGATAGTAGTAGATAAAGGCTGTGTTTTTTTCTTTATAATATAAGTAAACGCTTTCTATATAATCTATTATATATTAAATTCACTTAAACTTTCTTAAGTATATTTTATATACTAGTTGCTTATCGCTTATATAGTAGATATATTCTTACCTAAAAGGAGTGGGATGCCTTTAAATAGTTTAGACTTAATAAGTAACTTAGACTTAGTTATCTTAGAAGATAATTCTCTATTTATATTATAAAAAGAGACTAACTATAGCTAATATACCTCTTAGTAACTAGTAAGGTGAACTATCCTATCTATAGTATAGATTTTATAGCTTATAATCTCTTTAAGACCTATATTTATACTAAAATTATAAAGAATAGGCTATAGATAGGTTCTCTTAGAGAGATAGTACTTAATAGAGGGCTTAGCCTTTCTTTAATAGCTACTCTATTTAATTACCTCTCTAGCTCTTTATTATATATCTATTAATAGTAAGCCTCTTAATATATTTTTATTATATTATCTTTAAAAGCCTTTTTTATATTTTATAGATTATAGTAGCGCCTTTTATACTTATCTTATATATCTACTAGTATTAATTTAATAAGTCTATATTACTACTAAAGCTTAATTACTATTTCCTTTACCTCTCTTATTATCTATATTACCTTTAGGTTAGGTAGAAGCCTAGCTAACTCTACTTTAGGGATTCTATAAAGAACTTTAGGATTATATTAAATACTTATATATAAAAATACCTTTATTAGTCTATCTATAGATAAGTCTTTTTTAAGATATATATTTTATATATTAAAGCTAACTTATTAGTTAAGGTATATATTAACTAAGTACTTAGTTATTAGGTTATATTATATAACCTAGTCTATAATAAGATTTAGGGTAACTTTAAGAAGGGTATTTATATTATTATAGTATATATAATATAATATCTATTTATCCTTAGAGCCTAAATTTAATCTAATTCTATTAAGGTAGAACGCGTAGGCGGAGTATTTTATAGGATCTATGCTAGACTTCTCCTAGCCTCCCGCCGCGCTTTATACTGATCTTCGAAAAACAGGAGTTTTGAGCATCGATGTCTTCCAGCTGCACCTACCGACTGGTGAAAATGACCCTGTACTCTGCTGCACCTACCAACTGGTGAAAATGACACCCCTACACTTTACTGCACCTACCGACTGGTGAGGGCATAAGGAAGTAGGAGGTGTGTAATTGAGGGCGTGTGAAAGGCAGTGCAACTAGTAACCTTATAACCTCGCATGTTGGCCCTACAAATGGAGGCTACTCTAATAGTTAAGTGCTTAATAGAACTGGCGTAGTGGGATGTAGCCTGATATCCGCATCTCAGATTACGGCTACTGTATGATAAACCAGAAATACAGTACAGTTTACGGGCTGAGCCTGGTTGTGGCTTGGCTTACACTCTCGCCTTTATGTTGGCCCTGGCCGGACTAGGATCCACTAGTAAGGCGAGATTGGCCTAGGAAAGCCAAGGAGCCCTAGAGCTCCTCAGACCCCTAGTCGCTCAATCAGTTAGTCAATATACTTGGCTGAAAGTTCGAGATTTAGTAGCTTAAACATTGTGAATTCTTTGCTTTTGACTTCCTCGGCACTCACAGCGGCTTAGAGTGAGGAGGTGAAAACTGTGACTATTTTTCAACATAATGCCGCCTTCGAGCACTTTTATCTACGGCTCCTCAGGGGTCCTTCAAGAGCCATACTTCCCTGGGCTACCCCTAGTAGTAGCTGGGCCAATCGCACCAACACTAATAAACGTCCCTGCAGAATTCACCTGGCCACGTTCTGCTGGAAATGCTGCATTTCACCGCCACAATCGGTGAAAGTTCTCTAAGTGCATCCATACACTTGGGAGTTTAGCGGCATGTACTGAGCAAACAGATGGTGTGTTGACCGATCCAGTTGACAGAAGCATGGTTTGGCGAACGCTAGTGGGTGACAGTGCCACTAAGGCTCGCAAGGAGCACTGATTTGGCTAGTACCTTCCTCAATGACGGACCGCCTACCACGTCGTGGTAGGCAAACCGATCATGGCATGGTCGTGGAGACAAGACCAAATAACGCAGCAAATGCTACTTAGGTATTTGTTACTCAAGTATTTGCTAAACTAATAATAGGTAGCATGATTGTGTTCGCAAAACCGGGCAGGTTGAACATAGGATGATTTCAACTCCTCCCAATCGCTGTCTCAGTACGTCCGTAATAGGGTTGGTTTTTTTCAAACAAGGCCGAACCAATGGTGATAGAGCCCCGCCGCTTTGCCCTCGTTCTCCCCGACTTAGGCTCCCAGACCCTGTCCTAATGGACATTAATAGCCCTATGTTTCCAGCCGCACATCGTTTGATTAAAAGTTATTCGCCCTATCACTCACCAATAGAGATAGACTCTCCGTGGCTTAGCCTGATATACTGCCCCGCTCCATGTCGCGTTATCAGGAACTAAGATGCTAGCGCGGGCCAGGGGGGCCGTTCCTTAAACACTCTCTAGCGATGCCCCTTGCCACTCCAGGGGTACCAGGCGGAGAAAATCTGCCTTCCATTTCCTGCTACCAAGCGGAATCAGCGATCGAGCCAACGAGGCTATTGTAGTTGTCCCCATACTTGCGAGCTATGTTAACATGGTCACCACTCACGAGCACGACCGTGAAGGACCTGTCACAATTACGGCCAACGCAAGCCAGTTTGGCATTGGGAGCAATTATGACTCGAAGGGACGAGTCACCTTCATTATGTCCCAGTCGCTCACGAAAGAGGAAAGGAACTACGACACGGCGAGCGTGAATTGCTGACAGGTTATCCGTTGGACAAGTGGATTTTCCCGTGGAGGATGCCCCATCGGTGCTTACGGACAACACACGAAGCGACATTTTTGCCGTCGACGACTGGATGCACCTGCTACAAAGCAGCCCCCCCGATATCACATTTATCTGCATGGTTTATGAGGGCTGGTGGGTGCCCCTGGAACCAATAGCCGCTGTGGCTACAAATGCGGGGACTAACGCATCTAATTCATCCCTCCAGAATGCGTGTAAGAGTCGAGCCGCGGGGTTCCGTAGCCTAGTTGCTAGGTCCCCGTTTCAAGGCTCTTTGGGCTGGCACACCGAAAACGCACCTCACATTTAATTGGAGAGGATTCTTTGACTCTGTCCTAATGCCGGATGTTGTTGCATTATTAGCTCAAATTAGCATGCCAAAGCTAGTGCCTATTTGTCCAATGGCAACCGTTGTGTTAATTGCCAAGCTGCCTTGGACAGGCTCCTTGATGCGTCACTATATTCCGGCGTATCGCCGCACATACGGCGGTTACAGGACAGTCTTCCAACGACAAGCCTTGTTAATGATGCCGTGAAAATTTCCTCATCGAATAGACCTCACTTCACTTATATTTATGTCCGTCCAGCCTCATTTAGCTCCCTGTCTCGTAGACCAGCACCCTTAGCTCCTTTCCCATTTATAAAGTTATCATGTGTCAAGCTTGCAAATATACTTATGTGTGCGGCCATCAGCGCGGGGAAAAGTGGTACGACCCAGCATCCGCCGAAGATTGTCCTACAGCCGTTAGGGCCAACCGCCGCAATCGACGAACCGGGGCACTTTTACGTTGCGCGCCCCTAGGAACAGCGACCATCTCTGTGCAGGGAACCTGTGAGAGGGATCGATGCTACGCAAACCACTATCTTATACCATTTGGTTGGTGGTGCCATTGTTGTGGAACGATGAATAGCGCGGGTGCGACAAGTTGCAGAAATCCTTCCGCTGTTCCACACCATGTACCATGCAGACATGAGCCATGCCGACACTGCGAAGATCACGATCCGGCTCGTAGATGATCTCATCTGCATATTGACCACCAAGCGGCAACTCGGTTGGATGATGGGACTGAGCGCCGACCACGACGCGACAATATCCCATACTTACGACCCACTGGACTTGGCGCTTTGCGGTTATTGAGAGTGTGGCCAATGCTGTTTTTTTATTGAGTTTATGTACTGAGTCGCCATGATCGAAGCTGAGCCCAAGTGTTTCCTAATTTCCGACTCAGGACGGCTCAGGTTTATGTTTGTGTTGGATTTTGGGTTTCCTATAGCAAATATTGTACTGTGTCTTGGATTTCAATGATTTTCCCCTAGGTTACAGCGAGTGTCCCAAAACTTACAGCGAGTAGAGTTGACTAAGCGGGGGGCGCGAGTGTACGGGGGCGCGAATGTAGGGGGCGCCCGGGGGGGCGCGTTGTACGTTGCCACCATTGGGCGCTAAGAAGCGTGTTTGTAATGCTCTTTGGGGGATCAAACCAAACTAAATACCTACACGCGACTTTCTCAACAGATCAGAACAAGTCATGGACAAAACTCCGATATACGATGTTGCTCTCTGGGAGACTCACGAAACCGAGAATGACTGCACCCTTGTCATTCGAACGGACAACGGTCGAATATTCTACTGCGAAATTTCGCCGAAGCACTTCCATCAATCACCCTTAGCTACAAAGCAATACTTCAAATGCCTCAATCTGCTGCGCTCTGGCGAAGAAGTTGACGAAGATGATGACGATTTTTATCTTGAAGATGCGTGCGACTGGCTTTCAAACCCATTCAGGCCCGTGGTTGAGCGCCTGGCTCCTGGAACGTTGCAAAAGAATAGCGCCGGGTTGCCTACTCTAGCCCAGTATCTTCGTCCCCCTTATTTCGTCTGTTCACTTTCTGCTACAGATGAAGAGCTACAAGCGTGTCATCTACCATCAAGGGAGCACGGTTGGGGCAGCCCTTTGCTTATGGTGAGCGACGACTTCCTGGACGACCTGGATAGCTGGACACGGCTCTTCCACCCAGGTGAAGTGGGCATTTGCTATAACCAACCACAGGATGTTCTCATCAGACCCCCACGGAGAGTGTTAGTTCCTGATGGTAATGGCGGCCACGTCGAGTGCTTCTTTAAGCGCTTTGCTCTCTCATTCGGACCCGAGCATGCGCGGACGGAACTTCGCACGCTCAAACGACTTGCTCTGGCGCACATACCGCCACCACCGCAAGCGTTCATTTGCCGCCTCTATGGTGTTGTTCGTGATGGGAACGGATTAGCAGGCTTGCTGTTTTCTTGGATTGAAAATAAAGGCGTTTTGTCAAAAGCAAGAGCGGAGCAAAGCGCCATTGAACTTAGAAGACACTGGGCAGCCCAGATCCGCGGGACTGTACAGTTGCTTCATGATCAAAACATCATCTGGGGTGACGTCAAGGCAGAAAATGTTTTGATCGATATGGACGACAATGCGTGGGTTATTGACTTTGGTGGAAGCTACACCCTGGGTTGGGTTGATAAGGAAATCGCGGGCACAGTGGAAGGCGATCTACAGGGGCTGTCTAAAATCATGAGCATCCTGGCTTGATGAATTGTGTGCTTTATTAATCTGACATCGCGTGCTACCTACCCTTCGTCTGTGATCGAGTACTTCATCTCTTTTCCTTCTCCAATTCTTGTAGCACTGCAACACGATCGCTAAGGAATTAGCAAAACAACTATGGTCATATTTAGGTACCGTAAAAACCGTTACGTATGTGCTACTGCCTTACATTGTTTTCATGTACAGACAAAGGCGGAACGAATGTCCCTCTTTTGCTAATTAAGAAAAATAACGGGAGCCTTGTTTAGGCGTGCGGTGCGGCGGGGCCCTGGCTCCAACCGACCTCTGCCGTGGATATACTTCTTGGAGCACACCCGACTGCAGTAACTATTCTATCTACCAGCACTACTATCTCCAGGAACCGCAGGACCTTGGCTGCGTGCGGGAAAGTTTCGACGTTGCCTCGTGGAATTCGTCGGGCGGCTCTCGCATTTCATCTAGCTTCGTGATAGCATTCGTGAGCCCGTCGAGTCCTTTTTTCGTCAACCAAGTGTTCTCCATTGTCCTTGCAACACTGGAACTTACGCTCAACAGCACCGCGTTCATCAATCTCGACAGTGGTATCTCTGCCGAGACGGTACCGGCTGCCTGCGCGGGCTTCTCCTCGAGCGAAGCGGAAGCCGTAGCGGGAGGCATCAAAATCGACAAAGGCACGGGGATGACCCTAATGGGCATGGTCCTGCAGGGGATAGCTCTCTTGACCGCCCTTATTGGATTCATAGTGCTCCTGTGGCCAGCGCTGCCTCTGCTGGGCGAATGGCCCGCGCAATGGCTCCGACTCACGAGCGAAGCGGATGGTAGGATGGTCCAGAAGACACTCAGAGGGACCACGGTGGGTCATAACTCAGCTAGAGATGGTAGTGATCGTTTGTTCTTGATCTCGAACCAACGCGGTCCGAGGGGTCTCAAACTTGCATTTTCCGCCGAAAAGGGTCACATTATCACGGGACAAGGACACGAATAAAATCATTTTTATCCAAGTAACACTAAGGGCGGAGGCCAAGGAGATTACTGTAACGATGGCTTCTCCTCTAACAGTCGAACTGCTTCAACCCTACCAGGCCATCATTGCTCGAGAGGCGGAAACGTAAATTACGAGACAGGAGAAGAGACAATGTCTGCGGTAGCTTACCAGTACATAACGTAATCTGCTTCTTTATGCCAGGCGGGAGCCTGACCTGCATCGGCATTAAGTGGTTAGGAGGTCACCCTATTATAATTTATTTAGGTTTATACTATTATTATAGCCGCATATGCGTTTTAAGAAATAGCTATAGGAAATCTTAGAGTAATTAAATATATGTATATTTAATTAGGTGTGTTTTCCTTACCACCTATTAAAGGTAGAATTTTATTATAAAAGTGATTACTATAATAGATTTATTATAAGTCGTGATTTACACGACGAAAACCACTTACTTAAAGTAGTAAAACTTATCTAACTATTAAATAGAAGATAAAGTGTCTAAGAAAGCTATTATAATATCACCCTAATTATATATTCTATAAAGCTTTTATATATAGAAAGCCTAAATAAAAATAGAGAACTATATCTATATATATATAATAGGCTTCTATAACTTTCACGCGCGTAGTTTTACACTATAAACTATCTAGATATGGTTTTTAAAGTGGTCTAAGCTAGTTAGGAAGTCACTAAGATACTAGTATCTAGGGTGGCGGTATATAAACTTTATATTGCCTTTTTTATGCTAAAGATAAACATTTTTAATATAGTCTATTATATAAGAAATATAATTAAACCTTCTTATCTAAGCTATATAAGTTAGTCACTTATCCCCTATATAGTAGATATATTATATTTTACCTAGTAGGAGAGGAATATCTTTAAATAGTTTAGGCTTAATAATTAACTTAGACTTAGCTACCTTAGGAGATAATTCTCTACTTATATTATAAGGAGAGACTAGCTATAGCTAATATACCTTATGGTAGTAGGCGAGATAAACCATTCTATCTATAGTATAAATTTTATAGCTTATTATCTCCTTAAAACCTATATCTATACTAAAATTATAAAGAATAGGCTATAAGTAGGTTCTCTTAGGGAGTTAGTGCTTAATAGAGGGCTTAGTCTTTTCTTTAATAGCTATTCTACTTAGTTACCTCTCTAGCTCTTTATTATATATCTATTAATAATAGGCCTCCTAATACTCTTTTATTATATCTTCCTTAAAAGTCTTTTCTATATTTTATAAATTATAATAATATCTTTAGTACTTAACCTTTTTATCTACTAATACTAACTTAATAAATCTATATTACTACTAAAGTCTAATTACTATTTACTTTACTTCCTTTATTAGCTTTACTATCTCTAGGTTAAGTAGAAGCTTAGCTAGCTTTACTTTAGGGATTTTATAGGGAACTGTAGGATTATATTAAATACTTATATATAAGAATACCTTAATTAGCCTATCTATAGATAGGTCTCTTTTAAAATATATATCTTATATATTAAACCTAACTTACTAGTTAAGATAAGTATTAGCTAAGTACTTAGTTATTAGGTTATATTATATAACCTAGTCTATAATAGGATTTAGTATAACCTTTAGAAGGGTATTTATATTATTATAGTATATATAATATAGTGTCTATTTATCCTTAGAGCCTAAATCTAATCTAATTCTATTAAGGTAGAACGCGTAGGTGGAGTATTTTATAGGGTCTATTATAGACTTCTCTTAAGCCCCTACTGTGGTTTATACTAATTATTAAAAAATAGGAGTTTTTAATATTAACGTCTTCTAGTTTACCTTAATAGTAGCCCTCCTAATCTTAGTAGAAAAAAAGGGCACCACATAAGAGAAGCCGCTAATATTAACTATATTATTATAGATGGCTTATACTAAGATATAGCTAATTAGGTAGAGAATAGGTAGTGGGTTCTTATAGAATAAAAAAATTATCTTATATATTCAATTAGCGATCTAGCTTATAATAAAGCGTAAAGTAAAATATATATAGTTTAGGCTTATTATTTACGCCTTTATAGTGGCGAAAGAACACCTCTATAGCTAGTATATCTCTTCCTCCCTTATTTAAGTCCCTAATGATCTAGAGGACGATATCTTTATAATATAATACTTTATATAGGCGGATAATATCTTTATCTTCGTCTTATTCTATTATAGTAGTCGGCTGGTAGGGGTCTGGTTTAGGCGGAAGCATCTTAACGTCTTCATTAGTAACATCGCTGTACTTAGTGTCGGTTATGTTGTCTTCGTCGCTGTCGTCTTCGTCGCCGTCGCCGTCGCTTTCTCCGTTATCGGTTTCGTTAACACTATTAAAAATAGGATCGTCAAGATCAGAATTAGTATCAGACTTAGACTCATAGCCTAATTTAATAGTCAACTTCCGCTTTTACTTTATATTATGATTAGGGAGGCTTAGGTTATAGGGTGGCTACTTATAACCTCACGCTAACTTATTATCTATAGCCCGCTTACTACCACCGGCATCCTCGCGGTCATAGTTATCTAGTATAGGGTTACTAGCCGCTCTATATTTTATCCTATCGACGAGTTCTATAGGTTAGTATACTATATATGCCTAGAAAAGTATAATAGTTAGTAGATTAAGGCGATTATCCTTAGTAGGGAACACGCTACAGTCGCGTGACTAATAATACATAAGGCCTAGAAGAAGGTCGTCTACGCTTAGGACAGGCTTAGCTCTAGGCTAATCGTCTAGATTAAACTTTTCCTTAAGTTTAGTATTAATATACTAGGTAATGTTAGTCTATACTAGAATATATAGTTAGGTTCTAGGTTATATATCTTTCTAATCTCCTTATAATAATTTAGGTTAACTACCTGGCCCTTATTATAGTGGTAATAAAGTATTTTAAAGTCACACTAGTATTAGTTTATAGTCTTTTTCTTAGACTTCTTATGTCTTTTCTAAAGGTATATTTTATAGATTTAGTAAAGGAAGGTTATAATAAATCCTTTATTACTATAGTATAGCTATAAAGATGTCCGCTAGTATACGTGCTTATTTACCTAGTAGAACCTAGCGCCGTTAGTATTAAGCCTAATATAATAATAATACTCTATCTAGTTCCTTACCTTATAAATCTCTTTTTAATATAATAAATATTTAACTTAGTTATAGCTATATTAAGTGGCTAGATAAACTAGGTGTTATTTAACTACTACTATAGGGTATAGTAGTCTTTAGCTAGGAGCGTATTCTTCTATGCTTCCTTACGTAGCGTAGTGTCTTAGTAGCGGCGCTTTATGGCCTTCTAAAGGGCCTCTATAATATTATAGTAGATTATTATAACTAGAGGAGGAAAATAAAGGACTATTAAACGTGGTATATCGTTAGATAGGTCTAGGCCAGGCAAGCTACTTTTATATAAAGAGAGCAGGTAGGCAGGGTGTGCACGTAACGGCGTAGGAGGGGTGTGAGTCACACCCACTAAAAATGGCAGCCGCCCTACTGGTCTTTCCCACTAAGGGCGGCGACGTTTGTCGCCAGATTCGGTGGGCTAAACCGGCGTACTTAGCTTTATTCTATTATAATATATATAAACTATATAATAGAGTTAATAGTACCTTAAGGGAAGGTATATATCCTAAGTAAGCTAACTAGGCTAGTAAAAGTTATTAGGTTATAACTTCTAAAGGCTTGTAACAAACCGTTGTGGCGGCACTGCTCTGCGCTATATATACTGCTATTACGCCTACGTTGATTGCTAGAATTGCTTTCAATGCCTGATCTTTTGCCCTGTGGTCTGACGGTATAGGCGTACGTCACATTTTGAAAGCATATAGCTGGTGGCCTGAGTTCGACTCCCGCCGCTGACAGGAGACTTGCCTTGTGTAGAAGCTGTACAGGTGCTAGTACAGGGGGCCTACACACTGATAGCCTTCCTGGGGGTCAAATTAGTAGCTGAAGTCCCTGGAACGAGGTTGGTACCCTTGGGGAGCCTCCTAGGTAGCTGTGGACAGCTAGCCAGAGGGGAGGAGTATAGTGTAACAAACCGTTGTGGCGGCACTGCTCTGCGCTATATATACTG
>MSJG02000600.1:5519-16029 GCA_001931865.2 Beauveria sp. IMV 00265
TCTAGATCTCTACTGATCAATCTAAGCAATAGTTTCACTATTGAGAGTTCTACTCTTGACGAGACCTTACGAAGATACTGCTCATTGCTACTCTGTAGCATTCAACCTGACTCACTACCTAAGAAACAGACCAACTGTGGATTAGGATTAAGCCATCGTTACACAACTCTCCCCTGTAAAAACTTTTCCACTTTTGCAGCTGTTAGCAGCTGTTAGTGGCGGCGTTTTTACAGGCCCACTGACCCGCGGTTTTGATGGCTATGCGCTAGCGGAGTCTAGCAGCCACAAAAAGGAGAACCTTGGAGAGTTCATATTCCTCTTGAGCCGCTCGTCGTGACACATAAGCCCTTTAGGAGTCCTTGTATAAGGACGGGAAAGGCAACTTACGCTTCCTGTGCACTGTCTCTGGCTGTTGAGGGTTTTTCCGAGCTATTATATAGCATAGGTTTTTTCCTCTCTTCCTTTGAGAGAATTCTAGCTGAAGGGGGTCCAGGAAGCACAAGAAAGCTGTACCGCAGCACAAGTAGCTCTCCGCTGACGGAAGCTGCTTTTATGACCCTTTTGTTGATTTGAGCGGGACTGCCCGGGATGATCAACTATTCACACTACTCACAGTCAAAGCCGATACAGGCAGCATAACTTAATTGCATCCCTCTTGCCGCCGCTGGCATGCGTAGGAGATTGTGTTCCTCGATATTCAGCTATGGAGCGGATACATAGACCCTGTTGCCTAAGCTTTATCCCCTCCTCGGGGAAAGTTTTACAGTACAGCGCCAGCGACCGAGGCCAAACACGCCGTGGTGGGGTGCAGGGCCACCCCCAGCCAGTCGTCCCCCAGGGAGGGACAGCCTGACTTGGTTCGTTACATCGACGGTCATACTTTTTAATGCCCATCTGCTAGATGTCATCCAGTGGATAGACATCCACCAAATGCCCATCCATGAAACGCTCATCTCTAAAACATACATCCGTTAATTCTCTATAGGGCCATTCTCTAGTTGGCATCCCCTAATCATGCATCTTTATTCGATTCATCCCCTAAAAAACCTCTATGAAATATAAATGTAATCCGCCGAAGACCCACCCACAGTCCCAGCGCTCACCGTGCGAAACGCCCTTCCCACATTTCCACCACCTAGGTTAGCCGGAGTTTACATGGTGTTGAAAAGTGTCCTGGATACCTTTGTACTAGCTAGCCGCTGGCAACTTACGCTAATGAGCTGCTAGGATGTGGCGGGCGCCAGTAACTTGTTGCAGCCAGTTGCCAGTATGGAGAGCTGGGCGTTAAATTTCGTTGCTGGTACCTACAGGTGGGCTACGGGTGGGTTGCTAGTACTTATCTGTAACAAACCGTTGTGGCGGCACTGCTCTGCGCTATATATACTGCTATTACGCCTTCGTTGATTGCTAGAACTGCTTTCAATGACCTGATCTTTTGCCCTGTGGTCTGACGGTATAGGCGTACGTTACATTATCTTGAGTCTGCCTGTTAGTTGCCAGTATAGTGAGCTGGGCGTCAAAATTCGTTGCTGGTGCTAGTACTTATCTGAGTCTTTTATTTATTATTATTGTTTATTCAAAGACTTTTATTTATTTATTTATTTATTTTATTTATTAATTCATAGACTGTCCCAGCCGCCTTCTGGCAGCTATGCAGCGCACACCTATACACAAATTGCTCCCACTATCCGGGGGATCAGTCTCTCTTGCAGGAAGACTATGCTTGCCAGGCTGTTCCTGCGAAAGAGACTTTTCCCCTGTCAAGCGACGGGATCATGGTTGCTCTTTGCATTTAGCTATTCTATCTGTTCTGTGTCTTTGAACTTGTCAGGCCTCTCCTGGCCCTCCTCAGCTTCTGTATAACCAAAATCACTCGTCTACGCTGTATATTCGGGTACGGTGGACGGGACTGCTCGAAATTGTCCTAGCAGGCCCGTCCTCAGGATCATTTTTGCTGCCTGTGCTGCCATTGGCGAGCTACAGAGAATGCGTTTGATGTCAACGCATGGGTGTTTGCCTGCCCACATTTTCTGTCGTTCTTCTGTCCAGTTTCTGCATTCGAGCAGGATGTGTCGTACGGTTTGAGGTCCATAGCCGCATTGGCATTTATCGGTGTCCGCTTTGTTGATGGCGTGGAGGTACGCATTAAGACCAATCTTGCCGCTACGCATTTGCGTAATCACAGAACTAACAGCTCTGTGCATTCCGCGACGCAAGTTGAGTGTCGCTTTCCCTGGTTTAACCCCAAGTCGGAAGAGCTCCCTTCCGTGCTTGGCTGTTTCCCAGGAAGCCGCCCACTCGGCTCGCATGGTCTTGCGAATGATGGTCTTGGTGGGTGCCATGAGAGTTTGCAAAGTATTCGGGTCAGCTAGATCCCCGTGCTGTCGGGCGGCATCTTTGGCTGCCTTGTCGGCGGCTTCGTTGCAGTTGTTTCCGAACGGCAGGTGACGTCAGCAGCTCTGATACAGAGGCTGAAGCTACCAAAAGCAATTATCGAGGGATCAAACATCACAATGTATCAGTAGTGTCGCAACGCAACAAAAGCAAGCTGCAGGCAGCTTGCTTGTACCTATAAAGAGGTCTATCTGATCTCTCTAGATAGAGAAGAAATACACTTGAAGAATCACATTTACAACTGTTGCCAGGTACGCCGACATGTGCCGGGATCCATCGGAGCTGCACATCCCATCCTTCGGTTCGGATTTTGTCGAGTCCTCGTATGGCCTCCGCGAGGATATATTGGCCAGATGGATGCTTTGGGTTTTGCATTGCTTGAATGGGGGCCTGGTTATCGGTAAAGATAGCACAGTGGCCAGGATGTGCGCCAGCTTGTGAGACCTCATTCAGCGTTTGTAGTGCTAGAACCAGCCCGCTTAGCTCTGCTGCGTATACGGTAGACCTGTCAGATGTGCCTAGGTATTCGGTCCGAGTCGTATAGTTGCCGTCGTTCTGAACAAGCACTGCGGCAGCCCCGACGTGGCCGTCAATGCCGTTGCCATCGGTATAAATACGATCTTTGTCAGGAGCCGTTGCATCGTGTTCTTTGATTGCATCGTTCGCAGACTCGTTGATGCGGATGAAAGGCGGGCTCCACCACGGCGGCACTATATGCGGGTGGCGCTTCTCAAGTTGACTTAGCTGAACACCATATTTGCGTTCCAGGATGTTCGACAGCTGATCTAAAGGACTAAGTCCAAGGTCGCTGGTTGATGCCATGTCATCATATAGTGGACTGGTGCGGATACGCATAGCTGCCTCCAGCGCAGTTTGTTCCATTTGCTGCTGCACTGGAAGCAGATGTGCTTCCACGTCCACCGCTGCTCCAGCTGTCGTCCGAAAGGCTCCTGTGATGATCTGAGCGGCTCGCCGCTGTATCTTCCTGATTGCTGCCACCATATCACTACCTCTGCTTGTGCGGCCTCCGATTGGCGCATGCCATGCTGAGCATCCGTATAGCATTTGAGGTATTATCATTGCCCTGTAAGCCTGTCGTAAGTTGACCAACTCCCCGCCCCATGTCCATGAGGCTAGAGCCGACAGGGCAGACAGGCGTTTTGTCGCAGCAGCCTCCATCTCTTCTCGATGGTAGTACCACCGAAGTCTGGTATCCATGTGGATGCCCAGGTAGCGGCACGATGGGGACGCATGGATAGTGGCGTGTGGCAGGCGGAGAGCATGTGTGCTGTTCATCATAGGGTCGCTTGTGAAGTGAACCAGCCCGTACTTTGCCGGTGCAAATTTGGAGCCGTGCTTTCGTCCCCAATCCTCAGCCTCGCGATGTATTTCCTTCAGAGTTTTGCAGTTGCGCGGGGGCGATGACCCAATCGCCAGGATCGATACATCATTAATATATCCTACCGCTTCTGCAGCTTCTGTTTTACAGGCCTCAATAAGGTCCGCGCTATAGAAAAGATATAGAATTGGTGAGACCGGTGAGCCTTGCGGAATTCCGGTTTGAATTGGCGCCGCTGGCGCTGTGTATTCCTGTAGCTTGATGGTCGTGAAGCGATCGTGGAGAAACGAATCTATCCAACGTATGATGCTATCGCTAACTCGACGCTTGCGGAGATTGTGCAGAAGCCGTTCTCGCGACACGTTGTCATACGCCCCTGACACGTCGAGGAGGAGTAGGGAGGCAACTTTACCCTCGGACCAAGCCTGGTGTATTTGCTGGAGAAAGAAGTGTACAGCATGTTCCGTTGATGCAAGTTTGCGGCCGCCAGTGTGTCGGCTCGGGAGGAGTTGATGTACGTCAGCTAGGTACGCGAGTCGGCTCGCGATGATGGCTTCCAGAGCTTTCCCCAGGGTATTGAGTAGGGCAATGGGTCTGTATGCCTTCGGCTGCGTGTAGTCGTCCTTCCCCGGCTTCCTTAGGGCTACAGTGACTGTACTTTTGAAATGTCGAGGACAGTAACCTCGACGAAGACATGCGTTAAAGAGTGCGTGGAGGCTCGGGAGTAGAACGTCGAGTGTCTGATGCAGAATGCCGTTGGTGATACCATCCAGTCCCGGGGCTTTGTTTGGGGACGCTCTACGTACTGCCCTCTCGATCTCCGTGACTGTTCTACAAATCCGTACAGATGGCGAGGGCAGCGAGGGTGGCCAGGGCTCGGTGTGGCAAGTACTGCGTCAAGGAAGATATTGATGCCATACGTGCAGAAGATGAGGATGCGGTTCCTCCCTACTACCGTGCCGGTGTGCTCGCTGCATGGTCAAAGATTAACACCTACTACGGGCTCACCGACCGATCGCCGATCTACCGTATGGCTATCGCTCTCCACCCAGCGTACCAATTCGAATACTTCCGGGAGAAGTGGTGGAAACGGGAGGACTGGATAAAGGCCGCTGAGAGGGACCTGGCCTTGCATTACGACCGGTTTGCAGCAGTCACGGTGGCCACCGAATACGTCGACCGGGCGGAGACAACACCTCCTTCCTCACCGACGATCGACGAAGAATTCGACGCTTGGGGCCATACAACAGATCGGCCACGCCGTGGCAAGAAGAGAAAAGTAGAGACAGAGTGGGAAATATGGATGAAGCAAGTGCCGTCGAAGGATGACATGGGCGTTAAGAATCCTTTAGCGTGGTGGGTGGACCGACGGCATACTTGGCCTATTCTTAGCAAACTTGCTCTTAAAGTTTTCAGCACGCCGGCTATGAGCACAGAACCGGAGCGCGTGTTCTCTGACGGCAGTGAGCTCGTCACTGACAAGCGCAACGGGCATGGCGATGACACAGTCGAGGCGGAGATGATACAGAAGAGTTGGATAACCTCGAAGGTCTTGCGGGGAATGGCTGCCCCAAGGGGGGTTTTGTACGAATTACCTAATTAGGCATAGTTCATCAAGTCCTTGATGAGTTATCAATCAAGCTGGCTGCTCGGTCAAGTCCGGGTTCAATCGAGCCAGAGATAGGTTCAATCAGCCGAGTTTGAGGCCAGAAATTGAACTTGATTGATTGTTAGCCACACTGGCTGCCCCTGCCAGACCAGACCTTGCGTCTCGTCAACTATCGGATTCTGTTCCTTGGCAAAGGTAGCTTTTAGTTTTTTATCGTTTCGAAATGTTGTGTGCGGGATCTTCGTGATATATACAGGTTTCAATAAATAATGGCCATAATATGTCATTTGGCGTAGCTTTACCGGTAGAGGGCTTTGAACATCATTGGCAATGATCTTGCCAACTGTGTTGCGTAGGCTACCATGGCTGGGAGTAGAAATCATAATATTGGCGATTATATAATACTACATCCCCAATTGCCTTGCGATCCCAACATTTTGACTGCTCGTCGGTTGACCAAAACCGGAATTCAAATCACCATCCACACTTTGGGTTGCTCTTACGTGCAGCATCACTGCAATCCCCCGCATTTCATGAACGCATCTTGACCTTCTTTGACGCACCCATCAAAGTCATACGGGTTGCTCTGTCGGCACTCTGTGAACTTCTGCATGCGTATTTCGTGGCACTGATTTGAGTTTGGCGGGGCAGGCTGAGTTGTATTGTCTTTGTTCTGGCGTAGAGTGCACGAGAAGGGGCCCTAGGAGAAATCGGTTCAGCAAATGGCGTGGACTAGGCTTCAATATTTATCACTTACGGCCCCAGGGAACTTGTCCTCCAAGCTACCGTCACTCCTGTTACTGATACCATGCTCGCACTCCTCGCACTAGAGTTGGTCGCCATGTCAGCTGGATGTTCTTGTCATTGTGAGGATGTTGTAAACACTTACTCCGCCGAGTTTGGCGCAAAACTCAGGCAGCTCGCGCGGAAAGCGGCAGTCCTGATTTGCGCAATCTTTCTCGACCCTTTCCCTAAAGATCAAGACGCAATCCATGTCGTTCCCCTAAACAAATATTAGTGGCAGACCATCCTGTTTTAGGGAAAGAACGGCTACCTTCGCTGGCGGTTCGCAGATGAATCGTAGGCCGTCATCAAAGGCAGCAACAAAGTTTTTGGGAGACTGGTGTTATCCTCCGCATTAATTTTCGCATGAAATTGGGTATGAAACAATTGCTACTTACGTCTCCATCGCCATTGAGATTTTTCCCGACAGTGCATGATCGGATATGTCTCCAGAATACTTCGTCTCCCTTTTCAATCTCAGCCGGCACTTTTCTGTCTAAAGCACTTGTGACACAGTCTTTGGTGTCGCTCTTGCATTTATCCACGTTAATATTCTCGAGCCTCCCACAAATTTGCTCTGCTTGGCGGTTCAATTCATCATCACTTGGAGGATCTCTGGCAAGAGCCAAGGCCGCCAAAGTAGCAAGCACAATGCTAAGAGACTTCATCTCGCAGATTTTTAACGGCGACGGTTGGTGTGCGAGCAAATGCGAAGGGAAGCAAAGATCTGTGACAGTTGAAAGCAAGGTTGGTGCCCCAATACGAGAAGTTAAGGGAATTCCTCTACGGGTGGCGTTTTATATACCAACCGGCGTTGCAGCGACAGCCTGTAATGCATAGGTGTAATACAAGCCGCACCTTAACGCTAAGGGATGCAGGACCCGTAAATACGGGGACGCCTTGCAAATTTACTTTATATGTGTCAGGTTCTATTAAGCTTATTATGTGTTAAGGCAAGGTTACCCGGCTATACGGGTCCCTCAGGCCATCAAGCATTAATTAAGGCCATGTATTACTCGCGTCCTCATCCCCTATGTGATGATTGTTAGACTGCTGTGTCATACACCTAAGGTTAGTGCACTAATACGAGAAGTTAAAGGAATTCCTCTACAGGTGGCGTTTTATATACCAACCGGCGTTACAGCGACAGCCTATAATGCATAGGTATAATATAAGCCGCACCTTAACGCTAAGGGATGCAAGACCCGTAAATACGGGGACGCCTTGCAAATTTACTCTATATGTGTCAGGTTCTATTAAGCTCATCATCCCAGCTATACGGGTCCCTCAGGCCATCAAGCATTAATCAAGGCCATGCATTACTCGCGTCCTCATCCCCTATGTGATGATTGTTGGACTGCATTACTCGCGTCCTCATCCCCTATGTGATGATTGTTGGACTGCTGTGTCATACACCTAATGAATTGGAGACTGCAAGCTCAAGGGTCGCACCTCGATTTTCTTCAGGACCATGCGTCTGAAGCAGCCCACGATCGATTTGATATACGAAGACGGCAGGCTACACGCGTCCGACAACGGGGTCATGATCCCGGTCCCGGTCGGGGAAAGACACGGTCACGAGCGCCATCATGGTGGTGAGACCCAGGCCGAGAGTGGCCAAGAGGACAGTGTTGTAAATAGTGCAAAATACCGTATACGATATTTTTTCGGCCCCGCACTGCACTGGATTGTTTAGGGATTTGCTGCACTGCACTGTATACGGCATTGCACTGTATTCGGACAATACCGTATTGTAATATCATATCGCACGGCAGTGCAGAAGTCAATTGTCCCAGCGTTAAGCTAACCCAATTCGGTAAAGGCTAAAGTCCGATATTCATCGCTTGCTAGTCAGGACGCACAGTAACAATCGCCTTCATGTGAGGTCTGCTTCTAGTGTACTACTCTTCGACGGGGCCTCTATTGATGTGGCGCGGTAGTGGTTTCACAGAGAGGTTTCACAGCCCAATAAGAATGTTCGAGTTCAAGTATTTAAACATTTGTATACCATTTATGGCTTTCGGTATTATCTACTTTGCTTGCGGAGCCCTGTTGTTCCTCTTCTCCCGTGACCGATGTATCCAGGGTAAGGCCGACGTCATCTACCCAAGCCACTTTGTGAGAGCGCGACCACGACTTTATGCACTCAATTGCCTCGATTATGCCAATTTCTAGCCTATTTCTGCGATCTTGGAGGGTGATTTTCGCGTCAGAGAAGAGACGCTCCGGTTCGGCAGACATTGCTGGGATTGACAAGAGATCTCGTACTTGTTACCAGCCCTAGCTGCTGAAGAAACTCGCGGTCTATGTGCAGCTAGGCGCCGAGGGAGGAAGACAAGCATGATCCCGCGACAAGTCGCGAACTGGAGTGGGTGAGGTGAGGATGCCCCTGCAATGTCAAGAGGTAGAAGCAGTCTCCGCAAGGGTCGGGCTGGGGATATCCAAGGGGTCGCTAGCCGTGAGGGAGTCCGAGGCGTGGAGTAAGTCGATCATCCTTACCAGCGGGCTGAGCTAGCTAGCCAATCTAGCAATCAAAGGCATTATTAACCCACCTTGAACACGCTACACCATGACCAGGTACGCATGCGTACTTTTTGGTCAAGTGTATGGCAGCTATGCAGCGCATGATTATAGACACATTGCTCCATAATCCAAGCGATCAGTCTTTCTTGCGGGAATCGGTGCTTGCCAGGCTGTTCCTATGTCTGTGTCCGCTTTATTGAGGTGCGCGCCCAGGCCCATCTTGCCGGTACGCATCTGCGTGATTACAGAGCTGATGGCCTTGTGTGTTCCGCCGCGTACGTCGAGTGCCACTTTTCCAGGTTTAGGCCCAAGTCTGAAAAGCAAGCTCTCTTCCGTGTTTCCCTGTCTCCCAGGAAGCTTCCCACTCGGCTCGCATTTGCGGAGGATAGTCTTGGTGCGTGCATGAGAGTCCGCAGAGAATTCGGCTCAGGTGGATGTTGCCCGAAGCATTATCGATTGAGCAGCACCCTTGGATCAGCCTTGCAATTGAAGTGGTGCGCCACGAGCACGTTGGCAGCATTCATATCCATTATAAATCTCGAACTAAATGGTGTCGCTTTATGGTCACTTTATGGTGCAAGCGACATCATTCATCTTGACATACCGCATCCGCCAAAACATGGTATTGCATTAATGTGCTAGGAAAGAAGAACCCGCCCAGCCGCCAGTTGACGGGCCTGCATTAGAGCTAGTCCGACTATCTACATCATCAAAGTATACGACTGGCTATTCTCCACAAGCTCCATACCAAGCGTTGCACTGATACAATTTTCGTCCATCTCTTTCTCCACCGTACTCATCGCAGAAGTGTGGCGCGGCAAGGGAACGAATCCCTCGCCCCCTCTTTCAACCCAGGTGATGATGTTGTCCACTGCGTCTCGAGGCGAATGCCTGTGTGCAATCAGAAATGATAAGATCTGAGCCGGGCTATATTTCATCGCAGGCACACGATCAGCGAACATCGCTGCCAGCTCCTGGATATGCTCCTGGGTATCCTGAGCGTCGTGGTTGGTGACGACTCCTTCGTTCTTGTCTTCTACTCCTTCGGTCTTGCTAGACAAGGGCAGATAGACGTATCGGAACAGCTCCAGCAGCATCTCTCGACTTGCTAACCCGAACTTAACCTTCTTGTCCACACGTCCTGGTCGAATTACAGCCGGATCGAGGCGATCAACATGGTTAGTTGTCATGATTAAAGCTCTTCCCTCCACGGAACCTGCTCCATCAATCGCGTTGAGAAGACCAGAGAGTGTCACGCTGCTGCTTATGCTCGACCCAGCATCGCTGTTTTCACGACTCTTTGCGCTTTCGATTGCATCGATGTCCTCTAGGAGGAGGATGCATCGTGTTGGCAGTTTGCGCATTAGGTCGCTCAATTTCGCATCGTTGACTTTGGACAGGTTCATCGCGTAGACGTCTAGACCAAACTGTCCAGCAGCCGCCAAGCTGAGACTTGTTTTGCCAGTTCCGGGCGCGCCATGGAGCAAGTAGCCACGGTGGTAGAGCTGGTCGTGCTCGGCGTACCAAGCTACGGCCTCTGGGTCAAGGTACTCCGCAATGTCGTCAAAGAAGTCCTTTTTCACGTCCTCGGGAAGGATGACAGTATCTATCCGCTTTTGACCCCGCCGCGTAGCGAGATTCCAGCGGTCATCGCTGTTCATGTAAATTGCGGTCTTGCTTTCCGTTTGTTTCTCCAGCGTGACCTGGCAATCGTGAAGAAATTCTTTCAGAATTCCGTTCGACGTACCCATGCAGGAGAGCAGAAACCGTTCACGATGCAAGTACCCTTCTTCTGGGACAGCGCGCAGGTAAAGAAGCTTGCTTTTGTACCAAAAAGACTTGCATAAGTTCTTTGGACTGTA
>MSJG02000601.1:0-18529 GCA_001931865.2 Beauveria sp. IMV 00265
CCGACATGAGAGCGGTGAGAGCGACGATCAAGTTTGCTCTCGCGACCGGTCGCCTCAATAACTACTAACCCCAAGCCTTCCTCGAATCCAACCTCCAATCAACCAAGCCTCACCACCCTGCAGAATCAAGAGCAACCGCCGCTTCAGTTGCTGTAGATAGGATGCTGAACACTTAAAGAAATGGCCTTTAAGCAGGTCTGCTTTGTAAATTTACCTCGTTTGAGGACTGTAGGAAGAGGTGGGACACAAGCAAACAGCCAAAATCGGACGCAAAAGAAGTGCATGGGCTTTGGCGAGAATAGGACGCAAGGTTGAGAAGAGAATAGGTACACAGCAGATAGTTGCCCTTCTGGCTTCGGCTACCGGGGCGTAATAGAACTTGAATGAATGAATGCACTGGGGCGGGGAGACACCCATGCAGTAAGCGCTGTGGCTTAAGGCCACCAAGCGTCCTCCCAAACTATGTATCCCTAAAGTCAGGCCAACCATCGCCCCTGGCCGCTGCGTCCTTTGGCCACGTTCTTACACCTTCTCCCAACAGCGTATATACACCCTTACGTCTACATACACGCCTTTCATCGTATTCTACCTTTATCCTATTCTATCTTCAAGACAAGTGTTGCTGTTTTGAAAACGAGAGCTTCGTGGTTGACCCGTCGACATCATCTAGCATTACAAGCTCCAGTCGCCCGTGCACCGCCCGCAACTAACCTTCCTGCCCCGCAAACACCCCTGGCCGCGATGGACTGGGCGCAACGGTGGTTAGTCACTTTCTTAGCGAGCGTCGTTGCCACCGTG
Source organism: Beauveria sp. IMV 00265 (assembly GCA_001931865.2). Classification (NCBI taxonomy): domain Eukaryota; kingdom Fungi; phylum Ascomycota; class Sordariomycetes; order Hypocreales; family Cordycipitaceae; genus Beauveria; species Beauveria sp. IMV 00265. Next base: position 799 of record MSJG02000601.1, read on the forward strand.
TACTGGTTGTTGGCAGCGAGAGCTAGATCTGCAGCGAAATCGCGACGACAGTCCCAGGTAGCGCAGGGCCGTCGCCCTGATCATTCGGTGCCAGAGAGGACAAAGGTATGTCATCTGGGCAATGAAGGAGCAGCATAGTAATACCGATAGGAACAGACTCGGAAGCGTCTTACGATAGTATACCCTGAGCAGACGCGCGTCGCAGCCGATGATGCTGAGGTAGAGTAAGTCTTAGGAGTAATTTTGAGGAAACATCAATCTGATCACAGCAGCATCGTTGCCGTACATGGCCTTGGCTCAGACGCGGACTGGTCTTGGATATGCAAGGACGGCGAAAAGCATATCAACTGGCTTCGGGACCCTGACATGCTGCCGGCGCAGGTGCCCAAGGCAAGGATTATAGTGTATCGTTACGAGTCGACCTGGCACGTAGACGCACCGAAGACGCGCCTCCAGCTCTGCGGAGAGGAGCTCGTCCACAGCCTACACGCATTCCGCGCCGGTCGCCCGAGCCGGCCGCTTGTCTTCGTCGGCCATAGTCTAGGTGGAAATGTTATCGTGCAGGTTCGCTGATGCCCTCGCCATTCTGTATGCGCTTTTGCTAATCTCCGACTTCGAGGCCTTTCTGTATGCCAACGACGACAGCAAATACGAGTCACTAGTAAAGACGACCGTTGGTCTTGTGTTCCTGGGCACGCCTTTTCGAGGCTCGAAGTGGCAACCCCTCGCTGATGCTCTCGCGCAGCTGATGGGACCGGCAGGCTCCCACCGCGGCATTACGAGGGAGCTAGGGTTCGACGAGCCGGCGCTCCGAGACAGAGTACATCGGTTTTGCAAGCTGCGCAACAAGCTGTCGACGGCCGTCGCGTGTTTCAGCGAGCTCCACGAAACGGACTATGGGCGGCGGCTGGGGATTGCCGGGGTGGCCAAAGGAATGGTACGTGAACGCTTGAAAGACGCTTGGTGTCTGGAGCCGTACTCACCTCCCTAGGTCGTCGACGAGACATCGGCTTGCATCCCAGGCCTCGACAGGTATGCACTCGACAAAGATCACCTGAAGATCAATAAGTATTACGGCCCAACCGACCCTGCTTTCGAAAGGGTGTCCGATGTGATCTCCGAGATGTGCCGCCGAGCGAACGACGTCGTTCGACGCCGGTTCGAGAGTTCGTATTCTTGTTACCAGCCTAGGCGTATGCTAACCGAGTCGGACAGGAAGGGAAATCATTACTGACAATCATGGTAAGCTCAACCGTCGCCCGACCGGTACAAGAATCCCCCAAGCCCTGCTAACAGTCCGCCAAAGCCGCACTGAAGTACAACCCAAAAGCTGAAGCATGTCTTCATGATCTATTTGTCACCGACCCGCTCGAGGACAAGAAGGCTCTGAAACGCAAGAAAGGTGACCGCGCTGCTGGCACCTGCGAGTGGATACTTGGCACCGACGATCTGACTGCTTGGCTTGGGCCGAGTCACAATCAGAACTCTGAGATTCACACAACCCAGGTTCTGTGGCTGCACGGCAACCCGGGAACGGGTAAGTCTACGCTGGCGATATTTCTCACCGACGTGCTGTCCACTGGGTTCTCTGCCACGGACGGAAACACACTGGCATATTTTTTCTGTGACTCCGCCTTCGATACGCGGAGGACGGCCACGTCTGTCGTCAGAGGCCTTCTCCTACAACTCATCCAGCAGCACCCGTCGCTTCTCAGCTACGTCCTGCCAAAGTACAATGAGAGAAAGGCGAAGCTGTTCGGATCCTTCGACGCCCTGTGGACGATCTTTATGTCAGCGGCGGCGGACCGCACAACTGGCCGAAAGTATTGCATCATTGATGCATTGGACGAATGCGATGATGAGTCGCAAAAGACGCTGCTCCGACAGTTAAGGGAGACGTTTTATAGTCCCGATGCCCCGCCAAGTGTCCGATTTCTGGTCACCAGCCGGCCATATCCTGAGATCCGCAAAGACCTAGGAAGGTTTACATGTATGGACTTCGCTTGCTTCCCCGACGTCAAGCGGGACATCGATCAATGCATCAAAGAGAGGGTGGCGCAGCTCTCATACACCGAGAAAATGAAAGAACGGGTTACCGAGATTCTTGAATACAAGGCTGCGGGGACATTTCTGTGGGTCGGCATAGCCTGCAATGAGCTCGAACGTATCCCTTCGAAGGACGCGATCTCCTTCTTGGAAGCCATGCCCAGTGGCCTGTATGCGCTCTACGAGAGGCTGTTCAGCGCAGCCCTTGAAAAGGAGAGGGAGAAAGACACCATTCGACTCATCCTGGGCTTCGTTGCTGTGTCCCAACGGCCTCTAACCATGTTGGAGCTCTCGGGGGCCTGTCGTCTGCGTCTAGACGAAGACGATATGGAGACCCGTACCCAGTTTATGCGCGAGTACATTGAGTCTTGTCGTCTGTTGATCGTTATTCAGGACGAAAAAGTTCTCCTACTACATCAATCTGTGAAGGACTATTTGATCAAGGTTGGAGACCAAGCTTGTTTTGGTGAGCTCCAAGCACATGCTGAGCTTGCTTATCGCTGTCTCGATCACCTTATCGAGCATTTTCATCACGCGAAGCGAGACGATGACCACTTCTTGGACTATGCAACTCGTGAGTGGCCCAATCATGCACATCTGGCGCAGTCCAAATTCGGTGTCATGGCTCCACAGGCGGAGTTCTTCAAGGTTATCTCTCCGTGTCGGGAGTCCTGGCTGGCAGCCTATCGTGAGCTTGACATATTTAATTATGACAAACCTCCACATCACTTCTCCGTTCTGCACCTAGCTGCGCGATGGGGAATTCCCGCTATAGTGGAGCATGTCTTTTTCACATATGATCAGTGTGATACAGCAGAAGGATCAATTCATCTCACCGATGTCTCATATGACGAACCACTCGAGCCTGCTGCCTCGAGAAATTGGGAAAAAGGGCGAAGCCCATTACATTGGGCATCAGAGAATGGCCACGTCGAGGTGGTGAAGCTTTTCCTCGAACACAAGACTCACCCACTGTCGGTGATCAGTGGAGCGACCACATTAACCGTAGACATTGACCATATGACTGCCCTGCATTACACCGTATCTAATGCAAGAGAGGAGATGGCTCAATACTTATTGGACGCCGGAATTTCGATTGACACTGGTGTGCGGAGGCGTTTTTGGTCAGAGGCACGATGCGTATCGCATGACAGCGATGACTCTGTGGTGGATTGCAGTAGTCGTCGCGGGCTGACAGCGTTGCATTATGCAACCTTGATGGGTTCCAAGCGAATGACCAAATTCTTGCTTGATCGAGGGGCAAATCCAAATGTCGTTTCAGAGCATGGCGAGACACCTTTACATCTTGCACTTAAACGAAATTTGTGTGGCCCTAGGTGGCCTGCCGCTTCAGATCGCTGGAATGATCCTGTCTACAGGATCAAGCAAGCGCTCCTTAACACAGTCTATGATCCTGAAGACCAGTTTGAATTTGGCAAGAATTGGGACCTCGTCGAACAGCAGAGTTTATCTGTTCTTACCTTGCTATTGAATAAGGACTCGACCGATGTCAACGCCAAAGATATGTATGGCGCATCCCCGCTACACTGCGTGATGTTTGAGAAGATTAAGGCTCCGAACATCATCGAGCTGTTGATTGAGAGAGGTGCAGATGTCTCTGCGAGAAACGACCAAGGCCAGACAGCACTACATCTAGCATGTTTTCAAGGGTCCTTGTGCTCAGTCATTGTCCTTGTAAAACGTGGGTCAGACGTCACAACCGTCGACCTGCAAGGCCTCAATGCTATCCACTATGCGGCACAAAGTAGAAATACGGAATTGATTGAACATATGATCAACTTGTGCCCCACCACCTTGGTAGCCGCGCGAGACAAACGTGGGCGAAACGCACTGCATCATTTAGTCAGACAGGCATGGCACATCGAAGTGGATGCTATTGAATATCTTGTGTCCGCGGGAGCTAGTGTCGAAGACCTTGACAACAAAGGTTTGTCGCCGCTCGCTCTCTATCTTACAGATTACATGCCCGTTCTTTCCGGCGCAGAAGGGGCTGTAGGGCTGCTTCTTCAACACGGGTCAGACCCATTGTTCCAAACCGTCGACAAAGGACTGAATTTGGCTCATTTGTATGCAAATAAGTCCTCCGAGATCAATATTGAAGTACTGGAAACCATGAGAGAGTTTGGTGTAGACCTCGAGGAGAAAGACAACGAGGACCGCACACTTTTGCATCATTGCGCCATTGGCGGCTCCCTTACTAAATCAGCCTTGCAGTTTCTCTGCGACGAGATTGGTTTGGATAAGAATGTACAGGATACGCACGGCAAAGTGCCACTGCAATACGCTACAGAGCAAAGACGAAAGGATCGTGACCCTAATCTTTTTAATTCCGATCGTTGGTTGCGAACTGAGAGACTACTTCTTGTCGCACCCGAATCGCCTCGGGCCTCTCGATAGGGACTGTAGCTTTTTTCAGATAGCACTGAGTTTGACTTCACATGTTTGCCTTCCGATTGCCAATGCTATTTTGATGCAAACTTCAATAATCGATTCATACTCTATAAATACATTGAAACCCTCGTGCACCTACGACGAGTTCCGACAGCTTCTGCGCGCGAAGTTTATTCCTTGAACAGGCTGAACAATGGTTTTTAATGTGATCCAAGCTCATTATAAAGCCACCAAGATAATTGCATTCGAGAGACGACGGCAAACAAACTTCACGTTTACCGTTCCCATGCCGCAGATGAACGTTCTCGACATGATCCATTATGTGAGAAGCATGCTTGAACTTCATAATCACGTACCGTCTTGAGCATTTTAGCAACGGCCCTCACGGAGCATCACGCCGTGTACGTGGTAAACGTGGGCTTTGAAGTGAGTCAGGTTGTCTAAGAAATCACCTAGATGCTTTCATTCAGGATGACGACAAACAAACCTGGCGTTGCCATCCTCGTGCCTCATGTGAACATTTTCGACCTGGTCCATCATGTGAGAAGGACGCTTGAATTCTCTTATGCGAATCACATAAGGCAGTCGCTCGTCGCCCACGTAGTAGATGCACTGCGTTTTTCCTAGCAGGAGAGGGATGTCTTCTCGCCGGTTGAGGTAGGCGTTGACTAAGCACCCAGTCATCGAATCGTGCCGCATGACCTGGTCCACGATAGGGTTAGGTGCAACCTTTAGGAGGGCATTCGCGTTACCACGTCGCATGCAGTATAACGTCCATTTGTCCTAGAACCTAAATCCGATCCGGTTCTATTAAGGTAGAACGCATAGGCGGAGTATTTTATAGGGTCCGTGGTAGACTTCTCCCAGCTCCCGGCCGTGCTAATCGTCGGAAGACAGGAGTCTTTAGCATCAACGTCTTCTAATTCACTTTCGTGACCGCCTTCTTCATACTCGCTAAGGAAAACGGCGCCGCGTGAGATAAGCCGTCGACGTCAACTGCGCCGTCATGGATTGCCCGAGCTAAGACATAACTAATAGGGCAGAGCATGGGTAGCGGGTTCTCGCGAAATAGAAAAATAGAGTTATTTAGTAACCTAATTTATGATAATAAATAAAGTGGAATATATACGGTTTAGGCTTCTTCTCTACGCCTTTATAGTGGCAGAAGAACACTTCCATGTCTCAGCCTCCACAATTCGGGTCCTAGACGACCTAGAGGATAATGTCTTTATAGCATAGCGCCTTATGCAGCCGCACTATCTCATATAATTATCCTATCGAGCATTAGTAACTAGCTAGATAGTCCTGGCTCTATTTAAAGCATGTTGATGTCTTCGTTATCGTCATCGCTATACTCAGTGTCGCTCGTATCACTCTAGTGGCTGTCGCTTTTCCGGTCGTCGCTTTCGTCGCCGCTGTTGAGAGTAGAATCACCAGAAACGGAATCGAGCTCGGGGTTCTAGCGCAAAGTCTAGACATGGACGTCAACTCATTATAGATTGCCGGGAGGTCGCCGCTGTTTTGGCCATGAAATTATGGTTATGAGAAGTTTGTAGCTATTTTGCTGGAGGCCAAAGCGGACCCGGGCCTTGTGGACGAAAACGGAGACAGCCGTCACCGTGGCACGAAAGAATGGGCATGAGAGTATTGCCAAGGCGCTAGGGAAATCCCAGCATCTTGCGAAAGATGAGAACAGTTAGCTCCTGTCGAAGTGCTTCAGGCTCTGTTGTATAAATCCTCGAGTCGTGACGCAGTGCGACAAGCAAACTTGCCACTACTCGCCCGCCCGAAGATCCTTCTATTAGGAAAATAATTGACTTGTTCGAGAGGAATCAGTATTTACTTCTCAAGCCTAGGATGAGCTCACTAGGTGGTGACAAAGAACGAACACTCTATTTACCAGTACAAAGTGCTATATTTCATCTACTGCAATTTTCCAATCCTTACTCGCGAAGTTTTACGCCATGCACGGTTTGAACGTGGTTTTTGAAGTGATCCAAGCTTGTCAGGAAATCACCGAGATGCTGGCATTCGGGGTGGCGGCACACAAACCTCGCATTGCCCTTCTCGTGCCGCAGATGAACGTTCTCGACATGGTCCATCATGTGAGAAACCCGCTTGAACTTTCTCAATCGAGCTGCATGAGTCAGTCGCTCATCCCCTACACAGTAGATGCATTGCGTTTTGCCTAGCAGGAGCGGAAAACTTTCGAATGCTTCGGGCTTGAGAACTAGTTTGGACTCAGCCACCCAAGGAGAGGATTCTCTGCTTGCCTCTTGAGAAGGCCCCGTTCGAGGCTGGCGCACTTCTCGGCAGGCGGCGAGGCGAACCATAATATCGATAGCTCTGATTTTGCGGGCTGTCATATCCTTGAGACTCATATCCGTACTAAAGTCGCAGAGAATATTCTGCAAGCTTGAGCGCTCTGGCAGCTGATGCTCAACGGCAGGCTCCGTTTTCTCTTCGATAGCCATTCCATTCAGTTGCCTCTCTAACTCTTCGTTGTGCATCCGTCGACGATACTCTTCCTGGTATACTTTGGTCATGTCGCACCTGAAGGCTTTCTCTGAGTTTCGCAAATCACAACGAAGCTGCAAATACTTTGCTTTGATTTTCTTTGGGGCTGACTTGATAAATCCATACTGCTGCCGAAGCTGCACAGATGTTCGCTTCACCTCCCTCATTAGCTCCACGACCTCTGGGGGAGGTGGTAGTTTTGCAAGCTCTGCTTTAGGGATATCGCGTGGAACTTCTGGGTTGCATCGAATGCTCATGTGCGAGAATGCCTTAGTTAGACCATCAGCGGATGGGTCTCTTTCTAGATACGCATCTTGCGTGTTGAACCCGACTCGCCGGTTGAGGTAGGCGTTAGCCAAGCACCCAGTCATCGGGTCGTGTCGCATGACCTGGTCCACGACAGGATTAGGTGCAACCTTCAGAAGGGCATTCGCATTACCGCGCCGCATGCAGTACGACGTCCATTTGTCCTCAGAACCCAAATCCGATCCGATTCTGTCAAGGTAAAACGCGTAGGCGGAGTACTTCATGGGGTCCATTGTAGACTTCTCCCAGCTCCCGGCTGTGGTTCGTACCGATCGTCGAAAAACAGGAGTCTTTAGCATCGATGTCTTCCAGTACACTTTCGTGGCCGGCTTCCCAATCTTCGTTGAAAAAAAGGGTGCCGCGTGAGAGAAGCCGCCGACGTCCACTGCGTCGTCACGAATCGCCCGTGCCAAGATATGGCTGATAGGGCAGAGAATGGGCAACGTGTTCTCGCGAAATAGGAAAATAGTCCTGTTTAGCTATTCAGCAACCCGTTTGTAATCATGAACGAAGCGGAATACACACGGTTTGGGCTTCTTCTCTGCGCCTTTATGGTGGCGTAGGAAGACCTCCATGGCCAGTACGTCTCGGCCTCCACAATTCGGGTCCCTGACGACCCAGAGGACGATGTCTTCATAGCATAATGCTTTATGCAGCCGAATCGCCTCTTGATCCTCGTCCTGCTTAGCATTGCCAGCTAGCTGGTCAGGCTTTGGGTCTGTCTGAAGCATGTCGATGTCTTCTTCACCATTATCGCTGTACTCCGTGTCGCTCGTATCGTCCTGGTGGGTGTCGATTTCCCTGTCGTCGCTTTCCTCCCCGCTGTCAAGAGTAAAATCATCGGAATCAGAGTCAGACTCCGACGCAGGGCCTGATCTGCGGATTGAATTTCGCTGCCGGCTCATTCTGCCGGTAGCGGAGGCCGATTTGCGTTGTTGCCGCCTGCCACCTCGCACTGCGCAATTTTCCGCAGCCTGGTTGCTGCTCGAAGCATCTTCCATACCCGAGTCATCCAGCAACGGGTCTCCAGTCCCTCTTCGTTTCGTTCCATCGACAAGCTCCGCAGGCCGGCATGCCGTGTATGCCTGGAAAAGCATAATGGCTGCAACATCCAGGCGGTCATCCTCAGTAGGGAACACACTCCGGTCGCGCGACCAATGATGCGTGAGGCCGAGAAGCAGATCGTCCACGCTCAAGACGGGCTTAGATCCAGGTTCGTCGTCTAGGTTGAACTTTGTTTTGAGTTTGTCATTAATATACTAGCGACTATTAGTATGATACGGAGTGAAAGGTCAGGCTCGAGGTCACGTACCTTTCTAATTTCCTCGCAATGGTTTGGGTTGACAATTTTGCCGTCGTTACAGCGGCGGTAGAGCATTTTGAAATCGCGCCAGTACTGATTGACGCTCTTCTTCTTAGACCTCTTGCGTCTCGGTTGCAGGTATGTTTCGCATATCCAGTGAAGGAAGGTCATGATGAAGCCTTTGTCGCAGTGCTGCGGTCGCAGCGCCTTGCGCCAGTCGCCGTGTTTGTTCGCATGGCAAAATCTTACACAATCAGCATAGATGCTTTTGGCAAACACAGCACGATGGCTAGCGACTTACCTAATGAATCTTTTTTTGATATAGTAAATATTCGACTTGGTCGTGGCTGCATCGAGCGGCTGGATGAACTGGGTGCTGTTCAACTGCCTCTGCAGGGTATGGTAGTCCTCGGCCACGAGTGCATTCTTCTGTGCTTCCTTGCGCAGCGCAGTGTCTCGGTGACGCCGCTTCGCGGCCCTCTGAAGGGCCTCTGCAATATCGCGGTGGATTACCATGGCTGAAGAAAAAGTGAAGCTGTTGGCGAGGGAAGGGCCAGGCGTGTTCTTTTATGTGAGAGAGAGCCAGGCAGGGCCAGGCGGGCAGGGTGTGCACGTAGCAAGGATGAAGGGTGTGGCTCCACAACCACCAAAATTGGCAGCTGCCCCACCGGTTTCTCCTACCAAAGGCGGCGACGTTTACCACCCGATTCGGTGGCCAAAACCGGCGCACTTGGCTTTATATTATAATTAAAATCTATTTTATTTATTTATTTATTTAATTAATTACTTTTAAAACTATAAAATATTTTAATATATAACTTCAATATTATCTTAATATTTTAATAAAACTTAGATTTAGGTATTAAATAATAATTTTTAGTTATAAATATTATCTTAGTTTATAAGTCTTTAGGTTAAGATTATAATTTCTATTAGTAATATTAAATAATAACTAATATAAAAATCTCTTATAAAAACCTTTTAAAAAAGTCTTATTTATAAATAAGATTATATTTAGTAGGTATTTTTAGACTATTATTTTAGGCCTAATTATTATTATTATTATTAAAATAATATTATAATATCTTACTTTTCTAATCTTATTTACTTTTAAATTATATTTTAAAATTATTATATATTTATAGCTTTTATTACCTAATATAATTAAAAATTCCCTATTAAATCTAGGTTTATTATTCATAACTATTTTTATAAAAATATTATACTTACTTATTAGTTTCTTAATAAATTTTAATATAATAATAAAATTATAACTCTTAATAGGTATTATTTTTACTTAACTAATAAGATTATACCTAGTATTTATAAAGAACTTATACCTTTAATTATTAAATATATATTATATATTAAAATATAGTTTTCTTATAAGTCCTAAGGATTTTATATATTATATACTTTTTTTCTTATATATAATACTTTATTTTTAATATAATTTATAAAAATAAACTACTTTTTATATATCTTTATTAATTTTTAGTTAAAAATAAAATACTTTTAGTTATTTACTTACGATCTTAAAACCTTAATATCTAAAAGATTTATAAACTTTTTTAATAAGTATCTTTTTAATATTAAAATTATTAATTAATAATAAAAACTTAGGTTATTTATTAACCTTTTAATATAAATACTTATTATAAAAGATATTAATTTATAATATTTTAGAACTAATACTTCTAATTAATAGTTAAATCCTTTAAATTTTTAACTATTATTAAGAATTTAGTTATTATATAACTCTTATTATTATATTTCTTTTTTAAAGAATAATATATTATAATATACTTAGTTTAAAATCAAGTTAATAAACTCCTTTAAGTCTCTTTTATATTTAACTTTAAAGATATTAAATAACCTTAAAGGCTTTTTTAATAATATATTTATAATTAAGTTCTTATTTCTTAATATATATAATATTATAAAGTTAAAAAGTCTAATATAACTTAGTTATTTTATAATTAAGGCTTTTATAATATTATTTATTTTATTATTAATTTATTATTTTAAGATTAATATATTTATTTTTAAGAAGAAATAAATATTATAAATATATTTTTATAACTAATATATTATATATAATAAGTTATAATATTTTTACTTTATTTAATTATATTTTATCTAATTATAGTTTAAATCTTATTTTTAAATTATATTAGATATTTTCTCTTTTTTACTTTTTATATTAAAATACCTTTTTAATTAGTTAATAAAAAATTTACTTAGAAGATAATTAGTCTTAATTTTATTTTATAACTTAAGGTAATTAAGATTAAGGTTAATATAAGTACTTTTTTAAGGCTTTTATTACCTTTTTTTATATTTCTTTTTACTTAAAAACTATATTTTTCCTTAAGAGTCTTATTAAAGGTTTTAATATACTTAAATAACTATTAATTATAGGTTTATAATTAACTATTATACCTATAAAGTTATATATATCTTTAATATTATTATATCTTTTTTACTTTTAAATCTATAAAATCTTATACCTAATTAAATTATAATTAAAGATATTATATAAAAAACCTATAATTATTAGCCTCTTCTAATACTATTAACTCTTTTTCTTTAAAATTATATAGTTTATAAGCTTAATATTAACTAATATTTAGTTAAAGTTATAAATATATTTAGTTATATATTATTTAATCTTTAATAAGATTTTTTTATTATTATGTATATTATTAGATTTTTATATAATAATATTATTTAAATATAAATATTAAATATTAAATATAAGTTCTATTAATATTTATATTATAATATATATAAACTATATAATAGAATTAATAATACCTTAAGAGAGAATATATATCTTAAGTAAGCTAACTAGGCTAATAAAAGTTATTAGATTATAACTTTTAAAAGTTAAATGTATTTTATTATAATTGAAAAAGAAGTTTAATAATAATAAGATTTTATATAGAATAAAATCCTTAGTAATTTCCTTATAAATTAAAAAAATATTAATATCTTAGATTAATATTATATTAATATATATTATAAAATTAATTAATCTTAGCCTTTTATTTAGTTTTATAATTAAGAAAATTAGATTTTAATAAGGTTTATAACTTTCTTTAAAAATATCTATTTAAAGTTTCTTTTTTAAAAGTTAAATAAACTTTAGTTAAATACCTTTATAGATTAAGATTAATTTTATTAATTAAGATTTATAATTAATAACTCTTAATTCTTAAAATAATATAATATTTAAATGAAAAAAGTTATTTTCTTTAAAGGTTTAAGCTAAAATAACTTCTTAATTATATAATATAATAAAAAGTATATCTTTTTATAATATTATTAAATCTCTAATTTACTTTTTAATATTTTATAATTTATCTATATATAAATAAATATTCTTTTTAATCTTTAAGAATTTTCTTATTAAGAGGTTAATATAATTACCTACCTTTTAAACTTTATTTTTTATAATATTTTACTTCTTCTCTTTTTACTTTAGATCTTTTTTTAAAGTAAATTTATTAAATAAATCTAATAATTCTACTTTTAACTTTTTTCTTTTATATAAAGTAAAGACTTTAAATTCTTTAATTAGTTATTTATTTAAATTATTAAAAGAATTACTTTTAATATTTATAATAACTTTATTTATAATAATCTATTTAAATACTTTCTTAACTAAAATTCTATTATCTTTTTTAAGTTTAAAAATAATACTTTTTTCTTTAAATTCTCTTTATAAAATATCTTCTTAATATATTAATTTTAAATTAAAAATAAAAGTCTATATTTATAATAAGTTATTATTTTAATTAAATAGTTTTATTATTAACTTTTATATAATTATACTTATAATAAGTATTATTATTAAAATATTTTTAAATTATATTTATATTTTTAGTTCTTTTTAATTAAAAAGGTATTTAAATAAAACTATTATAAATTAAATAAAAAATGTATTTAAGATAAAGTCTATAAAGATTAAACTATTTATAATATAAACTCTTTATTAAATATAGGTATTATTAAAGTAAAGTTATAAAAAAATTAATCTTATTATAATTACTTTATTATTAGAGTAAAATATTAATATAATTTAATAAGGTTTTATTATAATATTATACTTAATAGTTAGTTCTTAGCTTATAATATTCCCTTTAATATTAGAATTTATTAAAGCTTTTATAAGTAATTACTTTAAAATATTAACCTTTATATAGATAAAAGGTAAAGCTTAGTAAGTTATTATTATATATTTATTATTAAAAATATAATTAATATATATAAAACTAGTTATAAGTTTTAAATTATTAGCTTTCTTATCTTCTTCTTTAGTAACTAAAAGTATTAAGTATATAAATATAATTTATATTATTAAGTATTTAGTTTTTTTATTAGTAATTATTAAATCTTTTTTTTTATAGATAAAAGTAAAAAAAAGAATTTTATTATCTTTAATTTAGATTATATTTATATTAATTATTAATAAGGTATTTCTAAAAATATATTTTATAACTTCTTATTTTTTAATAAAATAAATAGTAGTTATTAGTCCTTAGGTATTATTTATATTAATAAGAATTATAAGGATTATTTTAATTCTTTTAATCTTTTTTATTATATTAAGTACTTTTTATCAAAGTAAATAATTAATTAATAGATTATATTATATAACTTTAATAGTTATTATATTTATTTTCTTTTTTAAGATTTTATTCATTACTTATTACCTTAGATTATTAGTAATTAGTTTATCTTTAGTTATAACGTCTTCTTTTCTTTATAGCTTTTTAGTTAATATATTTTAATAATTATTAATAATATTTTTTTAACATATTATTAAAAGTTTATAAATACTTTCTTATATATATTTTTATATTAATTATATTAGTAATTAGGGGATTATTATTATTATTTAGTAGAACTATATTTACTTTTAGTCTTTTTACTTATTCTTCTAAAGATAATAATTTTTAATTAATTTAAAAATAACTCTAAATATATTTAACTTCTTCTTATTTATTTAGACTAATAGTTATTAATAGACTAATAAGATATATCTTTATTATAAGAGTCTAGGCTATACTTATATTATATCTAATTATAAGATAAAATTAAAAATAATATATTTTCTAAGAAAATAACTTAAAACCTAATAATAATATAAGAGTAAATTAATCTTAGTATACTAATATAATAAATATATTATAAAATACTAAAAATATAGTTAAAAGAGGTTATAAGACTATATAACTATCTTAAGAATATAATATAAATATAAGTTAGTTATAATTAAAATATATTAAAAAATTAAAAAAAGAGCTTTTTTTTTATTTTAATTAAATCTTAAAAAGTAATTAAGTCTTTTCTTTTATAAATTAAGTAAGGTTAGTAATAAGTTAGTAATATATTAACTATAATCTCCCCCCTTAATATAAAAGAAATTATAATAAAAATACTATTATTATTAAATAATCTTTAGTAAATATTATATATTATAATTATAGCCTAAGGCTAGGCTAAAGTATTTATATATTTTTATAATATTAATATAATAAGACTATTTATTATAATTATTAAAGGCTTCTTTATTACAAAAGAAAGTTAGTCTTAATATAAAATAACATTAATATTTATACTCTTTTAGTTAATTACTAAAAAGCCTAATAAAGGTAGTTTTCTCTTAGTAGATTAATATCTTAAGGGTAATAATAATAAAAAATAACCTATTATAATTATAATTAACTAGGTCTTAAACCTCTTTTAAATTAAATTTATTATAAATTATATTCTCTTTTATCTTTACTCTTTATAAAAATATTAAAATAAAATATATATAAAAATATTTTAAATATTTTATTAATACTTTATCATAAAATAAAACTAAATATTATTACTATCTAAGAAATATTATTATTTTAGTTACCTTTTTATCTTATTATAATATTATATTAATATCTCTAGAGCTAAGGGTAAATAGTTATATATATATATATAAGAAGATTAATTAAAAAGAATATAATATTATCTTATATTTAAATAATTATTATATTATCTTTATAAATATATTAATATACTTTACTAACCTATATTTTATTTTTAAAATAAACCTATTTATACTTTTACTTAAGCTAAACTTAAAATCTCTTTATATTATAATTAATAACTTTAACCTTTATTATTTACTTTAGGATTTCTATAAATAATAATCTAAGTATATAAACTAAATACCTTAAGTATTATACTAGTTTAAAACTAAATTAATTATATTAAAAAGAACTTTAATATAAAAATAAAAAGATTAATAAATAAATATAATTAACCTTTTTTAAAACTTTCTTTAACTAAAAAGAAATATATATAAAACTATTAGCTTATTTAATTAGTTTTAATTATAAATTATAACTATTATACCTTAAGACCTTTATAATATTAAAAGTATTAGACTAAAAAATATATTATAAGGTAAATATTCAAGTTATAAAAGCTATATTAATAACTTAACTTAATATTATAACTAAAGAAGAGATAAATAACTTAAATAATAAAGAAGATATTAACTTAGCCTTTAATAAGTTAGCTTTAATATTAGAGATTGTAATAAAAAAGATAATATTAAAGATAAAATAAGGTAAAAAAGTAAAGAATATATAATAAACCTTAGGTATTTTTAACTTAATAGTAATAGCTAAAGTAATATAATATTAGGCTTAGTAGTTAAAGATAAAATTAAGTTAAGAAAGAGCTTAAAAGGTAGTTATAGTCTAAAATTAGATAATAAGTAATATATAAATAAAAGCCTAAAAAGAATATATTAATATAATAATAAGCTCCTTAAGGAGGCTATAATAATACTTTTAGTAAATAAAGAAATATATATAAGGTAATAGATCTAATATAATACCTTATCTTATATATAATAAAGAACTTTTATTAATAGTAATAACTAAAGAAAAGGTAAATATCTTAATAATAAAGTTCTTCTTATAACTATTACTAGATATAGTTTTATCTTAGGTATTATTAGGCTTTAAACTAAAATAAGATATAATCTTATTTATAATACTAGTTATTAAAGAAGAAATATAGATAATATTAAAAGAGTATTTATCTTAGAATACTTTAAGGCTAGATAATATCTTATATAGATTCTTAAAAGTACTTAAAAAACCTTTAATAATATACCTAGTAAGGTTATATTTAAGATATATTATAATTAAGTATTTTCTAATATAATATTAAATAAGAGTTATAATTATCCTTTAAAAGTTAAATATACCTTTTAATAAGCTTAAAATAGTTAATAAATAGTAATTAATAATATTCTTTAATATTATTAGAAAGTTATTTAAAAAGATTATAGCTAATTAAATTAGGTATATAATATAAAAAAACTAGTTACTATTAGAAGACTAGATAGGAAATAGGTAAAAGTAATTCATAGAAATAGTAATAAATAAAAAGCTAATTAATAATATAATAATAATAATAAATAAGATAATAATAATAATAATAAATAAGATAATAATAATAATAATAAATAAGATAATAACTTTTTTAATAATTTAAACTTAATTAACTTTTTAATTATAATATAATTAATATTATTATAAATATAAATAATAGTCTTCTTAAGATATTAAAACTTAAGATAGTCTTAAATTATTATTAACCTAAGTTTAAAGTTAGTAATATATTATTATTAAAAAGTAATAATAATTAAAACAATCTTAAATATTAAAATAATCTTAAATATTAAAATAATCTTAAATATTAAAATAATCTTAAATATTACTTAAAAAGGTTAAAAATTAAATTTAAAATAAAAACAAATTTAACTTATTAAAAGATAATATAGTCTTTATTTTATATAGTTAATATATAAATAACTATTAATTATTTATAATTAATATAAAATAAAATTAACATAAAAGTAATATATATATATAAGTTAAAAATAAATTACTTAACTAATTATCTTTATATAGTTTAAATAAAACCTATAGAAGATTTCTTAAAGATTATATTATAAAGATTTAATATTAAGTTAGGTTAAAATAGATAATATAAAGATTAGTAAATAATTATTAGGTTTAATATTATCTATAAAAGTATTTTAATTTAAAAATTATAATAATTAGTAATTAATTTAAATATAAGATAAAACTTACATAAACTTATTATAATATAAAACTAAAAAAGAATTAAAATCTATTAATAAATTAAAAATAAGTCTAATAAAAAATATAATAAATTAAGTTAAATTAAATTACTTATATCTTAATAAAAATAAAGATATAAAGTTTTTTATAAAATATTAGTTTTAGCCTATATAAGCTTAATTATAGTCTAAAATTATAAGATTATTATTAAGTAATAATAATAATAAAATAATAAATAAATATATAAAAAATATATTAAAAAAAAAAGTCTTTAATTTAAGAAGTTAAATTTTATTTATTTTACTAATTTATTTATTAAATTATCTAAATTAACTAAATTAATTAAATTAACTAAGTTAATTAATAACCAATTAAAAATGTTTAAATAAAAAAAAGTTATTTACCTTATATATTCTTAACCTAAGTCTAATATACCTAATAACTTTTTCTTTTATATATTATTTATAAGTTATATAAGCTTGAAGAAATAATTAATATATATATAATATATAATTTAATAAATATAATAATTAATATAATGATTAAAATAATAATTTTAATAGATTTTAATATTTTTCTAATAATAATAATATAATAAAAAGATAATATATTATATATAAATTAACTTTAAAGTAAAATAAGAAAATGAAAGTAAATATAAAATAATTCTTTTAACTTCTTCTTTTCTTATAAACCTAAAAACTTATATTACAATACCTTTATATATATATATAGATAATAAAATAAATAATATTATAATAAAAAAATAACTTAAAATTAGCTTTAATACAGAAAAAAAGGTTATTTACTTTTTATATTAAAAAGAAAGACTTTATTAGCATTTATTAAGAATTAATATAAAAATAAAAGTTAAAAAAAAGTATATTTTTTTTTAAAGTTTTAGTATTTTTTATATTTATAAATAACTAAAATATTAAATAAATAATCTAATCTACTAATTAAAATAAATAAATAATAATAATAATTTTATTATATT
>MSJG02000603.1:2269-15349 GCA_001931865.2 Beauveria sp. IMV 00265
ATCTTAGATAGACTTATCCTAATTTATCCTAGTATAATCTTATATCTTAAAAATTTAACTTTATATTAATAAAACTAACTCTTAGTCTTTTTAACTAGAAGGTTATTATCTTATAGTATTTATAGTACCTTATATATATATTTCTTATACTCCTTAATAGTATTAAAATAGATAAAGATATTATTAAGGTAGATAACTATAAACTAGTTAAGTTACTTTTATAGAATATTATTAATTATAGTTTAGAATATTATTAGTATATTAGTAAGGCTAAATAGTATTATAAGATACTTAAAATGTCTTTTTATAGTTTAAAAGGCGGTTTTTTACTTATAACTATCTTTTATATAGATAAGGTTATAAGCCCCTTTTAGGTTAAGGGTAATTAACTACTTAGCTTTCCTAAGCTTATCTTATATCTTTATAATAAGTAATAATAGGTATTAATTTTTAATTATAACTATCTTTTATATAGATAAGGTTATAAGCCTCTTTTAGGTTAAGGGTAATAAACTACTTAGCTTTCCTAAGCTTATCTTATATCTTTATAATAAGTAATAATAGGTATTAATTTTTAATTATAATTTTATTTAATTATTAGTAATTAATATATAGTTATAGCTTCTTATTTTTCTTTAGTACCTATAGGATTAAATATCTTACTAAGGACTCTATAATTTTTAATTATAATTTTATTTAATTATTAGTAATTAATATATAGTTATAGCTTCTTATTTTTCTTTAGTACCTATAGGATTAAATATCTTACTAAGGACTCTAAGAGTTATATATCTCCCTTTTATAGTATTTCCTCTAGATACTCCTTAAGTACTTTATCTTACTTAGGGTTCTAGGGATAAATCTTATTAAATATTAGTTTAGTACTAGGCTAGAGTTTAATCTTATAGTCTTAGTATAAATACTCTAGTAGTCTTATTTCTAGCTTTCTACTAAATAGCTTACTATACTTTAAGTATTCCTTAAAAATCTCTATTATATTAGCTTTTAGTTCTCTAGTAATTATATATATTTTTAAAGACTTATTATAGTTTAATTAAAGTGCCTTCTATAAGCTACTCTTATTATTATAACTATATCCTAATAGATCTTACTAGAGTTAGCCTATTCTCTAGTTAACTTAAGGATTATTTACTTATAACTAAGGTATCTTTAATATAATATTATATTTTAAGATCTTAATAATATCTAGGTTAACTTAATAATTTATTCTTTATATATTAAATAGAAGTTATATTACTTCTATATTAACTACTTCTTAGTTATATTTTATTATATTACCTTCTATAGTTATAAGTTAGTAGGGCTTATCTTTTTCTATCTAAGGTAATTATAATTTATTAATAAGATTTAGTAAGATAAAGTTTCCTTATACTTTATTATTAATTATTACCTAGATTACTTTTCTTTTTATAATTAGGTTAATTATAAAATATACTTAGCTATTAATATTTATAATATATAAAGACCTATTAGATCTCTATTAAAGAGTTAGTCTTATTAGTAATAATAGCTATTATTTCCTAACCTTTTCTTAGCTTTATTAACTTCTTAACTTACTCTCTTAAGTATCTTAAAGAGGGTTAGCTTTTACTCTTTCTTTTCTTTTTATTCCTCTTATCTTTATTACTATTAACTTTATATTAATATATTAGAGCTTTTTTAATAATTACTTAATCTACTAGCTATATTAATTAAGTTTAGACTAAGTAAACTACTTATAGGTATACTATTTCTTCTATTTATATATCTTAATATTATAATATAGATAGTATAGGTGTTTTTATCTTTAATATAGTAATCTCTTTTAGGGTTTTTAATAAGAGAGATAAAATCCTCTCTTTATTTATTAATTTTCTAGTATTAGAGTTTATACTTATTAAAAATTTTATTTTCTATATTAAAGCTTAAGAATATTTAATATTCTAATTTCTTCTAAAGGTAATATTTATAATTATTATAGGGGTAAGAGGCCTATAAGAGTATTATATAATCTTAGTATATAATATTAAGTTTAAAAACCTCTAGGTTAACTTCCTAAACCTATAATCCCTTATCCTTAGTATTAATTAATACTACTATTAGTATAGTAGGATCTAAGATATCTATTCTATATATAACTACTATATTATATTCTCTATCTATAAAACGGGATTATCTCTTAATTATATAGTTATAGTTCTATTTTAGTAGTATTACTAGTATATAGGTAAATATATCTTTTATATCTAATTTAGTAATCTTAAGGTCTATCCTTTTATTTAGAGGTATCTCTAAGACTATATTAGTATTTACTTTAATTTATAATCTAGTTATTTCTAACCTTATTATTTTAAGGTCTTCTTCCTTATCTAGGATAGGTTATATCCTAAAATCCTAGTTTTTATCTAAACTAGTATTATTTAGCGAGTAGTAGTTTTACTCTAGTTTAGAGAAGTATTCTTTATTATTAGTTATACTAATATTTTAAGTAAGTAACTTATCTTAGTTAGCTATATTTAGTTTTTATAACTTAGTTATAGGTTTCTAAGCTTTCTTAGGGGTATAATACTTATTTATAAAGTATGTAGTCTTACTATAATTATAATAAGTTTTACCCTTTTCTTTATTTATAACTTTAAGTTCTATTAGGCCTAGGTAAGTTCAATAGGCTATAGATCTATTTTAATATTTTCTAGTATTTACTTAATAATACTATAGAGGGTTACTTTAGTAGCTTATTCCCCTTCTACTATATTTAAGCTTTCTTATATAAAGATAATTATTAATCTTAATAGCTTATTTAATAAACCTATTAAAGTTATTAGGTTAATCCTTTTTAGTAATTTTATCTTTTATATCTTCTTTAAGTCTATTATAAAAGAGTTCTATCTAGCTATTATTATCCTAATTAATAATAATAGTAATATACCTAAACTCTTATATATAGTATTAAGTAGATCCTATCTACTTAAGCGCTTTAAGCTTATATATAGTAGTTTAAATCTTATTAGGGTCCCTAAAGGTAGTTTTAAGTAGCTCTTTAAAATTATTATAATTATTAAAGATTTAAGTAGTCTCTACCTTAGGTAGTTTATTATTAAGGTAGTCCCTAAGAGTTAGCTCCTACTACTCTATTACTTTACTAGTAAGAAGGTTTCTAATATAGAGGATCTTTAAAGATTCTCTAATAATAGCGGTATTAACCTTTAAGTAAGCCTTAACTTAGGTAAGGAAGGTATAGACGTTTCCCTTAGTTCTATTAAATGCCTCTAGCTTTAGGAATTTAGGTATAGCGTACGTAGCTCCTCCTACTCCTAGGTTAGTCTAGAGTGCCTAGACTCGTATAGTTAAGTCTATAATCTACTAATATATCTACTATACCACTTATATAAGGTTAGTAGTATTTCTACTTATAGTAGATATTATAAAAGGTTAATTACTTAAGGTTTTAAAGGTAATCTACTAAATAGTAACTAATTAAAATATAATAATAGCTTAATCTTAATCTATAGTTATCTATTTCTTAGGTAGTAAGTTAGGTTAAATACTATAGAGTAGTAATAAGTAATATCTTTATAAGGTCTTATTAAGAGTAGAACTCTTAAGAATAAAACTATTACTTAGATTAATTAATAGAGATCTAGACTACCTAGTTATAGAAATACCCCTTCTTTAAGTACCTATTTATCTCTCTACTATAGGCTTCTAGATTACTTTAGATTACTAGTAATCTTAGTAATCCTTTATAGTAGATATTACCCTAGATTACTACTAGCTTACTATAAGCTATGGTAATCTAGTCACGTGACCTGGCGTCCTAATCAGGCGGCGTGTAGGCGCCCGCCAGGCTACTCCCTTAGGCCGCCTCTCTTATCTACCTTCTATATATTCTAGTTTATAATAAGTATAAAGAAACTTTATCTTATTAAAACTTATTAATAAATTATAATTACCTTAGATAGAAAAAGATAAGCCTTATTAAATTATAATTATAAAAGGTCATATAGTAAAATATAACTAAAAAATAGTTAATATAAAAGTAATATAATTTTTATTTAATATATAAAGAATAAACTATTAAATTAACCTAAATATTATAAAGATCTTAAAATATAATATTATATTAAGGATATCTTAGTTATAAATAAGTAATCCTTAAGTTAACTAGAGAATAGGCTAACTTTAATAAGATCTATTAGAATATAGTTATAATAATAAGAGTAGCCTATAAAAGGTACCTTAATTAAACTATAATAGGTCTTTAGGAATATATATAATTACTAGAGAATTAAAAGCTAGTATAGTAAAGATTCCTAAAGAATACTTAAAATATAGTAAACTATTTAATAAAGAGTTAGAAATAAGATTATTAGAGTATTTATACTAGGACTATAAGATTAAGCTTTAGCCTAATATTTAACTAATATTTAATAAAATCTATCCTTAAAACCCTAAGAAAAATAAAATACTTAAAAAGTATTTAGAGGAAATACTATAAAAATAATATATATAACTATTAGAGTCCCTAATAGGATACTTAATCCTATAGGTACTAAAGAAAAATAGAAAATTATAACTATATATTAATTATTAATAATTAAATAAAATTATAATTAAAAATTAATATCTAGTATTATTTATTATAAAAATATAAAATAAACTTAACTAAGCCTAATAGTTTTTACTTTTAACCTAAAAGAAGCTTATAATCTAATTTATATAGTTAAAGGTTATAAGTAAAAAACTACCTTTTAAACTATAAAAAGATATTTTAAATATCTTATAATACTATTTAACTTTACTAATATATTAGTAATATTCTAAACTATAATTAATAGTATTTTATAAAAATAACTTAATAAGTTTATTATTATTTACCTTAATAATATCTTTATCTATTCTAATACTCTTAAGGAGTATAAGAAGTATATATATAAAGTACTTTAAATACTATAGGATAATAATTTCCTAGTTAAAGGAATTAAGAGTTAGTTCTATTAGTATGAAGTTAAGTTCTTAGGATATAAGATTATATTAAGATAAATTAAGATAAGTTTATTTAAGATTAAAAATATTTAGAATTAGCTTATATTAATTAATATTAAGGAAATTAGAGGATTCTTTAGATTTATAAACTTCTATTAATATTTTATTTATAGATTAAGAGAAATTATAATTTTTTTTACTAACCTTATTAAAAGAAATAATAAATTCTAATAAATAAAAAAAGAAGTTAATATTTTCTAAACCCTAAAAGAAAGAATCCTAAATAAACTAGTTCTATTTATAGCTAATTCTAATAAACTATTTAAAGTTAAAACTAATACCTTAGATTATATATTTAATAAATAACTTAGATAATAAGATAATAAAAAATAATTATCTTTAATTATCTTTTTCTTAAAAAAACTTTATAGACTAAAATTAAATTATAATATATATAATAATAAACCTATAATTATTATTTAAGCCTTTAAAAAATAAAAATACTATTTAAAAAGAGTAAATTATAAAGTTAAGGTTTATATAAACTATAAAAACTTAATATCCTTTATAACTATAGAAGATCTAAATAAATAATAGATTAAATAATATAAAACCCTTATAAATTATAATTTTAAGATTATTTACTATAAAAGATTAAAAAATAAAAGAGTAAATATATTTAGTTAAAAAGAAGATTTAAAATTAGAAGAATAAATAGATAATATACCTTTATTATATTAAACTAAAAATAAGAACCTTATATTAGGTACTTAAAAGATTAATATAATATAATAAACTAAGCTAAATAATATATAAATATAAAGAATTATATTATATATAAAAATAAATAGCTATTTAGATAATTAAGAAATAAAGATATATTTATCTAAAAAAAGTAAGACCTTTTTATATAATAAGTAATAATATATACCTAGTATACTTTAAGAGTAGTTTATTAAAGAAATATATAAATACCTCTTATATAGATATTAGGGTATAAGGAAAACGATTAGTAGATTAAGAAGATTATATAACTTTTCAAAAAGCTAGAAAAGAGTATAATAAGTTATAAATAAATATAATATCTACTAAAAAGTAAAGATATTATAATATATATTATATAATAAACTATAACTAATACTACTACCTAAAAGAATATAATAAATAATTATAATAGACTTTATTATTAAATTACTAAAGTCTAAAGAACCTATAATAAAAGTAGTTTATAATAATATCTTAGTTATTATAAATAAACTTATAAAATATAGCTATTATATTCCTTATATAGAATTAAGTAATATTATAAATCTAGCCTATATATTCTTTAAGACTATTATTATATAATATAGGTTACTAATAAAGTTTATATTAGATTAAAATAAATTTTTATATCTAACTTCTAGAAATACCTTATAGAGACTATATAAATTAAGTAAAGCTTATCTATAATATTCTACCTATAATTAGATAGTTAAATAGAGATTTTAAACTAAATATTTAAATAATATCTATAAAACTTTATTAACTACTAATAAGATAACTAATTAAGATAGTTATTACTTATATAATAAGCTTATAATAGCTCTAAGATTAATAATATAAAGATATTACTAATAAAGATAAATTATAAGTTTAACCCTATAATTAATATATACCTAATATATATTATAAATATACTAATAGTAACTATATATATAGATACTATTATAGGTATATAGAAATACTTATAGTAAGAATAGATATTTCTATAAAACTAAATAAAATATTATAGAGATAAAAAGAGATTACTAGTACTAATCCTAGAAGAGGGATATAAAGTTTACTTTATCTATAAAAACATTAAAATAAAATAACCTAGTAATAAACTTAACTAGAAGAAAATTAGACTATTCCTTATTAAATAAAAGATATTAGATATTAACTATAAACTATTATTACTAGATAGAATAAAGATCTATCTAATATTTTATATATTATTACTTAAGAAAGTACTAAATAATTCTATACTTACTATAAGAATTATAATTAATAATATAAATAAATATAAAGTTAAGAAAATACTTAAAATATAAGGGAATATTAAAAATCATTATTATCTTATTAAATAGAAAGGATACCCAAACTCCGAAAACACCTAGGAGCTAATTAAAAACCTTATAAATTGCTTAGACCTACTCTAATAGTTTAATAAATAACATCTTATACGTCTAACTTAGTCTTAGGCATCTAGGATAGATCTAAGAAGACGACATTCTAGTCTACTACGTTTATATAACTAAGAAACTATACCTTAATTATAGCTTCTAATTTAGCTTACTTAGACTTATTAAGTTCATCTAGTGACTAGAGGCTATACTTAACTATAGTAGAACTATAAGTTATAAAGGACTTACGTTATTTCCGTAGGTGCTCTAGCTTAGCTAATGCCTTAGAGGATTCGCGTTAGAGGTGTTAAAGGAGAGTAGCGGCCTCCTCCTCTTTACGGCGCAGACATTAAGATTCCGAGATTATCTAATTAAGAGAAGACACTAGCACGCCTAAACCATCATAGGAGCGACCTTAACAAACACACTCTTTATAATAAGAAACGCCTTCTATTATCTTATAGGAGATCTTCCTAGAATAAGGCATAATAGTAACCCTAAATTCTTTAATAGCAGCGGCTAGTTTAAGACGCTATTTAGTTTTAGAAAAACGAGACTTAGTAATATAGTTAGATATAGTAAAGTATAATAATATAAGAGGAAGAAAATTATATATAGGTATAAGAACTAAGATAGGCTAACTATAGTAGCCTTAAAGATAAGACTAATAGGGGAGGAGTATTATATTATAAACTAGAATATATATAAGGCAGATAAGAGAGGCGGCCTAAGGGAGTAACCTAGTAGGCGCCTACACGCCGCCTAATTAGGACGCTAGGTTATATAACTAGATTACCATAGCTTATAGTAAGCTAGTAGTAATCTAGGGTAATATCTACTATAAAGGATTACTAGGATTACTAGTAATCTAAAGTAATCTAGAAGCCTATAGTAGAGAGATAGATAGGTACTTAAGGAAGGGGTATTTCTATAGCTAGATAGTCTAGATCTCTACTAATTAATCTAAGTAATAGTTTCACTATTAAGAGTTCTACTCTTAATAAGACCTTATAAAGATACTACTTATTACTACTCTATAGTATTTAACCTAATTTACTACCTAAGAAATAGATAACTATAGATTAGGATTAAGCTATTATTATACTAGGGTAATAGTTATCCTAGTCGTTATTTAGTTAGCCTATAGCCATTATAAATTATATCGTTACTTAAATAGCCTTTATATTTAGCTTCTATTTTAGTCTATCTAATAAAGACTTCCTATTAAGATAGAATAAATGGTTACCTCTCTAAGTTTTAGTATATTCTATTATCTCTCTTTAATAGGTCTCCTACTTTAGGCAGTAGAATAAAAAGTATTTAATAGTTTTATATTTAAGTTTATATATATATTAACTTAATAGTACCACTTATATCTAGTATAAATAGCTATTTAGTCTAATTATATAGGTCCTAAGCTAGGCTAGTACTATTCTCTTATTCTATAGTCGGTTTTTATATAGCGTCTTTATATATTCACCTAGTAATATAATATTAATACTTTTTAAGAATTTCCCTACTTTTTCTAGGATACTTCTTTCTACTTTTAGTTTTTTCCTCTTAATATTGAATGTGGTAGAGAGTATCCCTGGAAATTGTCGCCCGGGTGTCGTGTAACAAACCGTTGTGGCGGCACTGCTCTGCGCTATATATACTGCTATTACGCCTACGTTGATTGCTAGAATTGCTTTCAATGCCTGATCTTTTGCCCTGTGGTCTGACGGTATAGGCGTACGTCACATGTCGCTCCGTCTCTTATGGCGTACTTCGCTTTTCTCTTCGCCACGTTAAGAAGTTCGTTATCACTTTCTGTCGGCATCTAAGCAATTGAAGTGGAGACTCCTACCAACTAAAACCGAAATAGGTGTCGCGGATGCTTTTAGTTAGTTTTAGTAGTAGGGTAGGGAAATCGACTACTATTTTTAGCCGCTGATACTACCAGGTACCATACTTATACCTCAACTCGACCACTATATTAGACACTAAAAATGACCTTAAGAGGTCATTCTTATCTACTATATTACCCGCTTCCTTCCACGAATCACTAAGAATAACTATAGCGCTATATAAAATATAGAAAATCGAAACTAAATTTCTACTATACTAGAGAAAGGATTTAAGTCTTAACTTATTGTTTCTACGACCTTATGTGTATAGATGTGGTGCTATTCTCGTATTTACATAAACGGTGACTTTCCACCTAAAAAAAAATTTTTTTTAAAAAAAAAATAAAAAGGCCGTTGATACTGTAGATGGACAAATGAGTAAATCACAGTCAAGTACTAAGTGAGACATCTATAATACACTTACTTTGTTTTTTCTCTAGCTAGCTCTAGCTTTTTACTTTTTATTAGACTTATCTTTACTTTATAAAGCCTAGCACTTAGGCGATATCTACCATTAGCTTAGTATTTATCTAGTAAACACTAATCACTATAAGATTAACTCTATTAGTAATAACTATAGTATAACTAGCTAATTATAATAGATATAGAAAAAACTTATTAAATATATAATTAGGCGACTAGAGTTTAAAGAGCTAAAAGTTAATTAAGTAGAAGGTTTTAAGTATAGATATAAAAGTAGTACTATAGTAGTAGTATATTTAAGTACTAGGTATATTATAACTAAGGACTACTTATTAACTATACTATTTCTCTTACTTAAGTACCACTCTACCAATTAGCACTAATATAAAGCTATATAGCTTATAAGGTACTCTCTCCTTCTCTAGACTTAAACGTTTTATTTATCTATCTTCTATCTTAGCTTATTCTTTAATTTATTCGTTTCCTTATATAAGCTCTCCTTAGTATATTATAGCGTATACCCTATTAAGTATATACTTATATAACCTCCTAAGTAAATAATTATATAGTATATCACTCTATAGCTAGAGTATAGGTTATTAAAAAAGTTTATTTAGCTTATATTAACTATAAATAAGTTATAACTATTTTTATAGAATAGCGCATATATTTCTACTATTCCTAATAACTATAGGGTTTTAATAGGAAGAAGGTAAGTAGTAGCTATAGTGAAATTAGAGTGATTTTATTCCTAAAAGTAGTTTAATTAGTAGACTAGATACTTCTCTAGGTTAAGATTTTCAAGTTTATTAGTACCTAAGGTCTAACCATAAGCCTTAACTAAGAGTAGAGCCTAGAGAGTCATAGGTTAGCTATGTTTTTTACGTTTATTAAGGTTATATACGTATTTAAGATATAATCTAATAAGAATAATGTGACGTACGCCTATACCGTCAGACCACAGGGCAAAAGATCAGGCATTGAAAGCAATTCTAGCAATCAACGTAGGCGTAATAGCAGTATATATAGCGCAGAGCAGTGCCGCCACAACGGTTTGTTACAAATAAGGTTAATCTTATCTTTATTATATTCTTTTAAAGTTTTATAATTTTTTAGTTTATACTATATTTAGTCTAGGTCACATAAATAGAGCACTAACCCCTAAACTCTTATATACTACTCTATATTTACTTATTCTTAGTTTATCTTAGAAGCTAAGAAGAGTCTTATCTATCTACTAGATACCATTCTATTTTTAGCTTTCTACTACTCCGGCAGTTCCTTAGCCACTTTCCACCATAGTTCTATAGGCAAATCCTATATAGCTTAGCTTATACTAGTTTTATATAGCGTGATTCTAATATATTTTAGGACAGATTAATAGCCGCGGATGGTTATATATACTAGTGTAGCGTCGATTGTTAACCAATCTTCCCTATTTCGAGTGCCATTTATGGCCGACTTATTACCGACCTTTTCCCCGAAAAGGAGCAATACGGTACAAAGCTGGAGCCGGAGCGACAAGGAACCGCCCGGAGACGAGGACGATATCTTTAGCCTGCCAACACCCACGGAGCTCGACACGGAACAATGGCGACGCAGAAGAGCCCTCGGAAAACTTATTAATATTATAGTCTGTATTTAACGAAGTCCGTAGCGCTTAGCTCAGTTTAGAGAACTCAGCAGGGGCCGTAACCTAGTGCGTGAGAACTCTACGTACTAGAACTCCTAGTATACGATGATTTATATAGCAAAAAAGCTTAAGACAGCCACTAACCTCTTCTACTACTAATATCAGGAAAATAGCGATAATCTACTTTTAAAAAGAGATTAGTAGGACTTATAAAAGCCTAATAGCTTCCTATTATACTTTTATAATACTATAATAAGTATAGAAGGCTATAACATAACTATTAACTAGATATTACTAATAATAGACTTCCTTCTAGAATAGTTTAAGATAGTAAAGGAGATATATATTAATAACTTATTTATAAGCTATTACTATAACTCTAGCTAGGCTAAGCTAGATAAATATTATAGCTTAATAGATAGATCACTAGTCTATATTATAGCACTAGTACTCTCCTTATAGTAGAAATAGGATTATATTAATAATAACTAGCCTATAAACTAGTGAGGACCTTATTAGTAGTAAATGTAGGATTTCTAGGTGATAGAGTATAAATCTACTACCATTATAGTACTAACTTAGGCATCAGAGATGACTAGCGAGGTTAAGAACTCCTTTCATTAGTGGCCGTAGAGAAAGAAAGGGAATAGCCTTGATCAGGACGAGTACACAAAGTACCTTCTTACTCCTAGAGTACCGGAAGTCACAGATCCACGATCCTGGTGGCTCAAACATCCCAACAATCAGTACTGATTGATAAGACCCTTACTGAAAACTGATTGATTACTTACGACGTTACTGATACTGCTTGAACGGCCCAATGCGGATCTGGCGACCGAGAAACCTCTTCGGAAGCTTGAATCCTGTCGCGCCCACGCAAACATTGCATGCGAAAGCCGGACGGGAATTCTAGCCTGGGGGGCCGACTGCCGCATGACAGAAGCGATTCACGACTTAATCCGGAGGCATCCAGTGCTGCTTGTAAATCGGTCTCGTCAATGACAGCTGGTATACGATGCTGCCGTTCCGCTGGGCTATAACCACGCTGATTTTTAAACAGCCTTATTAATCGCTTAACTTTTTTACTGTTCGCGTTGCAGGAGTTAAGAAAGTCCAGAATGCTAAGTTTAACTTCGGCTGTCCCAGCATGCTTGAGGTTTTTCTCCGCACTGATGCGGCGCGATACCGCCTGAAATCCGCTCCGAGCCATGCTACTGGATAGTTTGAAGCATTTGGTAATCTGCCAAAGGGATGTAAATGCTCTGGTGAGAAGGAGCAGCTTTATGTTCATATGCTATAAACAGTTTTGGTGCCACAACCTTTGCAATCCCCCACCAGCCTATATAAGTGCACGGCACCCACACCTCGTCGATGTGACAAGCTTTTGTGTTTCTAGCCAGCACGGCAGGCTTCTTATTCCAATGAGTATGCACTGCAATAAAATCCGAAACTCGGAAACTACGTCACGTCGCTGCTGCTCCATCCGGAAAAGAGGCGGAGATACATCGACCGGCACTGGCCAGAGGAGTGGCGAGACGTGGCAGTTGCTGGCGCACGGCAACTGTGGGCAAAGTATAAGGACCGTTCGTTGATGGCAGGCGGTGCATCGCAGCCAAGAAAAGAGCGACCCGAGATGTCCCCGTACGAGCGAATCAAGCTATCGATGAGTGTGCTGGATGTACCCGACGACGAAGACGAGTTCGAGAAGTTCATCAATACCCCGCCGAGATAAGTAATGGCGAAGACCCCGCTGGAGTGGTAGTGCCAGGAGGAGCAGCGGATGGAATATCCGCGCCTGCACCAGATGGCCGTTGACATCCTTAGTGTCCCGGCCATGTCTGATGCTCCTAAACGGGTGTTTTCTTGCACGAGACGTATGGTTTCCTGGGATAGGGTAAAGTTAGGCCCAGAGACGATTGAAAACTCGTAATGTTTGAGCAGTTAGGTAAAGAATGACCTGATCAGGAGAGTCACCGTGTCCGTGGAGGATGAGCTTATAGACGTT
>MSJG02000605.1:1816-14022 GCA_001931865.2 Beauveria sp. IMV 00265
ACAGCACCCGAAGACTCGGGCTGACGTAGTTTTGCCATAAATGGCAATTCCTGAGACGGCTGTATGCTCCAACGCGGTAATGCCCGAAATGATGGCATCAGCCTCAACACCGTGAATTTACCGTACATGGCAATTGTTGGAGTGATAGAACGCCCGCCTGTCAAGTATGGCTTCTTGCAGAATTCGGAAAGAGCTTAGAGCGTGAGGCCTGACCGTAATTTCCCCATCTGGTATTTCCAGGCTGGTCTCCGGGTTATTTCGTCACCGCTCGGAAGTTGACCGACACAGCATCCGCGGTTCCAGGAGAGGCAGAAAACGGCACGGGACGACTCGTCCTGCCGTCAAGGCGCAACGCGGCGGGCTCCGATGGTTCGTGCCGAACCCCTGGGCTGAATTGAACCCATCCGCGACGCGACATGTGCGGGACGAGGAAGCACTTCATTTTGCCTTGCAGCAGAACAGGGGCTTCGGAGTGGGTTTAAAGCATATATGACGCATCCTGCAATGCTGACTTCCGGCAACTGCGGTTATTATGGCTGTGGTTGCCTCTCACGAGCCGTCGGACTGTTGTAATGTACTTCGGGCAATGCGACGGGCAGGCAAGCTAGAGTGGCTAGCCGGCCATACCCGTGGGCAGTGCAACGCAGTCATGCAACCAAAGTGGCATGCGTCCACATCCCCGAGCCTTGCTCGGTTCCTGTAGGCCCTCTGGAGCTGTGCAGGCAACAGCTTGAGGTGGTGGCTGTGGCCGAGCTGCACCGTGATCGTAGATGAAGTGCCTTTGCTGTGGCCATCATCGAGTGTCCGACTAAAAGTAGTATACACGTTAGCAAAGAAAATGTACTTGCAACAGAAAGATTTCCTTCTTTACCTTACAGTAGAGAATAGTTTCTAATGTTGTTGGAGAAAAGCGGTGGTCAAGACACCAAGCTCTTGGGATGATGTGTGATGAAAGAACTTGGAAGGTACATTTGGAGGGTCCGGAAACGCAAGTGATTTTATGGTCGTGTGAAAAAGCGGCGACGATGACGCGGCCGAGAATTACCCGAAAGGGCAACCACCGTGCTGGGTGGGCCAAGACCACAATTTCCAAAGGCAGTCAAGCCGTCGTCAACTTTACTAAAGAAGATTAACTAGATAACTTTAATAAGTTTATTAAGAAAATTATTAAGGTTAATAATTATCTTTATATTAGATAACTTAAGTATAATAAAAGGTAGATAGGAAACTATAAGAACCCTTTATAATATAATTAGGCGAATATAGGAAAGTACTAAAATAGATCTATAGCTTATAGAATCTATCTAGGCCTAATAGAACTTAATATTACTAGAAAAAAAAAAAGGAAAGAAATACTATAACTATAAGAAGACTAGATACTTTCTAAATAAGTATAAGGCACCTAAGAAATAGTAAAAGCTAGTTACTAAAGGATAAGGAATAAATATAGTCTATTATAAGGACTTACCTATCTAAAATATTAGTATAACTAATAGTAAAGAATACTTCTTAGATACTAATTACTTTATAAATTATAATAAAGCTATATCTAATAAAGACTAGGACTTTAGAACTTAACCTATCCTAGATAAGGAAGAAGACCTTAAAATAATTAAGTTAGAGGTAAAGGAAGCCTTTATTATAGTTCCTAAAACCCTACTAGAGGAAAACCGTATGAATTATAACCTAAGACTAGTAAGCGCCTTATCTATAGGACTAGGTGATCTAGAACTAGTAAGAGTATAAATTTATAGAATAGATGTTTCTTACCTAGACGTTCTTAAATAGAAAATCTAAAAAGGAATAATAAGAGTAAGCCTTAAGGTATATACCTTAGTAGCTAAATACCTAGTGCTTATAATAGGATACCTAGATTATAAGAAGATTTTATAAGTATCTTATTTATTTAATAACTATAAAATATACCTCTAGAAGAAACTTAAATACTAATTCTTCCCTAGATTTAACCCTAATATAGGATATAGTCTATTTCTAGAAATAGACTTATAAGATTAGAAAGTCTAGAGAAGATTCTTAACCTATTTAGACTTAAGAAGAAATAATAAAATATCCTATATTAAGGAAAATATAGATATAATCTAAGCTACCTAGATAGAGGAGGTTAGAAATAATATATCTATAAGTAGTTTATTTAGCCTAAACTTAATTAATATAGCTAGTAGATTAAGTAATTACTAAGAAAGCTTTAATATAGTTATATAAAACTAATAATAATAAAGAAGAGAAGAGTAAAAAGAAAAGAAAGAATAAGAGTTAATCTTCTTTAGAGTATTTAAAAAAATAGACTAAATTATAAATAAAGCTAAAGAAAAGAAACTAAGAAATAATAACTATTATTACTAGTAAGACTAACTCTTTAATAAAGATCTAATAAGTCTCTATATACTATAAATATTAATAGTAATAAATACCTTACCTTTAATATCTTTATTAAAGGAATAAAGATTAAGGTAATACTTAATAGTAAAGTATTAGGAAATTTTATCTTACTAAATCTTATTAATAGATTATAATTATCTTAGAGAAAGAAAGATAAGCCTTATTAACTTATAAATATAGAAAGAAACTATATTTAGTATAGCTAAGGTATAGTAGACTAAGAAACTATATAACTTCCTATCTTTATTTTTAGTATAAACTATATATTATTTTTAGATATTATAGTAATCTTAAAATATAATATTATATTAAGATTACCTTAGTTATAGGTAAATAATCTTAGAGTTAATTAGAGAATAGGCTAACTCTAGTAGGATATACTAAGATATAATTATAAGAGTACGAGTAGCTAAAAATAAAGAAGGGCACCTTAATTAAATTAAAACTAATCTTAAGGAATATACTTAATTACCTAAGAATTAAAAGCTAGTATAATAGAGATTCTTAAGGAATACTTAAAGTATAATAAGCTATTTAGTAGAGAGCTAGAAATAGGACTATTAGAGTATTTATACTAGGACTATAAGATTAAACTCTAGCCTAGTAAAGAACCTAGGTTCTAGAAGATCTATCTCTAAAACCTTAAGTAGGATTAAGTACTTAAGGAGTATTTAGAGGAAATATTATAAAAAGGTTAGATATAACCTTCTAAATTACTAGTAAGATATCTAATCTTATAAGTATAGAAGTAAAATAAAAAGCTATAACTATATATTAACTACTAGTAGCTAAATAATATTATAATTAAGAACTAATATCTATTATTACTTATATTAGAAATATAAGATAAAGTTAGATAATCTAGATAGTTTATTACCCTTAACCTAAAAAGGGCTTATAACCTTATCTATATAAAAAATAATTATAAGTAGAAAACTACCTTTTATATCTTAAGAAGACACTTTAAATATCTAATAATACCTTTTAGTCTTATAAATATACTAGCTACTTTCTAGATAATAATTAATAATATCTTATAAAAATAACTTAATAACTTTATTATTATTTACTTTAATAATATCCTTATTTATTCTAATATACTTAAGGAGTATAAGAAATATATATATAAAGTACTTTAAGTATTTTAAGATAATAACTTATTAGTTAAACTAATAAAGAGTAAATTCTACTAGTAGAAAGTTAAATTCTTAAGATATAAAATTACCTTAGGATATATTAAGATAAGTCTATTAAAAATTGAAGATATATAGAATTAGCTAATACTAACTAATATTAGAGAAGTTAGAGGATTCCTTAGATTTATAAGTTTCTATTAATACTTTATATATAAATTTAGAGAAATTATAATTTCTTTAACTAACCTTATAAAGAAAGATTATATCTTCTAGTAAACTAATAAGGAAGCTAAAGCCTTCTAAATATTAAAGGATAAAATACTAGATAAACTAGTTTTAATTATAGCTAAC
Source organism: Beauveria sp. IMV 00265 (assembly GCA_001931865.2). Lineage (NCBI taxonomy): Eukaryota > Fungi > Ascomycota > Sordariomycetes > Hypocreales > Cordycipitaceae > Beauveria > Beauveria sp. IMV 00265. Next base: position 5,704 of record MSJG02000605.1, read on the forward strand.
CTAAGTAAACTATTTAAAGTTAAGACTAATACTTTAGACTTTATAGTAAGAGGATAACTTAGATAAAGAGATAAAGAAAAATAACTTTACCTACTTACCTTCTTCTTTAAAAAACTCTATAGACCTAAGTTAAACTATAATATATATAATAAAGAACTTATAGTTATTATTTAAGTATTTAAAGAATAGTAATACTATTTAGTAGATATAAACTATAAAGTTATAGTCTATTTAAACTATAGGAATCTTATATTATTTACTATTATAAAGGAACTTAATAAATAATATAATAAAGCCAAGTGCGACGGTTTTAGCCTCCAAAAGCAGTGGCATCAGTCGCTGCTTTTGGCGGTTTTTGCCGGTGGGGCGACTGCCAAAGTAGGTAACAGCACCCACCCCACTCTGTTACAGACACGCCGCTGCCGTGTTCTGCCGGACTCGTTTATATAGATGCCTGTAGAACCTCTGAGCTCACTCTTATTCGAACGCTCTTTACTCATGGATTTAACGAAGGAGCTGCAGCTCGCCGCAAGGCGCCTGCATCATGATGCTACGGCACGGGCAGAAGCAGCCAAGCAGGCCATTGATTATCGTGCCATGGAGAAGTCATTGAATGACTCCAAGTTTATATCGCCGCCGGATGCTGCTACTACGAAATCGAGCATATACTATATGAGAAAGAAGTTTGAAAGGTAAATAACTTGTCTAGTTTAAGCCATCCTTAGTCTTATACTCATTAATCGGGAGAACAGATTCTGTAAGGAGAACAGGCACGGACATTGGCGGAGAAACGCCATCAAACCCAAACGCTGCAATAAGGGATTCATTATGACATTCCTCCACTGGATCTGCAAGACATACCTGGCAAAGCGACAAGAACGAAAGCTTAGTACTGTTAAGCAGTACTGGCGTGACTTCAAGATGCTCTACCGACGCAGCAACGCGGGCAGAGTTATTGAGCCAAAGCAATGCGACGAGATTCGAAAGGTGAATAGCTCGCGGATAATTTCCATGCTTTTATAGTGTACTAATAGATCTTAGTATATCAGAACGACACTGAAAGTAGTTTTCAGTCTCACGGATGGGCCTAAAGACAAACCTGTCATGGGCGTTGACGATCTCCTTACGGCTCTTGTGGTGCATTGGGCATCTGACACGAGCGTATACCCTACTGAAGCCGATAGACTCGACGTTGCAACTATTATGCTGTTCCAGGCATATACGGCGTGCCGACCTGCAGAACTGGTGGATGGAACCAAAAAGCGAGGTGATGGCGACCCAATACGCGATGGTGGTGAAACGAAGGATGTGTGTGACACTGCACAACCCCCTACTGAAGCCTCCGACACCGAACACTCGGACACTGAAGACTCCGACACTGAAGACGCCATCTTTGATGAAGATGCTGCTGAAGGACCAGCAGATTACGATACAGATGGTACTGAATACGAGAGCGAAGATGAGGTCGACAAGCTTCAGGAAAGCCATATATCTAACCGACGGACCGCGAACCCAGAGGTGGACATGAATATGCTTCATCCAACCCAAAGTAGCCATCGGTCAGCTGCTCCGCAGGAGGAAAACGTCGACCTACCTCACTGTAGCCGACAACCCCGCCCGCCAAGCGAAACTTTAGAAGAAGAAGACTTTACAGCGATGCATCGACAATATAAAGCTTTATGTTATGAAGACATCGTCCTCTGGATTGTTCAAGATCCGGCTAACGCAGGACGAGACGTGTTCGCCATGGAAGTAAAATTTCGATTCCATAAGGGCGCGGACAACAAGCCCAAGCCGTTAGTATTTTCAGCATTTCACATTTACGCTATTGGTCGTTAACTATTGTCTCTGCACCATCTTTCTCTTCAGGGAACATACACTGCCAATTCTCTGCCCTGTTACACATCTTTTGGCGCGGGCACTTTGCGATGAGGCATTCGACGTCGAAACAGTATCCGAAGCGGCGCATCTTTTCAATACTCGAATTCAAAAAGCAGCTGTTAAAGTGAATTGGAAAAAATCCATTTTGAAAACACCTATTTTCCGACAGTCAGTACGAACTTCAGGTGGTGGCCGGGAGAAATCCATTCGAAAAACAGCCAATTTGAAGCGCTCAGTACGAACTGCAGTTGGCAGCTGGAAGAAACCCCGAAGACGGGCTATGAGGTATTCTCAATATGCATTCTACCTAAACAGAATCGGGGAAATACTAGGAGTTGAGGGGAAGTTGACGTCATACTGCTTTCGACGCGGCCTTGCAAACGCACTGATACCTCTTGCATCCAATGCGGTCGTGGATCAGGTCATGAGGCACGATCCAATGACTGGTTGCCTAGCAAATGCGTACCTTAACAGCCGTGTCGGGTTCAACACCCAAGCTGCCTATCTCGGAACAGACCCGTCGGCTGATGGCCTGACCAAAGCATTCTCACATATGAGCATCCGCTTCAGCCCCACACCAAAACTTTCCAAAAAAGAGCTAGCCGGGGTACCGTGTGGCGATGAGATCGAGAATTTGAGGACAGAAAAGCAGCAAATTCGTGCCGAGCTTTGCCAGAAATACCGATTCATCAAGTCAGCACCAGAAGATGAACAAACCCGGTATAAGAAGAAGTGCGACGAGCTCAGAAGCAAAGAGAAAACGTTTAAAGAAGCCATGACAAAAGTCTTTCAGGCAGAATACCGCCGAAAGATAGAAAACGATATCCTGGAGATCAGCTTAAAGGGATTTGCTGCCGAAGAAAAAGCCAAGCCTGCCGTTGTGCATCAACTCCAAGAACGCAACGCACTGATACCCATACTCTGCGATTTCGATAAGGAGCTGAGTGCTAAAAGGATAACAAACCGCAAAATTGATGCAATAGACGGATTTGTCCGCCTAGCCGCCTGCCGCGAGATTCGACTGCCACGATCCGAAGTCGCTGAAGAAAACGATGAGTCTTCCACTGGCGGGGTTCAGAGCGGCGAAATCTCTACAACTGGACAATTCGCAGACATGCCTCTTAAATTAGACAAGACGCAATGTATCCGCTGCGTGGGGAATTCCCAACTATCTCCTGAGACTCGGATGAGAAAGTTCACTCGCGTTGCCCACATGATGACCCACTTCGAGAATGTGCATCTGCGACATGAAGACCGCAAAGGGAGGTTTGTGTGCTCTCATCCTAAATGCCAGCATCTTGGAGATTTTCTGACGAGCTTGAAACACTTCAAAAACCATGTACAAACAGTGCACGGGGTGAAGCTTCGCGCATAGAAGCTGTCGTGAGTCATCACAGACAAATAGTTGTAGTAATCTCAGACACGCTGCTGCCGCCTCCGGAAATGGTGGCACCCCAAACAGGCAACGCGCGCCATGCCGCTTTGCCCACCCACCCCTGCTCGAGGGTCCTGCCCCGCCGCGTCATGCCCGCCGAAATATAAATACCATGGCCTCCTCCGTCCACTGCATCAGGTACTCTCGACTTCTTCTCTCCTCAACCCGCCGCCGCAATACGCTTCCTCTCGGTGCCCGAGTCCCCTGCAGCGCAGCCCCTTTTCACCATCCCCGTTGGCTTGTGTCCGCCCGAGGGATCCTACGCAGTCGGAGTCGGATAGGCCCAGGCGGGCTGTCTTTGTCCCGTGTCTTTGCTTGATGCTAACGGCTCTGCTGCCGCTTCTCGCCCAATTGCAATGTCAAGGTCGCCCGTGCTCTCGGCAGTACAGGCTGCCTAGCCTGTATGTTTATTCTACCCCCAAAACCCAAGTTCTGTCCTGTACCGATCGTTGACTTGTTCTAGCTCGCAGGCATCTCCCGTTTCCTCGGTGCTGCGTTCTGGATGATCATCCGCGACATTCCCTTGACTAGTCCCAAAAATGCCTCACGATACATGACAACAAGCCTGCTTTGCCGAAATTGCATCGGCTATCACGGACCCCGTGGGCTGAGTTTCTGGACCGCGAGATGGAACCCATCAGAGTTGACACGTCACCGGAGTGGGCACGAGGAAGGTCTCGACCGCTCGATATTTCGGATGTACTTCCTGAAAAGGGCATACGTGCGTTGTGGCCTCCCTGCTATTATCGGAAAATCACGGCGTTGCCGAGTTTGGTGCATTGCTGTGAATCATTCTGCGGAACACGCAACCGCGGTCTCAAGAATCACTGGCTAGGACCAGCATTCCCAGTTGCTGTATGCAGTCAGACGGGCCGGCTCGGCAGCACCGAAAGGTGACGTGTTCACCGACATTTTGAGCCATGACCTGCAGCATATGGACGGGCCATGCAGATACGAAAGCGCAAAGCACACTTCGTCTCACTCGGCAATTACATGATTGGTGCAGAGCTGGACCTGCGGCCAGGTTATGCTGGGTTTGCTGCGTTCATTCTGCTGCGAGCAGGTCGCCGCCGTTGTCTTGGCATGGGAGGCATTCTTGCGAACTTTGGAGCTGTCGGCGCTGGGATGGCCAGCGAGGTCCGAACAAATAAATTTGGCATTGGCCTACTTAAAGAGCGCGTAGGCCCGAGCAGTTTGGCATGAATTCAAGCCGAAGTCAGCCTGTCCTAGTAAGTCTGGATTTTTCCTTCGCAGGTAAGCATTGCGGCAGCAGAATGACGGCTGTTTCTACCCACGACCAGCAGGCCTCCTTGACTGCCACAGCGGCAAGCCAAGAGTGCGACGTTGCGCCTACGACATGCTCAGCAGTTGTCAAGTACGAAGCCAGACCGTCTGCACCGATTTTGACGTCTCCATACCCGTCCCAAGCTCCTTCATGTGGAGCGGCAAGCGGGAGTCAACATAAGGTAATACTTATTTTCACTGATTCGGAGTCGGAGTCCATGTCGGAGTCGGACGGTGAAATGGACGACGACGTTCCATCTCCCAAGAAAAACGAACATGTCGACCAGGAGACTACAACACGGCCAAACGGTACCTCGCCAAGTGAGTCAGTCTCTGAGTCCTAACAAACTGTCAAGCAAAGGTACCGAAACGGATGTCAAGACTAATCATCGTAGCAGCATCAACGATGACAACTGTGCCCAATACACCGCGGGACGTTTCATTAGGTCCTGCAGTGAATGGCGACTTGGATGGGGCCGTGCAGTGCTCACCTTCTACGTCCCTCACCCCCTCGGACCCCCCAAGGCAGGCGTCCAGGGATGGGGTAGACTCGAGTTGGCGCTCAGCAAGTATACCCACTGAGGTGGCTGTGCAAGGCCATGGGCAGGCAGAGGACGCAGACGAGTCACTCTCAAGTCATCGTGACAATCGTGGACCGAGCTGCCGTGCCGAGCTGCCGCGGCAGACTCAACCACATGAGGGCGCCATTCACAACGATTCAGCCTCTATCGATGGCGACGACAACATCGCTGATGATGGCGACTGTGACAGCCTCCCCGGCGATGCCGACAGCGACAGTAGCAGCGACAGCGACAGCGGTAACGACGGCGATGACGATGACTACAACGATGACGGAAGTTCCAGCGATAGCGACGGCGAGGATGGCGGCCACAACATAAAGCGCAGGGAGGCTAAGTCGCCTTCAGTGACCAGTTCCGACGATGGCCATGCTGGCGGCCTTTCCGATGACAATATGGCGGTGAAGTCCCCCAGACCGCACAAACGCCAGAAGGTTGCCCATGACGGAGCTGACAAGAGGCCTGTCTGCAGTCAGAACCCTTCGCCTCGCTCTGGAGGACCTCCGCTGCGATCGCTTAGACGGGCTCAGACAGCCGGCATGCTCAGCCCACCAGCCTCTCACAGCCTGTCCGAATCTGAGAGCGAGAATGGCTCAGATTGCAGAAAGGCGTCGTCAGCATCCTTCGGCGAATGGCAGTTGCAAAACGCTGCGTTAAAATGCGTAACGATCGACGGAATCACTACGTTTCAACTGCAGTTCCAACGAGTGCAGGCGCATTCTTGCAGCAGCCGGCGACCGCGGCGACCGCACAAACTGGTTAAGAGCAAGGCCAGGGGTCGAAAAGCAAGGGATGAGACGAAAGGTCGACGATGTGGTGTGTGCAGCCAGCCTGGCCATAATGCGCGAACCTGTCAGAGGCATGTGCGAAGATCTAGCGAGGACGGCAGCCGTGAGTGTTAACTGGCTGTATCTATACAGCCCTCCTGCGGCGGACGCAAGGGCTATGGGAGCTCGTGGAATACTAGCAAGAGCAACAGCGAATGCCAAACAGGACACGGAAGATGTTTCTCGGTACGGCGCGTAAAAACACGGCGAACAGTCAGCATTTCTAAATATCAATACGAAACAGCTGCCAAGACGTCAAGAGCTCAGTTTTGCCTCGAAGATTCCGTTATCTGAAATGGGCCAGCCGTAGAGAGTCTCCCAAAAAAATCGCTTAATCCAAGCATCCATCCAAATAAATGCGATTGCTCACTCCGATCTTAGGAGGAGCCCGAAGCTTAGTAGATGACGAACCACGGGCCGAGGCGACTGGCCTGTAAAGTACGTATCCTTCTACTCAGTATGCTATCTAACATAGGCTCCATGCTTGCATGCTTCAGACTGCGCCAGCTGAACCAGGTGGCTAGGTACACTCCCCATAACCAGTTAGGTTGCTGAACGCCACCAGCCAAAGCAGCCTCTTCCTTTTCCTTGACGTCTAGCCTCGTGAACCCCGTACCAGCACCATTCTCCCAGCTGCGCGGAAATGTCGACAGCCCATGCATTTGAACGGCGGTGCCTCACCGAATTTCCGGATTAAATTCTCCTGCAGATCGTAGACTGCTTGAACAACAAAGATCGCAGCCACTTCTTGCGAGTATGCTGTCGTTTCCTTAATCTCTTGATCTACGACTACCACCGATACGATAAGCATGGTCGGACGCTTCTGATCACGGCGGTCGCTCTGGGACATGTGAAGTCGGTTATAGACTTGCTTCTAGCGGGCATCGATACAGGCCACAAGGACTATTCTGACAATACGGCACTGCTATGCGCGGCTGGAGCAGGGCGCCATGCCGTTGTCCAACTGCTGCTCACGGTCGGCGTACGAAATGCCGAACCTGCGGATGATCTGGCCTCCAGATTGGCCACGTTGAAGAAATTCGATCGGCAGGCAACGCGCCTAGGTGGTCTGACAGCGTTGTCAGCAGCATCGCGTAACGGGCACGAATCGGTGGTGAGGCTGTTGCTTGCAGGTCCCGATGTCAATCCCAACCATCAAGATGGCCTCAGTCGGACGCCGTTGACATGGGCATCGACGCGAGGGCATGTGGCGGCTGTACAAGCGCTGCTATCGCACGAGGGTGTCGATGCTGGTCACAGGGATTGGAATGGGGACACCGTTGGCGTCAGCAGCGGAGAAGGGCCATGTTGACGTGGTTGAGCTACTACTAGCGCACACAAGGGTAGACCGGAACTCGACAAATAGCGAAGGGAAGACACCGCTGTCGTTGGCAGCGCAGATGTGGAAGGTAGAGGTTGTGCGACGATTGCTGGCCGCAGGGGCTGACCCAACGATGGAAGATGATCGTGGCTTTAGCCCTGTTGACTTGGCCAAAGGCGAAGATGACCGCGTGCGGCGTATACTCGATGGATTGGAGAACCAACCGGCTGTGATTAAGCTGTTGAACGGCGCGATAGCGGCTCGAGAGCCGAAGGAGCCTGCTCTCTTGCGTTGCTCCATCCAATTTTTAGAAGGCATTGCTGTTGTAGCTCTATTCTCGTTGGTATTTTCCCGTCCGCGCAAGAGAGCTGCCTTGCTGGGGTGAGCGGGGCCGGTTCGTCTCTGGTGAAGAGAGCTACAGCGGGCTTATGAGCGTGAGCAGAAAAGTATGTGCTCCGAACGGTGTGTCCCTCTCGGCGGGCTTGGGCGTTGGGACCGTTTGGCAGGGTGGTTTATAGGGGCGAAGTAATGCATAATGCGGGCTTGTATTGTATTGTATTGTATTCTTTTACGTCTATATTCAGGCCCTAGTGTAGGCATTAGACGTGCTATCTATGATCGCTAGACACATTGGCTCCATTCTGGGTAGGCATGCCGGGGCGTGCCCTGAGGCTCGTCCACGTTCTCACCAGAGGCTTCCAAAACGGCCCTCCAAAGTCTCCTCCTATAGTAGCAGTTTGCGCGCCAAGCAAGACAGAGCCGCCTCTGCTTACTTGGCAGATTGTGCTAATAGCAGCTTCCGTCAGCGGAAAGCTACTTGTGCTGCGGTGCAGCTTCCTTGTATTTCCTGAACCCATGCTGGCCAGAATACTCTCAAGGGAGAGGGGAAAAACCTGTGCTAGCCATAAGGCCCAGAGCCAGGAAAAACCCTCAACAGCCAGGCATGGTGTAAAGGAAATGTAAAATGCTTCTTTAGTCCTTGCAGAAGGACCT
>MSJG02000611.1:0-39178 GCA_001931865.2 Beauveria sp. IMV 00265
CGAGTTTAAGTCGTCGTGGTATACGGTGCCATATAACGCATGGATTTTGTCGCCGATTCAAGGTGGCCTAATATAGTATATATAGATTAGTATCCCCACAACAGCATTAAGGAAAGTGTGAGGAATTGCCTTCATCGGCGGGTTCCATTGTGGCCGATGATAGCGGTCCCCACTTCACTCCGAGCCTGTGGCCGCTGATAGCGGTCCCCACTTCACTCCGAGCCTGTGGCCGCTGACAGCGGTCCCGATTTCACTCCGAGCTAATGGTCAACAAGTACGGAACCAGTCTTGGTTACAATTCCAGATTAAAGGCGTATCGCATTATTTCCGCTAAGTAATACTCCAAGTAATGCTCCGCCTCCCTTTCATTATAATGCAGCTCGCTGTTTCCAATAACTCCACAAATGAACAAGCCATCTTAATACGTGACGACTGCCGCTCATAACCGTTCTCACAGTCTCGGCGCGTTCAAGGGTGTTGTAACATGTTTTTCTTGCTAACACAAGTACTCCTTAGCCTATGTAATAAAATATACGGCAACGTTTATCACATTAGGCTAGCATATAAGCTCGCGCTCACCATTCGTTTACTATACCGAGAAAAGGCACTATAATAGGCGATTAGTTAGCAAGAGAGGACTAACTAGTCTAGAGTATCAGGCCATTTCTTACTAAAACTAGGGCATCCTTAGATAAAGTGTCTATAGTATATAGTCGATATAAAGCACGAGTGAAGGATGTGCTACTTGCTTTGGAAACACGTTAGCTAAAGCTTAAAACCACGAGTCAATCCTCTTCCATCTAACGCCAAGCTTACGACGCCGCTAAGAGTATGTGGTCGGATATACATATATCGCCGAAAGTTAGGATAGGTAATATAGAACAGTAGATCGTTTGCTGTGCTTATTCATTACTAGGTGGCGGCTAGGGTTATGCCTAGGCCATTTAGGAGCCACATCGGGCTCGGCCGATTATATCATGAATGGTAGCTTTTATATATTGCAGAACCATGCAACTGTTCTTGGCGTAGGGACTGTAATTTCCTTAAGGCTATGCTATCATGACTCGGGCGTCTTAGAGAAAGTATTTAAACTGAGTGACTGCCCGAACTTATCTATCCTTCCCTATCGAACCTTCTCTCTTATACGAGGATATACATTTCGTCTACTCAACACCTCTTATTAGATCCTAATCAACATGAAGCACCTGAGCATTATGATTATGGCTTGTACTAGCCTAGTTATGGCCGTTCCAGTCGACGTGTCAGAGTACGAAGAAACTCTGATCAAAGAGTCTTGCGAAAAGCGTGGTCTTAGCTCTGATGAAATTTGCCTATCCGCTGGGAAATTTTGCCTCCGACATGGTAAAGAAGAGGGGTTTAATACATTCAACGACTGCGTGAAGGCATACGAAGCTGGCAGAAAGAATACTTCGGTCGATGATGGTTCGCAAAACTATCCGACAGCTAGTGTGCCAACCAGCCTACCAGTCGACCTGTCAGAGTACGAAGAAACCCTGATCAAAGAGTCTTGCGAAAAGCGTGGTCTTAACTCTGATGAAATTTGTCTATCTGCTGGGAAATTTTGCCTCCGACATGGTAAAGAAGAGGGGTTTAATACATTCAACGACTGCGTGAAGTCATACGAAGCTGGCAAAAAGAATACTTCGATTGGAGATGTTTGGGGAGATATTTGGAGAGAGCAGGAGAAGCAGAAACAGGCAGCGCAGCCACAGAATTAGTAAGAGTGTGAGATTTCTAGCCAACTACTCAATATGCTGACAGACAATTACGGATCTAGATACTAAATGTACCAACTATCCCCTAGGTCAAACAGTAAGGGGTAGCCTAGTGTGTGGTTGGAGACTTGTTTGATTCTGTTAGTGGAAAACTTATCAGGGGTCGCAAGCGAAGGCAGGCTTGGCTTACACTTTGGCATTGTAGAGTAGAGGAGCATTTTCCACTTCTCTACCCTACCCAGGTTGAGTGGCTAGAGTGGCAGGTAGCGCTGCCCTCGAATCATCACATCAAACAAACTGCCAAACAAATCAAGCAAATCAATGCCAAAATATTTATCAAATAAACAAATACGTAATTCTTGATTTGACTTGCGTTTGATACATTTGACTCGACTCTATTGATTCAGCCGCTGCACGTATCGGAGGCCGTAGAAAGCAACCCTACCGTGGACATTAACCTGGTTGATAGCAGGGACATAAAATATCTATCATCTACATCACAGGGTACGCTATACCTTGTGTTTTTGAGAATAGAAAGATAGTGGAATAAACCGTGATAAATTTGCACAAATTCTCGAAGCACACGCCTAACGGCATAGCGCCTGCGCCACCAAATGCCGCTAGCGCTAGTGATGCACCGCGGCGTGACGCCTCCGTGAGCCCCGATATGACAGCAGTCCATACAATCGGCAACCGAAAAACGACAGCAACGACCGAACACGAACCGCTTTACACCTCTAGCGACCTAGAACTAAGGTGCCGACGACGCTCTCGCAGACGCTAAAGCCCTTATAGTTCCTAGATACTTAAGAGCTTAGAGTAATGTGATATTATATCACGAGTACTGTACCGTGAACCTAATATCCTATAGTCCCCTAAGGTGAACGCCAGTTTATTGGCTCGTAATCTAGCGGACAGTCTATTTAAGCACTTGCAGATTATCGTCGAATCAAAGACGGACGCCAACGCCTCAACCATGCAGCACGTGAGGAGTCTTCTTGACCGCTCACAAATTTCTCTAAAACAAACGGGCAGGAAGCAGTGTATTTCTCTGAAAACCGCAGGCCACAGTTGAGCAATGGCCAGCAGCGCTTTATATAAGCTATGCCCCTTAGGCCCCGTCGCTGGCCTCATCCGCCTTCTCCGTCTTCACCCATCGCTGGATCCCGATAAACCTCTCACCGCAACCCTCTATGCAACATCGCTGGACGAGTCTGAAAGGACGTACGAAGCTCTGTCGTATTGCTGGGGGGACGAAACGAAGCGCGGCTCAATCCTTGTCAATGTTCAAGACGGGAACGAAACGAAAAAGCTCCAGATATCCATCACCCGGAGCCTAGCGGAGGCCTTTACCGATCTGCGGGCATCCTCTACCGACCGGGTTCTCTGGGGTGACGCAATATGCATCAACCAGACTGACAACACGGAGAAGTCAATCCAGGTTCGCCAGATGCTCCAGGTTTACCAATCCTCGAGCCGCACTGTTGCCTATCTCGGGCGCGATACGGGTGGGATGCAAGCTGCCATTGCCCACATGGATTACCTGTGGGCGGTCGAAGGGAAGCCCAGATCTTATGCTGAAGGGATATCTGCGGCGTGGCACCCAATTAAGGGGCTTGTGCACGCCGACAAGACTTCGTCACTCGCAGGTGGTTCTCGAACACCATTCGTGACGAAAGCACAGCTCCCAGAGCCCGACCTGGAAACCTCGTCGCCACGAAACCTCGTGCGCGGAAAAGATGTCTTGGCTTCACCTGGAGACATAGAAGTCTCCTGGATAAAATGGTTCTCTTTTCCCTGGTTCACACGTGCGTGGACCACGCAGGAGTTCGTCGGTGCATCGAATGTTCTCCTCCAACTTGGACAGGGAGCAGTAACGTTTACCCTCTTCGATATGGCTAGACTAATTTTTTTCCTCCACGAGAAGAAGCCGGTAGAACATGGCACTGTGTTGCTCGATCACATCCTCGGCTGCGGCGGTGCCATGAAGATGGTTCAGATGCTGAATCTCAAAATACATCGAAACTTGAGCGTCGGCGAAGTGTATTACCGCTTTGAGGTGTCAGAGAAACATAAGGCATCACCGACGATCAAAGCAGGGGACCCGAGAGACAGACAGTGGGCTATTTTGAGCCTCTCTGGAGACCGTGACGAGCCTCTGCTCCAGGCCGACTACGATCTCGACGTGAAGGACGTATATTTGCGCTTCAGCCGACACATCATTTCTAAGGGTGGCACGCGTCATCTTATAAGAGCAGCGCCTCATACCTCGTTGGACATGCCATCGTGGGGCCTAACGGACGGCAGTTGGGTCCCTGGTCAGCACCTTTCTCATTTGCAGGCCATTGGTGACCGAACTGCCCTTTCGGAACGTGGGACTGCATCCGAGAGAGAGCCCACTCTCAGTCCCGACGGTACACAGCTCGGTGTCCCCGCTGTGCTCGCGGATAGACTTCAATGGGTTGGACCACAGCTACCAGACTACAAGGCGACCACACTTGGCTCCATCGCAGAAACTTACCCAATCCTCCACGCCGTCATCAAAGCCATCGACGAAGCTGCCGCCCCGACATTCTTCATGCTCCCATCAGAGACACCTGAAAGGGCTATTATCGAGTTCTTCCGCGGTATCACATTTCATTATAATCCCAGGAGCGAATACAATGCAGTCACCGGCAAGGCTCGATTCAATGCTAGATGGGTTAGCTACCTCCGGCCGTGGCTGGAAAGCACAGAGCTTGCTCTTGAGATACTTGACGAAAACGGATGTTTTGCATTGCATCCTGCATCTACGCAAGCAAGAGACTCTTCCGTGTTACATCACTCGCCGTTCTTTGTGAAGGTTCGGAGAGACGGTTGGCCTAGCGCTATGATCAAAGTCACTGGGTATTTTTTGGAGGCTCCAAGCGATGATAGCGAGGGCCACGACCCGTTATTGTTCCTAGTCTTACAACGATTCTTGCCTGTGATTTGGTGGCACTTTGGTGGGCGCATCTGCGGCTGGCAGTCCCGGAGGGTTGGTAAGAGCGAACAGGGATATTTGTGTAACCTAGACCCCAGAACTCAGGTCGGTGACTATATCGCGCTGATGCAATCTACGCATACTACTATCCTTCGGAAGACAGAGATGGGTTCCTTCAGGATTGTTGGAAATGCCTATGTCCACAGATTACAGGAGGGGGCAGAGCTGCATGGGCAGCTAGTTGAGGATATCTGGCTATGTTGATCGTGCAAATAATGTCAGTTCGCATTCAATAGTATTGATGAGCCTCACTCCAGCAGACTGTGCCGCGAAGGGACGTTTAGTGCGGAGCCTAGTTTTAGTGAAATCTAGTTTACATCTAAAATCAGCTTTCAAGTGGCACCACCGCAGATTACCGTTACTAAGCCCGTGATCATAAGACGAAGACTTAATCTCGCGTGTCTTAGTAGGCTGCTAATCTTACTATATTTAGTATAGTACGCCTACTAAGATTATATAGAAGTTATATATTTTATTAATAGATATACTATTTCTTATAAGACTTAGAGGCTTTTAGAAAAAGTAAAATATATGTTTTTTTACTATTTTTTTACCTACTTATATAAGATAATACTCTTAGCTAATTTAACTAGGAGTATTATCTAATCTTAGCTATAACTAAACATTATAATAAAACTAGTTATATATAATAAAGGCTTAATCTTAATCTATAGTTAGTCTATTTCTTAGATAATAAGTTAGGTTAAATATTATAAAGTAATAATAAAGTTAATATTACGTCTCTATACAGTACGTCTAGTACTACCTACTAGACTAAAGGCTAACTACGACCTATGACGGCCGTGGTTTAGATAGTGCTATAACCTACGATCGTAGTCTAATAAGTGCCCCCCCTCTACAGCGAGAAGACACCTATCCCTAGGTGTAGTTGCCTCCCTAGAATCTAGTAATTTAGTTCTACTCTAGCCTTTACGCTAGCATAGTAAGATCGTAGCCTTCCAGAAGGGCATATCTAGTCCTACACCAGTAGCCTAGCTAGCTTACTTATATACTAGAGCTAGGGCGGAGATCAAACCCATAAGTAGAGTATAATTACATCTACTTATTAGACCTGTTAGTTATCTAGCTTTAATACTCTAACTATTAGAAGTAGCTAATAGCTTATTAATTATAATTAGTCTTTTATTAAATACTATATTAATAGTTAATAAGATTACTTAGTAATAAAAACTTTTATATTAATTTTTTATATATTAATAAAAATACCTTATCTAATTTATATTAATTTTATTTATTATTTAATTATTTAAACTTATATTAATATACTAATCTAATAATAAATATTTATTTTTATATTAAGGTATAAGGTAATTTTAGCTTTTTATTATAATATATTATAATATTATTAAGTCTAAGAAATTTATTATTTAAATTATAATAATTTATTCTTTATTATTAAGTTATATTATTTTTACTTTTTTAACTTAATTAAAGCTTATAATAACTATTCTTATTATAATAAAGTCTATTAAAAACCTAGTCTTATTAAAGTTATAAATATTAGACTTTATAATATTATATTTTATAATTATATTCTCTAAGAGTATAAACTAATTATAAATAATAATTAGATCTTTATATTTAGTTTTTTAATAGTTATATCTTTATTAAAATATATAATAAACTTTAATTATTATTATATAAGGTTTTTTACCTAATATACTTTAATATATTTATTATTATATTTTATAAGTAGTTAGTTTATTATATTTTTTATATTAATATATTAAAAAGAAAGTCCTTATAAGTCTAGCTAAAGAATATATTTTATTATAGCCTTTTCTTCTAAATTAATAAGTTTTTTTAAATTAAGTATAAAATAATATTATATAACTTAGCTATTATATTAATTATATATAGTTATTTAAGATATATTATAGATTAATATAGCTTTTCTATAGCTTAGTTTTAGATTTTTTTTAAGAGCTTTAAGGGTAAGGATAATACCTACTTCTTTTAAAGGGATTTTGATAAATAGTTATTAAGTAATAGAAGTACTAAGGTAAAAGGTACTAAAAACTTTATAAAGTAAGTGACTTACTTATCTAGGTGACTTACTTATTAATTATATTAATATAATTTAAATGAAAAGATAATAATTAATTTAAATTATATTATAATTAAACTTAATAACCTTATATATAGTTTATAATATTAAAGGCTTTTTTTAATTCTTCTTAAATATAATAATAAAGGTTATAATAAAAAAAACCTTATTAAAAATTAAAATACCCTTAATCTCTATTAAAAATACTAATACGTTATTATAATAAAAACCTAAAAAACTATTTAAGAAACTAAAATATTTAATAAGAAGAGTCTTAAGCTAATTTAATCTAAGTTAATTAAACTATATAATTAACTTATTTTAAATAAATTTAATTATTAAATTAAGATATAAATAAGAAAATAGTAAGTAAATAACCTATAGATATATCTTAATTAGAAAAGAAAGTTAAAAGTAAAAAAGAATATATTTAAATAAAAATTAAAATAATATTCTATTAAATAACTAATAATAACTACTAATTATAAATCTAATAATTATATAAAAGAATTTTTATTTTTATTTTTATTTTTATAATAAAATATAAAATAATAAAACTATTATAATATTTATAAAAGCTATTTTTAGCTTAATCTAATATAAAATACTAAATTAGTTAAATACTTATAATTATAATTATATTTAAATTATCTTGAGGTATTAAAGTATTAGATTAATAACTTATAAATATCTTAAAACTAATAAAGAAAAGATATGTTAAAAATAAAGAATTAGATTAAAGATTAAGATATTATTTAAAAAGTAAATAGTTAAAATAATATTAATTAAAAAATAAAAAACTATAAAAAATAAAAAAGAACTTCTTATTTTTATTTATTACCTTATAATAAAAGACTTAGTAGTTAAAAAGCTTCATATAACCTTAAAGAAAATACTACTTTTACTTAGTCTCTTTATAAAATACCTTTACCTTTTTATTTTTAAAGATTTTAATATAATTTATATTATTTTATAATAGTAAGATATTAGATAAATAAATTATAAAGAATTTAAAATAATAAAAAAGATAATATAGAAAAATAAGAAGTTAGATTAAAATTAAAATAATATTTAACTAAATAAATATTAAAGAATTAGTAACTTAAAGTTTAATAATTATAAAAAAAAATTATTTATATTAATATTAATTTTATAATAAAATATAAAACTAATTTAAACTACTTAAAATATTATATTAGTCAGATTTAACCTTTATAGTATATATAATATTATAAACTTAGATAAAAGGGCTTATCTCCCCTAAAAATTAATATAATATCTTTTTCGCCTTTTTTATATTTAATTTCTACTATTTACCTTATAATTAGGAGCCTACTAAAGGTCCTCCTTAATTTCTAATAATATTATAACCTATAATAACCCTTTTATACTATAATATAATTCTAGTTATCCTATATAATATATAATAATTCTAAATATATTATAGTTAAGATTAGAAGATAATAAGTAAATTAAATATACATATATACCCTTAGAGGGATAATATCTTTAAATTATATTATAGCTAAGTCTAATGACCTTATATATAGCTTATAACGCTATAGGCTTTTTATAGTTCTCCCTAAATATTATAATATCTAAAAGATATTATTTTTAATCTCTTTTTTAAAATACTTTTTATAAATTATTTATTTCTTAATTATAATATTATTTATAATATTTAAAAATATTAAAATATTAAAGATATAAAAAAAAAGCTTTTATTATAATAAAAGATTTTATTATTATTAATAATAACTTAATTCATATAATTAAGGAGTTAATTATATTTAAAAAAAAAGATAATAATTAAGATAATAAGAAGAAAAAATATACTTTAAAAAAAAGAAGATAAACTAATATAAAAAAAGTCTAATAACTAAAAGTTATTAATAAAAAGAAGTCTTAATCTAAATTCTAAGTTCTTTAAATTAATAAATAATAAAAATTTATTTATAATTTATAATTTATATTTAATTTTAATTATAAATAACTTTTAAAAAAAAACTTAATAAAAATAATATTATTAAGTTTTTTAGGAAATTTAATAATTAACTTAATATTTAAAATATTTTAATTATATATTAAGTTAAAAAGTTATTAAAAGTAACTTTATTTTATATATTAAAAAAGATTAAGTATTTAACTTATAATTATAAATAAAATAAAATAAAAAAGTATTTAATAAAATATTATTTTAAATAAGATAATAAAAAGAATATAGTCTTTAAATTAGGTTATTAAGGTATAATAAAAACCTTTTAATAAATAATTATTATACAATTAATTAAAAATAAATAAAAAATAAATATTTTTATAAATAATTAATAAAAACCTCTTTATATTAATCAATTAATCTAAGTATTTATAATTAGCAATTTTATTAAAATCTATTTAAAAATAAATAATAAATTTAATATTAAAGTTATTTAATCTAATAATATAATTTATAAAGAAATGTATAAATAGATCTTTTAGTTTATTAAGGATTATATTTATTATCAATAAAATAAAAAATATAATAAATCTATTAATTAAAAGGTCTAAGTAATAATAAAAGAAAAAAAGATAAAGAAAATAAAAAATATAAGGTTAATATCTTAAAAGAAAGCTTTAATATTAGACTATAAGACTAAGCTATTAAATATAATAAAAAAAGTAAGGTAAATAATAATTTATAATATAAAGTACTAAAAAAAAGATAAGGTTTAAATCTAATAATATCATAAACTCTTTAAGATATTTAAGAAAGTACTTATTAATATTAATAATATTAAGATAAATCTAAAGTAATTAAAAAAAGATTAGGACTTTATTATTATTATTATAAAAGTAAATAAAAAATAAAGGTATTAATATTATTATAAAGAAATTATTTTTTTAATTAATATAAATCTATAAATATAAATATTATAATATATTTTTATATATATAATTTAAATATTTACTTTTTATCTTTAAAAGTAAATAATAAATACTTAATCTTTATTTATATATTAGTTTATTTTTAAGGTAAATAAGTAATTTATAAACTTATAGTCTTTTAGGCCTTAAAGGTTTTCATATTAAAATTTAGAAAATATATACTAACTTTATAAAAAATATTTAGTTTACTTTTAAGATTATAAATAAATTATTTAATATAAGAAAAATTATAGTATTAATTAAAAAATATTTTACATATAATATAAAAACATTAAAAAAATATAAAAAATTAAATACATATAAAATATAACCTTATAATAACTAATAAAAAATCAAAAAAATATATTTAATAATATAAGATATATAATTATTATTTTAATTTTTTAATTTTAATTATAAAAATTTTAATAATCTTTTTATTTATAATTATATATTATTAATAAATAAAGTTATAATCTTTAATAATATTATATTTAAAATAATAATAAATATAATTAAAACAAATTATATAAATTAAAGTTTATATTATTATATAAATAATTAATTATAAATAAAAGTCTATAATAATACTTTATATTATAAAAAGATATCTTTTAAAATAATAAAGACTATAATATACCTTTTTAGTATATACCTAGAATATAACCTTTATATTAGAATATAAAATAAGTTTTAGCCGTTACTTACCTATAGGCTACCATATAGCACTAGGCGTATAGTATGGTAGTTAGTATATTATATATTATATCTATAGTAATGTAACTTAATAATTAAATAAATGAATATAAGTATAAGCGATTTGATTACGCCTTAGCGATGGCCGCTCTTGAAATTCTTTTCTGCTATCGTCCTCTGCGTTTCTTTTCACGGCACGGCGCTCCGCCTGCCGCTGTCTCCTTTTTGCGACTTATAGTGCGAGGTCCTGAGACTTACCCCATGGACTTTCACAACATGACTTCGGGAAATGGTCCACGTGGACGAACTTCTCCTGCCTGCATTTGGGAAAGCCTTCAACCAAACTACTTCATTTCCCAGCACTATGTTACGATTAATCAATCTGCAGACCCTCAACGTTATTACAAACGGTGTTGCTAATAATACAGCAATATGACAATATATGGCCGTACATATGATATAATGTACACATTCATCAGATGCATGTCTTGGGCTTGGGTCAGATGGTCAATGTCTCACTTGCTACCAACTATACACAACAAGCAGGGCCGAATACAGGCGATGCACAACCTCTGACAGGTCAAATATTTAGTGTACATGAGAGCTATATCCACTCTAAAAAGACTGTATATATGACCACTAGGAGAAGGACAGTTGGCAGCCGTTCGGAGGAAACCTGCCTTGTCTTGGGAGCGCTGGATCGGCGCCGCCGTAGATCAACCGAGCGCCGCGTTCGGATCGGGCTGAATAGTGCCATCTAACAGGCATCAATCCTTTTCAGCCCAACTGTGTATTCGTATGATATACAGTGGCGCTGATCACTAACCACCGTAAAAGTAGGCAACGTACCGATAATCCGTCAAGATACAAACTGGAGCAAACTGGCGAGGTTTCAGTGACACGTCACCACCTAGAAGGAGCGCCCTGTTCCAAATAACGTTACCTAATACTGCTTTTGGCAGAACTATTAGCGTTCCCACGGCTGGCCATGGACATTGCTAGTTAGTAATATTACACTTTCACCCCATCGTTTGTAATAGTAGGTGGCAAATTATTGCCGACATTAGTGCCACGTTATTGCGCTGTTCAATTTTCATTATTGCCGGCTGCCTAATGCAATATCCATCGATACCCAACACATGCGAAATGAAATACAAAGTCCCTTGTATGCAAAAGACACCGACAGAAATCTTCGCATGCGCTAGCACATGTGGCAGATTTACGGAGAAACATGTCCGTTCAGCTAGATACAATAGCCAAGATTAGTCTAGCAGAGTACGTTACCGTATCAAGACCAGGACAAGTGATGAGAGATTTATCTGCAAGTCGATCTCGGGGAAATCCTCGCACTAGCAACGTAAATAAGCACAATCTAGTTATACGCCAGCTCGCTCGTCAAGGAGTTTAATTAGACAGATATCAGCCAGAGAAAGCCCGCTTATGGTTAATGAATAGCCTCACCACTGACGGAGACGACCCAGAACAATGATCTTATAATGATATGCCTTCGGTATGTGGGCTTTCGGGTTGAGCCAGGTTCTCCAGTCGTTCCTAGTTTTTTTCGTGCGCTCGTGGTACCAGCAAGTTTGAGGCAAGCTTCACAAACAATAGGTTACGCATTGTCTCAGAACCTACGTGAATGTTGATGACATTGAATTGCTTTTTTAGCCCCCTCTTCGGCCGCGCTAGTTTGCGAACCTGTGTCTCAGCAGTTGGAAGAAACTCTACAAGACAGCCTCCTTTCTTCATATCTTTGGCAAAGTTGCAGAAGGGGCTTTGTGAATTTGGAGGAAGGGGAGAGCTGAATCTTCGCTTATGTAAGGCGTTGCACCTATTTACTCGGATTCGAGTGCATTAGGCCCCGGTACGCAGCACAACAAAAAAGCTTCACAGCCATTCAGCAGACCTTTTTCAACAACGAGGTATCGGTCTATCAGTGCTAGTACTTTTCTTTCCCTGCAATCTGCAACTGGTTATATGGGAGATTCACACAGCAATAGCGAATATACTCTAGCTTCCGCGCGTGCAAAGACGGAATCAGGAGATTGGGCATCACAAGACGTGAATACTGCGGTTTGTACATCAGAGGAACAAGCACGGGCGACCAGAGAAATATGCTTTACAGGGCTACCTTCTCCGTATCCCAGAGTCGCTAATTGTTTGGGCCTCTACTAGAGTGATACCTTCTTGAGCAGTACGCCCTTCGCATCATCGTCTCCTATAATTATGAAAATCTGCATCCTCCAAGCGGCCTATCCTAAGGACCACCTTCTACGCGAGCACGACGAGTATCCGAACCCGGGACTATATGTTTCGCAACATGAGTTTCATCATCGTTTCGTCGAAAAGGTCAACTTTCGCAAGCAGATTGATGATGCTGTGGGAGAATGCTTTGATTTCTTCTTCAGCTTTCTATGGGGGCAGCCTGAAGATGAAGTAGCCGGCATTCAGGCTACCGAGTACCTCGAGAGTCTTCGTGTACCCTTTATTGGCTTGCGAAGCCATATTCTACGAAAGAGTAAGACCGCATTTTGCAAGGCTGCGCGTAAGAACGGCAGCCCACCCGTACCGAGCGACGATACGAACCGATTCCCCCTAATGGTCAAGCCTGCGAGAAGCTGCGCAAGTCAGTTCATTAACGACAGAAGCCTGTGCTTCACAGCGATTGAAAGAGACGCTGCAATTGTCGAGCTGGACCGGCAACTTCAGCCCGGGCGAGCCAGAGGCGAGCAAAACAAGTCTCCAGATGGTAAGGGCCGTGGTCTTTCTGCAAAGGAAGGTCCGCGTCTCTCAATCGACAACTTACCTAGCGACATAATTGTGCAAGCCTTTATACCCGGGAGAGATTGTTCTGTTGTTGTGGTGGAGTTTGGCGACACTCCTGTGGCGTTGAACCCAACCTTCTACCGCTACCCCCCTGGCATTGAAGCGGGTGCCGACAGCTTTCTGACTTTCGATATCAAGTTCCACCCAGAGCTAAGAGAGAGCCTTATGAAACGTCAGGATAATCCCGCGCTCTTCGATCTGGTGCAGAAGCTCGCCATCGAAGCTTTTGAAATCAACGGCATGAAAGGCTCCTCGTGGGGCAACGTCGACTTTCGCATCACGCCCGAAGGCCAGCCTATCGCCATTGAGGTTAATCCGATGCCCGCCGTGTTTCTACCCGAGTCTTTTGGTTTCGAGGATACAGTCATCAGACACAGTCTACCGGGCGAACATCGCGCGCTTGTCAACATTATGCTCGCCTCTTACTTCAAGCAATCGAAGTCATACGATACAGAACGACAGGCGGTTATTCGCCACGAGTACGATAGAATAGCCCCAAATTACGACAGTGACTTCAGTCCGCTGAGTACAGTTGTTACCATTTTAGGCAAACTGCTTGCTAGGTTTGACTTTGACGGGAGCTTGCTGGACCTTGCATGTGGAACAGGAGTCGTCGGGCAAATGATCCGCGCAAAGCAGCAGCAGCAGCAGCAGCATATTTCTGCCAAGGCGCCCATTTCCAATAATGCTCGTCATGTGGGATTGGATATCTCACCTGAAATGGCTCGGCTTGCCAAAGCAGCAGGCTACGACGAAGTCATAGTTGGATCCATGCAGAATTGCCTGCCAGAGGTATCTGATATGTTCGACCATGTCTTCTGCTACCAGGCCATTCATTTTGTCAGCATCTACGAAGTTTCATTGGTTCTGACACGAAGCTTTCTGATTGCGAAAAAGTCTGTGACCATTGGCGTGGATGAGATTCCCGACGAGTACAATGAGAGGATCAAAGCGCTGCCACCTCCCATCAACAAGATGACAAGCATCAACCACTTACAAGAAATAGAAGCGTTCGGGGTACCAAGAGGATGGAAGTTGGCGATGCAGGAGCGGTCATTCGGGTGGGCGAGCCCGGCCACAGGAGCGCGAGTCTACACCAATTTGTTTCACTATGAGAGGTTGACCGATGAGAGTGTAGCTGTAATGGCACATTCGCACTCTTCATTGCCGTTAGCAAATGGCACTTTAGTCAACAACCACTACAGCCACGATTAAAATGGTTAAAATCAGGATATTTCTCTGCTCGCTTAACAATCTATAACCATTGTCGTAAATAGTGCAGCCGAATGTAAGACATTATGAAATGTAATAGTATTCCGCTAGACTATCTAATCATAAAATGCTATTCTACTAGACGTTAGTAGTAAAACTGCCTCCAGAACTGGGACCGTGCTTCGCCGAAATGAGGGACCAGTGCAGCCGATTTTCAAAGACCTTGGACCAAGTAACAAGAGAGATGGAAGGGACACGATATTTTTTACTGCCTATGGCCGTATGTGCCATGCATATGCTTATAAGAGATCAGCATCTTAACAGCGATCTGCATGGTTGACGCAAACAAGATGAAAAAGCTATGATAGAGGGGGGGTTAAATATTAGGGGTCCAGGGGGGTTCCGGTGTCTACAGCCCGCGCCAGCACCGCGGCGCCGGACTGGCGACGTTCAGCTAGCGCCAACGCACCGTACATTACGGAGCAAGCTAGCATCGCCTAGTTGTCGCACGTCCAAAAACGGAGGCACACAACACCACTTGTGGGATCAACGACTGCATTTTCTGGGTTCTGGATAACCGCTATCAAGCGCAAAAATAAAAGACATACAGCAGCCGGTGTTCGCTGGTCGTCACCGACCCAACTACTAATCTGCCGGTCAGTAGCTTGATTTCCGCGGAGCAGACGGGACGCGATATTTTCTACTGTCTGTGGCCGTATGTACCATGCATACACTTATGTGGGTACATATATTGAACAGGAAAAATGCCGGCAAAGACGCATCCGAAATCACATCAGGAAGCTCCGACGTCAATGCAACCTTCTATTACCCTGATGACTATAATGTTTTTAATTCTGCTAGCTCTAGGCCGACGTTTTGTTTTGCTGTTGCCCGAAATGGCCGGTTGACTGACATCTTTTTCGCCACCCCAAGGCTGCTCATGCTGGTCACGCGTTACAGGGAGATGCTGCAGGTTGTGCCAATTGTCGCATTACTGCTACCTCGCGTTACGCCAAGCAACAAAGGTGTAATTACATGGCAGCAACAGTTTATCGCACCTGTCCTTGAACAATAAAACAATTTATAAGTCGGAGCAAAATGTCCGGTCAGGTGATACTTCCATGATCTCGATGGCTTCTCATGAGCTAACTCTAAATGGCAAGACTGTAATTGAAATATTGAATGGGGACGGAGCTTTTTTATTGGGATGACACTCGGCCGCCCCGCAACCGTTTTCCTGATCACCATCACTACTTTTTCCTCATGCACAGTCGCCTTCGTGTTCAAGATTCTCGTATCTTTCTCTGCCACTCGGTAGTATAGAGCGGTTCGCACCTTCAGTACAGCTGTGCTCGAATGCACTTCTTTCCCAAGGCAGACGCTGGTCTTCTAACGTCATCGCCAGACGCCCACAGTCCCCCCGTTCGGCCCACCACCGTTGGACCTGTGTATGATGCCGACAACATCGGAAGGCCAGTTGAGCCATGGACTCTGGAGCTGGAGTCTAACTGCTACCCACCAAAGTTAGCTCCTTTTGCGCCTTCATCGATACCGAAAGAAACGGCTGCGCTCAGTTGCCGGTATTTACGAGCTCATTTGGCCAAGAATGAGCGACTAAGGTTATCTATGCTCTGGTACTATGGGCGGGATCTCGAGAACGAATCAGAGTTTATTGCAGGCCTGCAAGAAAAGGCATGTCTTGCCCAAGAATCATCGGGATGGGAGTTTGCCGTCATCGGGTTGCTTGATGTCAACGTCTACATTCGCTTAGCAACGGTTGGGCTCAAGCTTGGCATTCTACCCCGCGGGGAAACAATCTGTGCGCACACGGTCACACAACCGCCCGGCGTATGTATTTTGTCGTCCATTATCTAATCGGCATCAGCTAATGTTTCGCATGCAGAGTGTCTTTCTCATTCCAAATCTCCAGGAGGATTGGAGATTTCAAGACTGTCCCTACGTCGAGCAAGGCGGGTTGAGAGCGTATGCTGGCATACCTCTTCGGATGCAACACGAATCTGGCGAGTGCATTGGACTAGGCACAATCTGTGTCGCCTCGGCGACAAGCCAGCCT
This sequence comes from Beauveria sp. IMV 00265, assembly GCA_001931865.2. Lineage (NCBI taxonomy): Eukaryota > Fungi > Ascomycota > Sordariomycetes > Hypocreales > Cordycipitaceae > Beauveria > Beauveria sp. IMV 00265. Next base: position 16,539 of record MSJG02000611.1, read on the forward strand.
CCTCTGTCTCAGCAGCAGCAGCAGACCCTCACTCGGCTTGCCGATTGGGTAGTATCCGACATTGTCCAGTGCACGCGAGCGCGCCGACAACGAGAGCGCCGTCGACTGGCCGAACTCATTGAGAGCGTTGGAAATAGCGGCGACGACGGAGACTCTCATGAGTCAGTGCTGAGTATTCTCCGACTTGCCTATCCGAGCGAGGTAATCCGCATACAGCCATCAGATGCCGATCGCTGCGACGTCAACGCGCCAGAAACCGTACTGCCGCCGGGTCTCAAGAATGGACTATGGGAGGACACTGCCTACATTGACGAGTTCATCGCGACATCGAATCAAAATGCAACTCCGACGGACAGAATAGTGCGTCTATTGTCTTCGCAATGCGACAGCCAACTCGGCCACTCATTGCTAGTTGTCGGGACCAAAGACTTTCGACGAATATTCGATGATGTTGATGCTTGGTTTATACAATCTTGCGCAAATCTGATAACCCAAATATGGCAAAGCGTCTCCTAACAGAAGCGATAAAGGCCAAAGAGAAGTTTCTTCGGGGCATGTCTCATCAGCTTCGAACCCCACTTCACGGAATCCTCGGCGCTGCCGAGCTTTTGGCTGAGGATTTAAAAGCTCTCACTTTATCCGAGGGCATCTCACCGAATTCAGTCTCAGCGGGCGTGGCAGGTTCTCCCGAGATTGCAGCAAAGACGTCGTTGTATCTTGATACCATCTCTGGCGCAGGCCGGGAACTGATGTCGACCGTCAACAGCATGATCACCTTGAACAGGTGGGCCGACATTGCCCATGCCGAGCGAAGATACGCCACGTATGACGTTGACGCTTTAGAGGAGGAACTATTGAAGCAGGTGTCGGAAGCGTCGCTCAGCCAATCGGGGTTGACTGCTTCAGTATTTTGCCACTGCGAGTTGCCAAGCGGCGCAAAGCTCCGGACGGATATGAACCTTTTGCGAGATAGCCTTTGGCCCCTTGTCCACAATGCTATCCAAAACACACCCAAAGGCATCGTTGCTGTCAGATTCTCTATGCGACCGGGCACAGAAACATTCATGGTTGATGTGGAAGATACAGGCTGTGGCATTCTTCCACATGATCAGGAGCGCATCTTTCAGCTCTACGAAGGTCAATGAGCACTCGACAGGCTCTGGTCTAGGCTTGACCATCTCAACCAAGTTCGCAGCGCTGCTTCATGGCTCAGTCGAGCTCGTCTCGTCACAGGTCAACCACGGTTCGCATTTTCGCGCTACATTCGACGACATTGTTCAAACGGACTCGATCAAATTGCCGCTCACAGCAACGCCATCATTCCAGCATTTGCTCCCGAAATATCATCATTTTGAGACTGACTTGTCCTCCCACCGCCTGTCCTCAAATTTTGCCAAATTCTTGACACACAACGGCTTCACCCGTTCGGACAAATCCACCGGGGATTGTTTGGGGATATTCGAGTACAGCCGGGACCCAGAACAACTTCAAATCAAGGCTGCATCGATGCTCTCAGATCAGGTCGCCGTCTGTCTGGTGCCAAAGTCAGTCGATATAGAGTCTCTTGAGATGTTTCCCAGATTGCTATATGCAAGCGCGCCATTCTCCACGTCGAAGCTTTTCAGTGTTCTTCAGGAGGTTGATGAAATGGTCGCAGAATTGCATGACTCGTCAAGTGGTGAAAAGCAAGCATATTTTGATCGACCTCGTTCGTCTACAAATGTCGACGAAGGCTATAACTCTATGAATTCGTCCTCGCCTCAACCTTTGAACGAAGATTCGAGTGGAGTTGCCGAGTTTGGCGACGGATCGAGCTCAAGCACTTGCTCATCGCCTGTGCGCGAGTCCGCCAACGGGGCCTTGGTGGGCTTGCCTGTGTCTCTGCCGACCAAATCAGCTACGCCCATGGTGCTCGTGGTGGACGACAATGTAGTCAACTTGCGTATCTTGCAGATGTATTGCAAGAAGCGTGGACTGCCGTTTCTCAGCGCTGCAAATGGCACGCAAGCCGTCGAGGTCTTTTCGAAGCACCAGGCGTCATCTGCTGCGGGCGGCGGCGCGTGTATTGAGCTGATTCTCATGGACCTGCAGATGCCGGTCTGCGACGGCCTCGACGCGACGGAGCAGATCCGCGCATTGGAGCGAAAGAATTCCTGGGCCGCTAGTGTTGTCTTTATGGTTACGGGCCAGGACAGTCAATCGGACCGAGAAGCGGCGAGTACTGTCGGTGCTGACGACTACATGGTCAAACCGATTGGCATGGTACGACTCGACACTGAACTGAAAAGATATTTTCCCTTGTTCACTGGTCAGCCTGTCAAATGATGCACGTCACAACAGGAATGTGAATTGAAACGGAGGCCACATTTGTTTCAGGGACCCGCTCCGTATTACACGGGCTGCGATCGTTTCCCAAGAACAAGGCAACAGTGAAGAGCTCCTCTGCGACTCAAGCCTGACATGCTGATGGCAGGCCCGGCGGTGCCATCAGGCAGCCGAGCGGCGACGGAATTTTTTTTGCTCATGTGCTAGCTCAATGAAACGAGCTCCATCCATTTCATTGACATCTGCTCCTCAAGCGTCACGCGAGCGACACGGCAGGACGCACACACCAAGAATTAAGCAGGCCAGCCAAGAACTGAAAAAGACTCTGGAGTACAGTCTGGGACTGCGGTAGAGGAACGGGAGGGGTGCCTAGGTACACCTAAACACGACAAGAGAGCCATCATGCGGCCAATCCTTACCCTGGAGTATAATACACGAAGGGCTCCGTGGCTGAACATGCAAGTTGACCAAGGTTTTGAAGAAGAGGCAACACAGGACTCTCGGCCAATAAGTGCCATCTGCAGCCTCATTAGGCTTGCGAGTAATGGAAAGCAACGACAAAGTATACGAAAGGAAGATGATGTTGAATTTTTTCACCCTCCATCTATAGCGTGTTTTTTTTTAGCTAGCATAATTGGTAATTACATCATATGCATTTTCTGTGTGACTGACTACCCGATAAACTGCCTAATTAGTAAAGAGGGCGCGATAGATGCTCGCTGATTGGGCTGACAATCTTCATCAGGCTGACGGCATTTTCCGTTGACGCCATGCCCAAGGTAGTAAAGTACTGGCCACGTTTGTACAAAGTATGTTGTTTTTGTGCATCGACTCCATGCCATGTCCTCTCTCTCTCTCTCTCTCTCTTTCCTTCTTGAGACAGTATTTAGCGATACGGGCTTGTGGCATCTACATGACTACCATGATGTCTCTACCAAGCGATTTCCTTGTACATGACGATACACACGCACCGACATCTTTTTAATCATGACTTTGTTGCTTTTGTACTTTCTTACCCCCCCTATTTCTCGTGCACTTTTGTCTTCGACGCGCCCAGAGTAAATCAGCTTTTTACTTGCAGTAACCTTCCTTCGTGAAGGGAGCTGACGTGAACACGACATGTTGTGCCATGCAGGCGCTGCATCTAGTTACCTAGATGGTAACGAGCCGAAGATGGGATGCGCATGATCGGCATTTTGCCTGAGCCGAAGCGACTGCAGCCTGTCATGATGGGCTGAGCGGCTGCGGTTGTAGAGTAGGCAAAGGTGCTGCAACGACTGCATGGATGCGCAGGCTTGGTTACACAGCTGTGGTTACGCAGGAAAGAGTACGCAGACATGAAACAAAGGTGTGAATACGCAAATATGAATGCGCAGGTATGAGCCATGTTTGTCTACAGGTTGATTACCTCTGCTAGAATTCCTCTGTGGTGTAATTCTTGTCTACAGAATACCTTTGCTAAAATCCCTGTGCGGTGTGATTCTTCTCTACGAAACTCGTCTTTCGTGGTGATTCTCCAAGAATTTGAAAGCACACCAAGTGTACGCTGATGATGCCCGACGACAACGACGCCAATGACATGTCGCCGAGCTCCTTCAGGAGCCATCCCGTTCTTCAGCTTTCCTTGGCACAGTAGATCCATTCCATTTTCAAATTCATCGTCATACCATTTCTTACATCTTGTTCCTTCGCGTCTCGGAGCGGCTGGGACCGAGAGCCAAGGAGACATTGTCCATGCTCACCATCCCGTAGCAAAAGAGGCCCGTTCGTTTGTCAAAAGTAACGGCAGATGCCCCTTTCGTCTCACTCAAATTAAGTAGGGGGCTTAGCTCAAAGATGCTCACCCGCATCACGGCAAGCCACAATTCTTCCTTTGACAGCCATATTCCGCAGCGTCGCTGTGGTCTCAGAAATCGACAGCAACGGTCGCACATCGGTCGTTCCGAGGGCCGGTGCTTGAGCGCAATGGTGGAACTATTTCGAGCTCGGGAGGGCAGGCAGGCAGGAAAGTCGCAAACTGCGCAGTAGCAGTAGACGAAGGCGGCGGTGGCGGCGACGACGACGACGACTACGACGACGACGCGGGCAGGCTGCTGCCCCTGTCCTCGGCACTGTATCTGTAAGCTAGTCCGCCCTGCGCCGGGCCGAAAAGCCACCAATAGGCCGGCAGCGTTCCCGGACAAGGTTGGCGCACCGAAACCCCTTGGTATGCGGAATCAGGCATGAGCATTAATGAATGATCCGCCGCTGCAACGTCAGCTGTATGTACGCGCAAAGGGCTTGACTGCTAAGGCGAGCATATCGCGGTATCAAGCGTGGGAGGGGCGCGCTGCCGTCCACCTTTTCTGCGTGGGGAGCCGGTTTGACCTGTTCATCCCGCCGGCGAGCTTATCGAGACAAAGTTGCACGAAGCGTGCAACGCGGTTCGGAGTGGGCGTGTTGGGGCTGGGCGGTGCTCATGGCCGCGCCGGGCCCATGTCGGCGGCCGAGGGCCTTTACGGTCCCCCTACCCCCCAGCGGGTTGCGCTGCGCGAAGATGGAGTTGGCGCTCTCTCGACAGAAAGAGTTTGCTTCCGGAAAGAGGAAGGAGGGAGGGGGCGCTCGGCAGCCAGCAGTTTTGTTTGGCTTCGACGATAGCTGCGCGCGGGTCCCAACGGCCGGGGTTGGCGACGAACGGGCTGTCCTGTTGCGTGCAGGATGCGATGATGCGGGCATCTAAACAGGTGGTACGGGACGTTGTGCGTCAGACTAGAAAGGTGGAGGGAGGGGGGCTTTGCTGGGTGTCTCAGAGACAAGGCAGAGACGCTGAAGATGTGATGAATGGGTTTTGAGGCATGGCAGTGCACTGCTAAGACGAATTTCTTGACTGCTTGGCTTTTTTTTTTCGGGAGCGTCGGGGTGCCGTTTGCGTGTCGGCAGGCTCCCTTGCTGCATCTGATCTGTAGGGACAAGGAGCCACTTCTTGTGGCTGGCTGCTTTGTTTGCCAGATGCTGCGCGGCAGCCCAGCCTCGGTTCAGTTGTGAATCAAACCGTTGTATTTGAACTGCATGCGAGACAAGGCCCAACTCTTTGCATCTCGAATCAACGGGTGCACACTCCCCCGTCAGCGTGGCTGGTGTTTGAGCCGCAGGCCCACGCTGACTGACTCTATCTGTAACTTGGCGAACCGAGATCCTACAAGTCTGCTGGGAAGACTATTGACATGCAATGCATATCCGTTTAAAACGACCTTTTATCGTTTTGAATGTATATTGTTGGCCAGCTCCTCTGCTTCTGCGCCAGCGTGCAACTTGTCGTGAAACCTGCAGCAGAATTGTCAGCCCAGACTGTTTTTTTTTTCCCTTCGTAGCCCTGGCGCAGGGCTGCATGCTGCTGTCGAAAACTTCGTCAGCTTTTTCCTTCCCCACTGCTAATGCCGGCATTTGAAGATCCAGCCAACGGCAAGACGATGATGTCTCGGCCTGGGCGGCGACGGCGTTCAGCCTCACGGACAAGGAGAAACAGGGCCGTACGAATACGAAGGGGTGCGGGCAAATTGATGGCGACGATTCAGGTCTAGCGCTTATTCCCGTTCAGTTGAGACAATGTGCATGTCCACAACCTACGTTGAGAAAAAGGGGGAAAACGGAATGAATGAGCTTCCTCTTGGAGATGTGGCATGTAGGTTGTATGAGCCTCGCAGTTTCCTCGCTAGTCAGTCAGTCAGTCAGTTGGTGTTAGTCAGTCATTGATTAGTAATTACACGACTCTTGTTGGACCATGCAGAGCGACCATGAGCCGTGACAAACAGACTGACAAGTTGACCCGAGCACAAGCTGGTCAGATGTCATATTGTTGCACACCATTCTTTTTTTTTATTTGAGTCTTTTTTTTTTATATGCAGACAAATTCCAAGTCAGCCTCTCCCACTGTCTGGAGCCAATCTGCGTCAACTGTAGTCGCCAACAACCAATCAAAATTAGCAGAGAAGGTTATGTGGCTTTTTTTTGCCAAGCATCGTGGATACGGCCGGTGCGCACCACCTTGGACCAACTTGGCAGCTGGGGCAGGGGGGCCCTTGGCGGGCTTTTGGGGGGGCTTGGGGCTTTGGGGGGGGATCTTGACGAATTTCGCGAGGGCTTTTGCGCTAACTCCGGCCTGGTCCGTCTAGCGTGAGCATGTTTGAGACAAATTTCGACCACGACGAGCCATGTTGCAAGAAGGAGTTTTTGAAACCGATAGAGTCGTCAAGAGAAACGAAAAGGTTTGGGGACCATTTTTTTGGTGGTCCACGGGCGGACATCAGCCGAACATGCTTTTGCTTTGCGTTCCGGGGGACAGAGAGCCTTGCTTTCCCACCGTCGCCGGCATCTGACATTTCTGGGGTTAACTGGCCGGGAAGGGGGGGGTGGCATCCTGGTAAGCGACAGCTTGCTCATCGCAAGGCTATCGGAACCTAAAATAAAATATCCGCGAGACAGGCACACACAGACGAACCCTTGCTGGCATTATTCAGCTCTCCCTTGCGTATCAGTAAAGGGCGGTATAGACTGCGCGCATGCCCCGTCGGGCCGTCAAGTATATATTACCCTGGCGCGGCTTACACCGGGGGGGCCTCTTGAGAGGGGGCGAGGCCGGCTAATAATACGTGCTTGCAAGGGTTGAAAAGGCAACGGGGGCAGAAAGACATCAATATAGTATCGAGTACTATATGGGAATAGTATACTACCATATTATACCCCAATGATAAGATATACCCCAATGAGAAGAATACCCGAACAGCAAACCGCAACGCCTACCTACTCCGTAATCCGTACTCCGTACTTGATCCCACAACCAAGCAAGCATGCTTGACTCCACCCCATCTTCTGCAGCCTCACTCTCCACGACTTCTTCAGCTTTTATCCTCAAGTCTGCCTCAACAAATGCCATTCACAGTAACGCCCGAGCCAAAAGTTCCCTGCCTTTTTTTTTTTCCTCCCACAGACCTCTGTGGTGGCGACTTGTCCACGTACATCGTACTACGTTGGGCTGCTGGCAAAGAAAATCATGTGTTTTCTTGTGGCTCCCCGGCTGACTGGCTTTTTTTGAGGCTCTCGACAGAACAACTTCTTCAACGCCACCCCCCCCCCTCTTCATCATCATCATCATCATCCAGTCCCGCTCGTGAAGAGCTGTTTGACTTTTTCATGTACAAGCCCGCCGGCGGAAAAAGAGGTAATGACAAAGAATAATATAAAATTAACCACTTAAAAACTTGAGCAGAAAAACTAGCGCCGCCCCTGGGTGTGTCGTAATCTGACTCAAACATGCTCGGAAAACAGCGCGATAACCAACCCACACGCGCACTTTTTTTTTTTCTTTAACTTTGTATGTTTCTGGATTTTAAAATATGTAACTTGATTCTCACACGCCCCCTTGCCATGTGCTCACAGCAACATGTCATTGAAATTCCGAGTTGTGGATTCCAGAAGCTGGCACAGAATAACTACCTGTATACTCCCGTACGTCAAGCCACACGATGCATCATGCCAGGGCCCAGACTTCGTATCACTGGCCCTTTCTTGTCTGCCGGCGCAGCTTTGCCCCGAATACTGCAAAATCATTGACTTCTTCCACCTCTGCTTTCTTATTGCTCATATTCACATTCTGTGGCTTGCCGAGTCACTTGGGTCAGCAAGCCACGCCTCGTCTAGACTCTCAAGTTGTTTACATTTAAGTTTGAAGCCACCGTCTGCTTTCTTCTTTTTTTCCTTCTCGAAAGCATATAAACCTTTAAGCTTCTTTGACCTTTCTTACCTTTCTCGTCAAACCCTATATGAGCTAGAGAAAGCACCATTTGTCTCGTCTTTATCCTCCCTGTTTCTTCTCTCCTCTTCCCTCCTCTTCCTTCCTCTTCACACCCCCCCATCACAACTGCGCTTGCAGTCCCTAAAACCATGGCGACGCAAAAGAGCGTATCGCAGTCGATTCTCGACATCATCACACAGTGCGCTTTGAACAAATTTGACGACTCGGCACAGCGCATCGTCGCTGGCACGCCCTCCTTCCTGGCCACCATCGACGCCTTTGTCGCCGCTGGCCAAGAGGTCCAGGCATGCCTGCCCTCGTTTCCCTTCAAGTCGGCCAACAAAGAGTACAAAGTCCTCGGATCGCTGCCCGACAAGGCCGAGGAGCTTGCTCTTGCACGCCTCAACACCATGTGCCGATGCATTCGCGAAATATACCCGCCCGGGGCGCGCGTCACCATCATCTCTGACGGCATGACGTACAACGGTACGCTTACACGGCCTTGTTCCCCCCGACAAACACTTTACTAACATCGTCAACAGATCTTCTGTCCATTTCGGACCGCGAAACCTGGCAGTATGGCGAGGGCCTCCGAAGAATGGCCCACGAAAAGGGCTTTAACCACATTTCCTTTGCGCGCATCCGCGACCTGGTCGACTGCGACCTTCCCGACAAGCTGCGTGAAATCACCTACGTCGCAAACTGCACAAACATGCGCCGTATCCTCCTCAACGTCCACGGCCGCGACGACCTCGATATTGACAAGGAAATTGTCGACAACCCCGACACCAAGCTCACCTATCTAGGCTACCGCCGCTTTCTCGAGTCCGACCTCAAGCACATCTTCCCCCCCGACAAGGACCGCACCAACCGCGCCTACAAGCGCGACGTAAAGTATCTCGCCAAGCAGATGCTCAAGCGCGGCTATGTAAGTGTGGCAAGAGTACAACACAGAACAACCTCTAACAAGAACAGGCTTTTGCCGGCGCCGTCAAAAAGGCCTTTCCACACCATCTCCGCCTCTCCATCCACGAGTCGCTCGGCGAGCACAAAGTCTCCATTAGTCTGCTCGACACCAAGACGGGCTTCACCACACCCTGGCACTGCAGCGTCGCCCAGCTCGCCGACGGCCAGTGGATCAGCGCCCCCAAGGGTGAATTCGAAAAGGACGCCCGACTCGAGGTCGTCTTTGAGCACGGCCGCCCCTCTTACTTCCGCGAGAAGCCCCGCGACGCCAACTCACCATCGACCACCATCACCGAGTCATGGGCTGCGTTTATGCCCGCCAAAAAGTTTAGCCCTTCGTCCGCCACATCCTCTTCCTCCTCCTCCAGCCGACTATCCGACGCCGGCCGCAGCAGCACCGGCAATACCTCGCCACGCATCGGCCTCGGCATCAGCGGCTGCACCACGCCCACACGCGGCGACGTCTCCGAGTCTGAGCTTGTGGTTTCCAAGGAATCGAACCAGGCGCCTGACTATGGACGACGATTGCTGCCTCAAATTATCGACGAGCGGGCCGCTTCGCATCCGGAGCAGATTCTGTTTTCGCTGTCGACAATGGTCAAGAATATGCTCGAGTTCCGGGAAATTTCCGCAAGACAGTTTGCACAGGCCATTGATAAGACGGCATGGTGGCTACAGAGCAAAGTCGGCAAGCAGACTGCCATTCAACCCATTGGATACATCGGACCTCGTACGTTTCCCTGACTGTCGGTGCTGCAGCATGCTAACTTGAACAGACGATCTCCGACATATCCTGTTGACATATGCCTGCGTCAAAGTAGGCTATGCTGTAAGTCGCATTCCCACTCACCTACTTGCTTGATTGCTGACACCTTCAGGCCCTCTTCCTCTCGCCCAAGAATAGCACCCAGGGCGCCCTCGCCGTTCTCGAAACCCTCAAGTGCAACATCTGGGCCAAGGCCGGCGACGCCCCCATGGTGCCCCTCATCCACGAGGTTCTCCGCGAGCGTCCCATGACCATCCTCGAGCTCCCCACCCTCGACGACCTCCTCGACGCCGCTGGCACCGCTGCCTACCCCTACACCAAGACCTTTGCCGAGGCCACAACCGACCCCTTCTGCTTCCTGCACACTTCTGGCAGCACCGGCGTGCCCAAGCCCATCCCCTGGTCCAACGGCCTCATCGGCACCATGGACGCAGTACGGCTTCTCCCGCGCGTCGACGACGACCACGGCCTGCTGCCCTGGACGGCTGACTGGGTGGCGCACGACCGCGTCTACTCGTCTTTTCCCATGAGCCACGGCGCTGGAATCATTATGAACGTCCTGCTGCCCGCCCTTTTTGACCTGCACTGCATCATGGGTCCCGTCAACGTGCTGCCCAACGTCACCCTCGTCGAGGCGCTCGCCGAGCAGGCCCGCATCGACATCTGGAGCATGGTGCCGTCTCTGACCGACGAGGTCGGCGAGACTCCCGACGTGCTCGCCAAGCTGGCCCCGTCAAAGTTCATCTGCGCCTCTGGCGGGCCCGTTAGCCCCGTCAGCGCCGGCAAGACTAACAAGGTCATTCGCGTGCTCAACCTAACAGGCACCACCGAAGGACTGTTTATCGGCAACCTGGTGCCGCCGCGTGAGGACTGGTTCTGGTTCGCCTTCCACCCGTACTCGGGGTTCGAGTTCAAGCAGCTCGACGAGGACACCTACGAGCATTGGATTCATCGCGACGAGCAGCACGCATCGCTGTTTCAGGGCATCTACCACACCTTTCCCGAGAAGCAGTCCATCAACTTCAAGGACCTGTACATGCAGCATCCGACGAAGCCGTATCTGTGGGCGTTCAAAGGCCGCAACGACGACCTAGTGGTTCTGTCAAACGGCTACAAGATCTCGCCGCTGCAGACTGAGGCGTTCATCTCGACGCACCCTGCCATCAATGGCTGTCTGGTGATTGGCACAGGTAAGCCGCAAGCTGCGCTTCTGATTGAGCTCAAAGATCCCAACGGCAAGACCGAAGCCATTCTTGACAGCATCTGGGACACGGTGCAAGAGGCGAATGTGCAGATGCGCCACAAGAACCAGCTGTTGCGTGACTTTATCGCCTTTGCCGAGGCCGACAAGCCCTTCATTCGAACGGACAAGGGCACCGTCAAGAGGCCAGCGACGCTAAAAGTGTATGAGGACTACATTGAGCGCTTCTACAGCTCCCGCAACAGCGACGTTCCCGTGTTTGACGTGGACCTGAGCTCTTTGGAGTCGATCCAGCATGATGTTCGCGAGCTGTTTGCCTCGTATTTGGCCGAGGTCCGCGACGTCCCACTCGACGCAAACCTCTTTGAGCTCGGTTTCGACTCGCTCGCCGTATTTGCCGCCATCAAGACGCTTCGGATCGTTACTGGTCTTGCTGATCGTCTGAGTGCACGTCAGCTGTACGCGAATCCCACACTGAGCGGCTTCGCGTCGGTACTGCTTGAGCTTTCCCAGGAGACCAGGGCGCATAGCCCTGATGCCGCTAGCAGCAAGATGACGAAGCTGCAGCGGCTCATGGCAAAGCATCAAGCGCGCCAGTCGTTCAAGCTCAACCCCATGGACTATGTCAACCCCAACCACTACATGGGGCTCGTATTTTACTTTCCCCTGGCTGAAGGTGTTAGCTTCCAGCAAGCGTTTGATACCTTGTCCAAGGGTTTGGATCGCACCATGGACCTGATCCCCGCGCTGGGCGGCAGAATGGTACCCTGCTCCGAGTATGAGATTGGCTACACCAAGGGCGACCTGTGCGTGACGGTTCCTCCGGCGCACATGGCCTCGTCGGCGCACAATAAACTCATCTACAAAGATTGCTCCGATGCGCTGCCCACATTTTCTGAGCTGCGCGAAAAGGAGTTTATGCCGTCTCTGTTCCGCGATGAGGTTATCCTGCAGCAAGATACCTTTCCCGCGCTGCCGACCGACATTGTCGTTGCGCAGGCCAACTTTGTCAAGGGCGGTTGCATCCTCGCCGTGGACATGAACCACTGCTGTCTGGATGGCATGGGCGTCATGATCGCGCTCAAGGCCTGGGCAGAAAACTGCCGCTTCCTGCAGGGCGATGCTACGGCGACGTGCTCCTGGCTCGACGTGGACAGCTTCAACCACAGCTTGCCGGAGATAATCCACGAGCAAGAAGGCTGGACAAAGTCCCCCGAGGAGGTCGACCCTGGTACATGGGGCTTCCTCCCCTTTCAACCCGCAGAGAACTATGCGCCCACCAAGTACATATCGACGGCCGCGGACCTGCCGCCGGCGCCCAAGTACAAGCTGCATTCGGTGTGGCCGCTTCCCCGCGCTGAGCGTTGCCTGAACACGACCGTCGTGGAGATCTCGGCAGAGAATATCCGCAAGCTCAAGAAGCAAGTACTGGCCGACCCCGAGACCAAGGGATCCACGGCTTCGATCAGCGACATTGTGCAGGCCTTTTTCTGGAGATCCGCGATTCGCGCCAGACGCCACGTTGCAAGGGCGGCGGGAGGAGACGTCTCGGAGGAAGACAACGTCTCCATCCTGGAATCACCTACAGATGGTCGGGCGCACTTTTCGTCGCTGCTGCCCGCCACTTACATGGGCAGCATGCTCGTCATGAGCCGCTCGGTGCTATCGGCGGAAGAATTGTGCGCACCGGACACGAGCCTCGGGCGCATCTCCCAAGTGCTCCGTGACACGGCGGCGCGCATCACTCCATCACTGGTACACGATGCGTTTACGCTGTTGCAGTCGCTGCCTGATCACACGCGGTTCTCGACGGCGAATATGGGTCTCGACCACTTGCACGCCATGATTTCAAACCTCATTCTTTTCCAGATGAGCGAGATTGATTTTGGAGGCAAACTTTTTGGAAATAATGGGTTGCCCGAGATGATGCGCCCGCAGCTGGTGCGCGCCCACGGGCGGTTCCGGTTCCTTATCATTTCGCCCATGAAGAAGGACGGCGCGGTGGAATTGGTGCTAGGCACGTTTCCCGAGGAGCTAGAGTTCTTCAAGGCGGATCAAGAGTTTAACAAGTATGCCAAGGTTGTCGATGTGTCGCCTTGGTAATTTCGCGTGGTCGGTAATAGCATAGGGTTTTTGTTAGCGTGATAGCGTATAGAGAAACGACGAGGAAGCCGTTCATGGGCTCTCGTGTAAGTCGCAGAGTGTGGCCTGTAACCGACAATTTGCGGCAGGCGCTAGATTGAGAAAATATATCCCATCTTTGTCCATAGTAGCTGCGAAGGAAAACAAGCACGTCTCCATTTGAAATGAAACGGGCTCAAGACCCGCCGTTGAGCTGAGAAACGTGTGTCGTACAAGTGACAAAGGTCAAAGGGGTGTGTCGTCTGGTAATGGCTCCGTAGAATAACTAACTCAATAGTTATAACATCAGCCCCAGCCTGGGTCGGGCTTTAGGCTAGCGCGGCCGCCGCAAAGCACGGTGAAGGTGAGTGAGCAAGTTTCAATGATACCCCCATTCACACCCCCCATGAATACTCCATAGACACAGCTTCAGAAATGAGGCTTGCAGAAAATTGAGCAAGTTTTTCCAGAATAGCACAAGACATTGCTCCACCTCTGCACACTGCACGTCTGCAGTTGCATTCGGAGCTTGCCCCTTGCGTCCTTGTTAAGCGGCTGCGCCCGTGACGAGAGAGGGAAACCTTCTCAGTCCACCTGGTAGGGGTTCATAAACGACGCTATGCCCTGCCTTGCCGTCTCGATGCGTTTCCTCACCTACCTGTATCACCCATTTTTCCCCTCCCACTTTTCCGCTGGCTTTCTGATAACCGATCGCCACCATGTCCAAAGACGCAGAAGACGCCAAGATCCGCGTCGATGCCGCCAGCGACAGCGGCGATGAGGCGGCCGACATCGAAGCCAGCGCCAGCGCCAGCGGCAGCGGCAGTGGCGCCGCCGCCGGCGAAGAGGTTATCCAAGCGGGCGTCAAGAACATCGAGGCCACGACCATGGCCTGGAATAAAAACACTCTCATCATCGCCTATGTCTTCATCTGGCTAACGTACTGCGTCGAGGGCATGCTAGCCAACACGACGGGAGCGCTCACGCCCTATGTCACGTCGGCCTTTGCGCTGCATTCGCTTACACCGACCGTCGCGATTCTGAGCAGCGTCATCGGCGGCGTAACAAACCTGACGCTGGCCAAGATTCTCGACGTCTTTGGCCGCCCGCAGGGGTACCTTTTCTGCATCGTGCTGGCCACGATCGGGTTGATTATGATGGCCGCGTGCAACAACGTGGAGGCGTACGCCGCCGCGCAAGTCTTTCAGACGGTCGGCAACCAGGGCATCCAGTACAGCTTGTCGGTGTTTGTCGCGGATACGTCGACGTTGCAGAACCGAGGCCTCATGCAGGCCATTGTTAGCACGCCCAACCTGTTCACCGGTTTCCTGGCGGGCCCCATTGCGTCGGGTTTCCTCAAGGGACCAGGCTGGCGATGGGCGTTTGGCATGTTTACCATCATGGTTCCTTGCATCACGCTGCCGTTGTATGGGATTTTGGTCAGCAACTTTCTCAAGGCCAAGAAGCTAGGCCTCGTCGCGAAATCCGAAAGCGGTCGGACGCCGCTGCAGTCCTTTCTGCACTACTGTCGCGAATTCGATGCGGTTGGTCTCATTTTTCTCTCGGCCGGCGTCGCTCTCTTTCTACTGCCGTTTAATCTCTACACGCTGCAAGCACGGGGTTGGACCTCGCCTCTGGTCCTCAGCATGCTAATCATTGGGTTTTCACTCATTGTCGGCTTTGTCATCTGGGAGAAATTTTTTGCGCCCATTACCTTTATCCCGTACTCGCTGCTTCTGGACCGGACCGTTTTCGGCGCATGCATCCTCTCGGCGACACTCTTCATCAGCTACTCGATATGGAGCGCCTTTTTCCAATCGTACTTGCAGGTGGTCAAGAATCTCAGCGTCGACAACTCGACCTATGTCGTGCAAACCTACTCGGTCACGTCTGTCATTTTTGGCGTTGCCGCAGGCGCATTGATCCACAAGACGGGCAAGTTCAAACCTGCGACCCTTTTCTTCGGTGTGCCGCTCAGCGCATTCGGCATCGGACTCTTGATGCACTTTCGCAGTGCTGACAGCGGCATCGGCTACATCGTCATGTGTCTCATCTTCATCGGTATCGCTGCGGGCACCATCATCGTGTGCGACGAGATTGCCATGCTGGCTGCTGGTGCTCATCAGTATGTCGCCGTCTGCCTCGCCGTGCTGGGCATGTTCAGCAACGTGGGCGGTGCCGTTGGCTTCACAGTGGCGTCTGCCATTTGGCAAAACACTTTTCCCAACAAGCTTCTCCAGTATCTGCCCGAAGAAGACCTGCCTAATTTTCCCATGATTTACGGCGACCTCGCAGTGCAGCTGTCGTACCCGGTTGGCACGCCTACCCGAGACGCTATTCAGCATGCGTACAGCGATGCGTACTTGCGATTGCTGGCTACTGGCACCGCCGTTTGGGCGCTTGGGCTGGTCGGGGTGCTCATGTGGCGCAACATCAATGTCATTGGCATCAAGCAGGCCAAGGGGCACGTCTGGTAATGTTTGGCCGTAGCGGGTGCTTCAGTTGATAGGAGGGTGTGCATGATTATCGGCGTTTGCATATACCAATGGAGGTCTTGGACCCTGGGCGATGGATCACGTGGCGACTTACGAGAGTGCCACGTATGGGTGATTAGACGTTGCAAATACTTCCAATTGATAGTAGACAGTAGACTTACTGTAGAAAGCAGCAGGAGATTATTTCCCCCTAATAAAAAGCAGCATTATCTCTCGTGCATCAAGCGAAACACGAACCTTATTATTAAGGATTTGTTCCTGAAATGCATGTAGGGCCCGGCGCCCGATTAGGTACAGAATACAGTGGGCTTACCCCAGACGACGCCACTTTCAGCGCTGTTCTCGCCTAACACCTGCCTTGAAAGATGTCTATAGCGGCCCGCTCCAGCGCTTGGAGCCACTAAGATCCGCCCGTCAGGCACGCCGACTCCACCAGCCGATCTCTAATTGGCGTGGCCGAGGCGTGGCGTCTTATGCTTCATAAAAGTGCACGCTGCCCCTCAACCGCTTTCTCTTGTCTTCTTCTTCTTCACTCACAACCAACGTACGGGTCGCAAATCATCTCGCGGAGTCTGTCATCTTTTCACTAAGAAGATATTCTTCTCGCCCGGGCCCACCAGTCAACCCCCCTTGTGCGTCATTTCTCTCTTTACCACCCCCACCCTCTCTCGCTCTTTTCGTCGCTCTCTAGACAATCTTCAGAGAAGCCGTACCGTGTGCGTGAACTATTTCAGTATCTAGCCCGCTGTCGACTCTTCTCCTCTCATCCCCGACCGAGCCATTCTTTTTCTCCTATCTAAATCCCGATTTCGCCAATCACCGCAGCCATGTTCAAGCGCTCTTTCCGTCACAACGACGCTGTGCGCGTGGACAAGTCTGCGCGTGTCAAAAAGTCGGGCTCCGTCCGGGATCCCATGAAGCTTTCGAAACTGCAAAGGTCGCTCACCGAAAACGACGCGCTGCTGTTCCATCCCACGCAGCAGCAGCAGCAGCCGGCTCCGCCGTCGCCCATTATCACCTTGACTGTGGGCCGCGAGGGCCGGCTCTTTGCGGCGCACGAGGATGTGCTGCGCCAGTCGCCGTTTTTCGACGCCGCCTGCCGCTCCGCCTTCCCCGATGCGCAGAGCCGGAGGATCGCGCTCCCCGAAGAGGAGCCTGAGGTCTTCTCCGCCGTGCTCGAGTACCTGTACAAGGGCGACTACTACCCGCGGCTGGTGCACGGCCGCCACCGCAACACGTGGGAGCTCGAGGATCGCGCCGCCGCTGCCACGAACATCGGCCTGCGAACCCCCTCGGCCTCTCCCAACCCCAACGAGACCGGTGGCCGGGCTTGTACCGACGCCGCCGTCCACCTCGACAGTGTGGGCGCCGATGTGCTCCGCGACACCGTCGTCTACTGCGCCGCCGAGCGCTACGGCCTCGAGGAGCTGAAGCGCCTGGCCCTCCGCAAGCAGGGCCTGCAGGCCGGCATCGACGTTGCCACCATCCTTCGCTCGGCCCAGTATGCTTACGCCCACACTCCCGACTCGGACAGCCGCCTGCGCGCCCACTACCTCGCTCTGATTATCCGCTGCCGCAAGACCTTTAAGCGCAGCGGCACCATGCAGGCTGAGATGGAGGTTGGCGGCACCAAGCTGTTTTTCGACCTTTTCGTCGCCATGTGCAACCATCTCGACGATGTCATTGACGTGAACCATGTTCGCTCCCCAAGGACTGTCTGAGAGAATCTGCAGTTGTGCGTGTGTGTCTATCTAGGTTTCCGTCCCATCTAGTCCATTTTCACGGCTCAAGTTGACGAAACAAATTGACAGCCTTGAAGCCGTTGCATATAAAAATCAACTCGACAAAAAAAAAGTCACAAGTTATGATTGTGGAATTCACAGCCGGCGTTGGCGTTTTTTCTTGGTCTCCCTCATCAGATTGTCGCATTTCCAGCAGGGAGCTGATTCAGTTCAAGTCTTTCTGTGTGATTTATCTCTTGGATTTTTCGCCTTTGGGTTCTGCTTCAACGGATGAGATACGAGAGCCGAGGCTACACCAACGTCCAGTCTGTCCACTGTTGCATTTCCTCTGCTCCTTTTCCCTTTTGTCAGCTGATTTGCAATGTTCTTCTTTGCTGCTTCATTTGCTCTCAAACTTGTAGTCTATGGCTCCTGATGATGGAGACTCCGTCGATTTTGTCGCAACGGAGTTGTATCAATATGCTTGTTATGCCGCTCGACTCAACACCGGGGACCGAGATTGGCTCCGCTGTCCCCTTGCCAATTGACCAAAAAATCTCAGACAATTTTGCGCTGGACAGCAATCAGAAAAAAAATCATCACCGCTGATTTGTGCATTTCTCACCCATTAACTTGTTCTAATACCAGAATACGAACAACAGCTACCAAATGTTTTGTACAGCTTTGGACAAGTCGCGCCAATTTTCACGCCAGGTCTCTCTGGCAGCACTTGCTGCTTCAGACACTGTCCACACAATATCATGTTTTGCTTATCTTCGTGGTGAAACATGCTGCATGGTTTGGAATGCTACTCTAACAACCGAAAAAATTGCAAAATTGAGGAAAGCAGAGTCTACGCTGCGAGAGCTAGGCTCTCTTCTTCACAACCAGGGCTGCTGCGCAGTCCTCCTTGGCGAAAGTCGTTCCGTCAAGGTTCTTTTTTTTTTTTTGAGGAATAGAAAAATTGCGCCTCAGGTTTTCAATTGTTCACCGTGACTCGTTATGTACACAATTACCATGTAAGCCGTCATTTCACGCCCACTCCACGGTGAAGTCCTCAAAATGAGCCTCGAGGTCGTCCTTGCCGTCCTTGGCTGGCCTCGCTACCAGAGCCGCCACATCGAGCGTCCAGTCCGCGTACTGTCCATCAGCGACCCAGCAAATCTCCCTGAGCGGCGTTGAGGCCTCGCCATCAACGTGATACACCCACCAGCTGCGACCATTTTCGTCGCCCTCGCTGCGCACCTGCACTGTGACGCTCCGATCGCCCGTCGCCACGTCCTCGGCGCAGGGCGCCGGTCCAACGCTCCAGTCCGCCCAGCCATCGCAGCTGACGGTCGACAACCGTGGGAGGCCCTCGTACAGTTCGATTCCCGTCTTTACCCATTTGCGCGGGTGCGAGGGGTGCGTCAGTCGGAGCAGCAGGCCGGCCTGGTCGTAGCGCTTGGTGTAGACGGCGGTAAAAGTAAGGCTGACGGCACGGAAATTACCGACGGTGCCCGAAGAGTGCGTCTGAAAAGGTGCTGAGAGGTGAGTCGCGTCGCGTTAGTGGTAGGTTTTCTAGAGGAGGAAATTCACGAGGGGGGAGGCGCCACCGTTGAAGACGTCCGTCGTGGGAGGCTTCTTCCAGATGTCGGTGCCCGGCCCGGCGCAGAGACTAAAGGACGGAGACATGCTGAGGTGTAGTCCGTGACAAGGTTTTATTAGACGATGTAAAAAGGTGATAAAGTTTATAAGATGCCGAGAAAGTCGTGTGAAGGTTTTTTGTTTGGTCAGTGAGCGAGACGACGTCGGCTGGCTTATATACTTGGACAGCGCGGGGCAGCTGCACCCCACTTGACAAGGCCGATGAGATGCGCGCCTGCCGGGCCGGGACTCTACAATCCCCTAGGCGGGGTTTGAAATGATGCCTACATGCTTAAGAGATCTGTTGAATACTCTTTAAAAATTCATCAATGC
Organism: Beauveria sp. IMV 00265; assembly: GCA_001931865.2. NCBI lineage: Eukaryota > Fungi > Ascomycota > Sordariomycetes > Hypocreales > Cordycipitaceae > Beauveria > Beauveria sp. IMV 00265. The sequence goes on from MSJG02000611.1 coordinate 35,863, forward strand.
GCGCGAAGGATCCAATAACTGTTTGGTAATGGGACCACGCACTTCGCTGAGCAAGCACAAAGTATTCGACACGGCGCGCCTCGACCCCGGGTGGGGCCGTCGATGCGGAACGACCGCTTTAGGTCAACCCGGTGTAAGTAGACGACGACGGCAACGCTAGCCGTGCGATGCTCCGGATGCATTATTAATGTGCAAATGCTAGGGTCGTTCTAACTATTTAGAACACGCGTTTGGGTGGCAGTGCGGCCATCAGAGTTCTCTCACAGAACAGGTTGAAACAGGTAAATCACTGCTATGGTACATGGTATGATCCGAAAGTATGTCCTCCGCTCTAATTTTGCGAGAAAGCCACGGCGGCCACACCAGCAGCCAACGCCGCAACATCGGGTCCAGCTTTGACTGCTTTGTTATCCTTGAGATTATCTGTCCCTGTGATGCCAGCCTCAGTGCCTGCCTTACACGTCGCCGCACCCGTCCTCGTCGCCGATGAGCTCGGCCGTTCAATACGGCGAAAGGCATGTCAAACCCTTCACACATGACACAAACACAATGGCGACGGCTAAATCAAGACCTCAGCTGGAGGTCACGTTCAGCTCTAGTCCGCCTAAGCTTCTACGAAAGCTTGAACTCGGAGTCTGAACGGCTATCACCACTTTGATCCGGGCAACAGCGCGAAGGCCAGTCATCTTGCAATTCGCTCGCACGAATGGAGCTACTTGACTCCGATGCCTCTATGAATCTATGAGTCCGTGATGCTTTTATTCGGTAAGAGATAACTTGGGCCTTGTCACTGTCAATTGAATCGGCAGCCACACAAGCAATTATCGCAATCTCAATCGTTGCCAAGACGGATCCCGGCTAGCGCGCCATTTTTTTCGCATACTTGGTTTAAGTTCAGCTCAGACAGCTGTTCTATCACGCCGTTGCGTCTACACTCAGCCTTTTGGTATTGGCTCCCTTGTCGACTCCTTTGTCGCTACAATCATGAGATTCCGCGGCGACACCTTGACGTCAAAGACGGGTACCACGTCAACGTCCTGCACGCCTTGCCGCTCCATCAAGAAGCGATAGCGGTCCACAGCAATGACGCTCTCCACCACCTTGCAACAGAGAACACTCAGTGTCCACAGAATCGCGATGCGGCCCTCCCAATCCTGGTACTCTTCTTCGTAGGTCCGCAGCTGCTCGTCGGTTGGGCGCTGCGCCGCGTCCACATGCAGACAATCCATGGCGCGGTGGGCGAATGTTGTAAAGCTTGCCATGTCGCCCTTGCGAATACCCCAGGCGGGACGCTCGCTTCCATCTTTACCGGCAGCATCGATGCCGTAATCGTAGAGAGCCTTTTCCAGCATCGCGCGGTAGAGGCGGCGACGGCCAAATACGGACGAGCTGTTGCCATCAGCCCGCGGCCAGTTGTTTGGTGCCTGGCAGCCTGTCATCAGCGCCGTCGGACTCAGCCTGACGTTTCTGTCGCGGAGCGCGGCGCTGATCGGAAACCCCTTTGGACAGGCGCTCGACTGCGGTACAATGTGGTTGTAGCAGCACCCAACGACGGCGAGGGCATCCAGGCAGGGAGTCGCAGAAAAATAGCGAATCATGTGCTCAGACAGGTTGCCGCAGGCGTGCAAGCCGACCAGAATGCACTTTTCACCCGCCGCCCACTCTTGGATCTTGTCGGCAAGGAGCGATGAGCCGTCGATCCAGTGCACCGTGTGCGTCAACCGGTTGTGAGGAATGCCGAGAGATTCGGCAAATGCTTGGGAGCCAGCCACCTGTGACTCGCTTCCGTCAATGGCGAGGACTTGCAGTTCTGGGAAGAGATACGCCAGGCTAATGGACAGGTAGCCTTGTCCGGAGCCCATGTCGACGACGCGCTGAATTCCTCGGGACTCGCATATGTCACGGATCAATTTTGTAGCGCGAGCTACTTCTGCGATCTTCTTCGTCTTCATGCGCATTTCTAGGACCATCGGAAGGGCGACTGTCGGTCCGGGCCGCTGTGTGCGGGTCAAAGCGAGGGCTTTGAGCTGTGCGAGCCAATTCTTGAGCGACTCGGGGCAGCTGTGCGGCATTTGGCTATCGGTAGAACCGTAGTCTTCAGTGGAAAGGTTTTCTTCGTCAGAGATGCTGTCAATGAGGTGCTGCTGCGCTAGACGGTGGTCTGGCCAGCGTGACCACCACTCGGTCCATTCTGTGGGCAAGCTGTCCCAGGCGTTGCGGATCAGGGCATCGTTGACGTGAATGCCACCTGTGATTTGGCGCACAAGAGGAGTGTCTATGAAGCTGCAGAGGTCGTCTGTATATGTATCCAAGCCGTCGTATGCGCTTGGAAGGTCCAGCATTGCTGTGTGCCTGATGGTGGAAAAGTGAAGTGAGCTTTTCGTGGTTAACTCAGTGGGGCTCAGTTATAAGCTGGGCAGTTTGGGTGTTGAGATGCCTATGCCAGCGAGAGGGCAAGGTCAGTATTTCGCACCACTGAAGATAACGGGTGATTTGATTATAACGAGCTTTTTCTTCCGAGTAGATGATTTCCATGGTCGAGCTCTCGGATTTTGTGTTGTCTCTGGAGTGACTGTCGTGAGTCGCAGCACATTCGCAGACACATTAGTACTGGAACACTTAATATGCACTGCAAAATCACCAGAAAAGCCTTCTCATTATTCAAACGACTCACCACAGCAACCCATCTATCAGCACATGCGCAGTCACCCGATGCTACCGCGAGTACGTGTTTCCAGGGTACGCCTCGGTGCCAGCCACAGTATGAGCACACGGCCAGGGCTTACCGAGTCCCCACCAAGGACGCCCGCAGAGTCGAAAAACGTCAAAATCGAAGTATTCCCAGGATAGATAGTTCAAACAGAGCACGTTCATGTTCTTCCGCGTATTCATTCATTCATTCAAGTTCTATTACGCCCCGGTAGCCGAAGCCAGAAGGGCAACTATCTGCTGTGTACCTATTCTCTTCTCAACCTTGCGTCCTATTCTCGCCAAAGCCCATGCACTTCTTTTGCGTCCGATTTTGGCTGTTTGCTTGTGTCCCACCTCTTCCTACAGTCCTCAAACGAGGTAAATTTACAAAGCAGACCTGCTTAAAGGCCATTTCTTTAAGTGTTCAGCATCCTATCTACAGCAACTGAAGCGGCGGTTGCTCTTGATTCTGCAGGGTGGTGAGGCTTGGTTGATTGGAGGTTGGATTCGAGGAAGGCTTGGGGTTAGTAGTTATTGAGGCGACCGGTCGCGAGAGCAAACTTGATCGTCGCTCTCACCGCTCTCATGTCGGGCTGCCAATTGGTCTTGTCTGATCTTTGTTTTC
>MSJG02000616.1:0-41244 GCA_001931865.2 Beauveria sp. IMV 00265
TTCACAACACGCCATTGCTTGCCGACGATGGATGCTGTTCAGTATCAAGGCAGCGCCCATGGCCGACTGTGCGAGCAATTTGCAGCCTACATCACGCAGAGCAACGCTCAGCTGCAGCGTGAGCGGACGCAAAGCGACGAGCGCCTGCGCCAGGCTAGTGTCTACGCCGAAGACCAACGACGCCAACTAGATGAACGGAGACAAGAGGTGGAGAGGCTGCAGACAGAAGCCCAACAGCTTCGCAGCGACAACCAGATTCTCTCAAATGTGATTACATATCTTCAGCGCGAAATGAGGACTCAGCGATGTTGGTTAGAGGATTTGCGACAGCAACTAGTAGCACAGAATCAAACCATATGTGCGCCGGATCAAAGCCCTCATCAAGCTCCTTCGACGATTCCATCACTTTCGCTGATTCATTATGAGCCGCCGCTGCAGGAACAATCGCAGCTGGTCGAGCCAGATACATAACTGGTAGTGCGGGGGCAGATGTACAGAGCGCTCCCTGATGAAATGCCGGTTATGAGATAGATTGGCGGATGGTTAGCACAGCCAGATGAACATTGGTGGCCCAGTCCAGATACCATAATCCAAAAATTGAGGTGAAACTACCGGGGGTGGTGCAGCCCACCCGTGCTTGTGCGACCTCATCACTCTTGTGGCAAGCGTGGTGCTTTTTCTTTCTCTGGAAATGTGCAGTCTGACCCTTGATGATCTGGATAGACTTTTTGCTGCTGCGTCCACTGCGCTCCAATGAAATGCGTGCCACAACTTGTCTTATGGAGCCGTTTTATATGCTTGCGGTAATAGTCTTTGGTGTATGATTGCTTACAAATGTAACAAGTCCTGCAATCCGCGTTATTTCGGCAGCTACTCCAATCTGTAAAGAGCCACCACCTCCGACAATTTACGTAGTATTGCTCCCCGACATTTTCTAGGCTCTGAACTAGTTATCATCGCCGCGGAATCTAGTTTATCTATATATGCACATCACAACACCTAATTGTGTCGTCCATTTTTCTGCAGCTGAGAGAAGAACCCCAGTAAGACCAATAATCCGATACCGGGCGCCAGTGAGAGGAGGACAATTTCTTCAATTCCTAGATACCAGTCGGTTGCCGACTAGTAATCTATCTTCACCTATGCCACATCTACGTACAAGCGAAAGCTTCTCCAGCTGTACATTCCAATCCGACGATAGGCCCCATACCTCAGCTACTCTACATCACAAAGAGATGTACAACTGCTATTCACTTAGAGAACCCGGCAACATATGAGACAAGCAATTTAATAATGGAATTATTGCTTATAAAAATGTCTACTGATATTTTTATAATATTAAACTAACCCCGCTACATGATCTGCTTGCTTACAATGTCTAGCGCGTAGAGCCGACCGGATACTTCCCGATTGGTCTCAGAGCCCGCCGATCAGCCATCCTTCTTTGATCAGCTGTCTCAGTTGTTTTTGAGGGAACGAACACAATCGGAAATATCCGAATAGCTTAGTAAAGTCAACACGAAGTTAAAACCATTTCACAATGATGCTAGCGTAGGGCTACTAGAAATAGGTTTAACGCTCTTGTTTTGAGAGTGCTGTAGCGCGGTAGTTGAGCATTGAAAATGGCAACCTACGTTGTTACAGGTGTCTCAAGAGGCATTGGTGTAAGTTTATCTCGTGTTGTGTGCAACGACAGCTCATAAGTAATTGTGATGATGTATATAGTACGAGTTTCTTCGCCTATTATCTACGAATGAAAAGAATATTATTCTTGGAATTGTTCGAGACAAGTCAGCGACTAATGACAAGATTCAAGAGGACTCAGAGCTCCAGGGGCGCTCGAATATATATCTTATAGAGGCCGATATCACAGATTACAACGCCTTACAGGTAAGATGACTTGATTTTACGTGCAATTATCCTTTCGTCGCTATACAGAAAGTGTTAATATCCAATACTAGCAAGCAGCAGAATGTACTGCAAAGATCACTGATGGCGCCGTGGACTACGTCATAGCCAACGCGGGACTCGTGACGCCATTTGGTGCATTTGAGTCCATCGGGAAACTGTGCGTGCTTTATGATATATTTTTCGATGAGCGGTGTTAATCTAATTGGCGAAGGGGCGAAAATCCTCAGCAACTCGAACAGACTATGAAAGACCTTTTCAACACCAACGTCATCGCAAATGTTCACCTATTCAATTTATTTCTGCCACTTGTTCGCAAGGGCCAGGCCAAAAAAGTAGTCGCAATCTCAAGCTGCCTGGCTGACATCGACTTTACCAACGATTTTGCTGTCGAGTCTGGTCCACTATATGCCGTTAGTAAGGCAGCTGTCAATATGGTCATCGCCAAGTTCAGTGCTCAGTACAAGAAAGAAAGCATCCTGTTCTTGAGTATCTGTCCAGGAATGGTGAACACAGGTCATTATCCGAATCGTATGATCAACTTCTCTCCCCTCAAGTCAGCATATGACGCTAATTTTGCTCTGCTTCAACACCAGCAACCCCGGAACAATTGCAAGGACTGCGTGCAGTAATGGAAAATTTTACTCGATATGCGCCTAACTTTGTCGGCTCGGATACCCCAGAGAACGCAGCTCGAGCTTTACAGCAAGTTTGGGAGTCTGCTAGCATCGAGCATGGGAACGGCGGCGAAATGCTCTCACACTATGGAAACAAACAATGGCTGTGAATAGTACTGTTCTTTAAGTCTCTCTTTTGGTTGCTAAGTTGAGCAGTTTGGTGGCACTACATGAAAGCGGAACCATACAATTGCTAGCTCTGCAATCCTATAAATACACCGCTCTCAGAACGTTCGAGAGTAAGCACACTGCCATCTCTTATCAATAAACCGTATCATCTTATATTTTCTGAGCTGCGTAGAATATTCAAGCAAATACTAGTCAATCTTAACTACCCTGTTCCCCGCATCGTGTACCAGTGTATGTGCATAATAAAAGAGTTTGCCAAACTAACCCAACGCTCTTGCTTTTAGAATCTCGCTTTGATTGGCCACGAAAGCGCTAAACTCAACTAGAGATGCACTCTGCAAAATTTCAAATACAGTCACCTTTGCCTTGGCGCCGCCATTTAGCCAATTGCGAAGTTCCACGGCTACCAGTGAATCAACACCATAGCGCGACATGGGCAACGCGACGTCAATATCGGGTAGGCCAAGGTTGAAAATTTCGGCAATCTTGGCCGAAATGGCCTGTGTCAGAAGTGCTGTTGCGTCCTCTATTGTTGCAACTTTTGAAAGCGCCTTGGAGAGATCAGCGGCAGACGCTTTGTTGGAAGAACCCGGCGCAGCGGTGAGGCCTCGCTGACTGACAACGCGCAGAGTGCCGAAGCGGCGGTCGAGTCGCATACCAGATTCGTGGCTCAATGTGTCTTGATTCGGCCCAAGGATAATCTGGCTATCAACGGGCGACTTTCGTATCGGCTCACGAATCCCGTACTCCACGATCCGGAGGACTTGGGCGATGTCGATAGAACCAAAACCGACCGCCTCAACACGGGCGCGAAGCCGCTCGTCACCTTCTGTTTCCTTCTCCGCAACGTAACCCACTGATCGAACAGCTCCCAGATCGATGGTCACGGCGGCAAGTCCAGATGCTGCGCGGTGCCGTGCGAGCGCGTCCTCAAACGAGTTGCCCGCGGCATAATTGGCTTGCGATGTGTGGCCCGCCACTCCTGCGACAGAGGACAGCATGACGAAGAATTTTAGGTCAGGCAGATGCCTGTGTAAATTCAAGCTGCTGTTGATTTTAGGGCGAACGCCATTCTGCCACTGTTCGAACGTCATGCGCTCCAGAACAGTGTCGTCTAGGACCATCGCTCCGTTGATAACACCACGGATAGGGGGAAGCCCTGCCGTGGCGCAGTCATGGACGAGGCGCAGGAGATCTTGCTCCTCCGAGACGTCGCAGTCGTAGATAGCAACCTGGCATCCAGCCTCTGTGCCTTTCTGGCGAATGAGAGGGGCCCCGGGGTTTATCGTCGCATGACGGGAGACCAGAACCAAGTTTTTGGTACCTTGTTCAATCAACCACTCCGCGATGGCACGACCTATGCCACCCAGCCCACCGACAACCAGATATGTCTCATCCTCGTGGCCAAGCGAGAGTGTTTTGGGTCTTGAAACTACCTGTTTTTGTTCTTGTTAGTACTGCGACAATCGGATCCGATCGAACATTCAATTCGGTAGGGGATGGATAGGCAATGGGGAAAGCAGCGAGGCTAACTTACTTTGACTTTGTCGTCTTTGCCCGGAACAAGGACAAGTTTGCCAATGTGTGAACCTCCCTGCATCTGACGCATAGCAATTGCCATATCGGATATGGAATACGGTGTGATGGGATGCACTGGGGCCACGCCCCTTGCGCAGATGATCCTAAGGCTTTCGGACAGCGCGCCATGCGTGAGAGATCCACGATATTCCGTGAGTTGAAGCAAATCGAAGCTAGAAAATGTAGCACATCTGCTAAATGGCGCCATCTCCAACTGGCGTCTTGCTTCTGCGTCGACCTTTGTGATGTCCACAAAACGACCGAAGCGAGCCATACAGTCCCAAGATCCTCTTAAAAGAGGACCGGAGAGTGAATTCAAGATGACATCAACGCCTCTGCCTTTTGTGGCCTCCATAATGGCCGGAGCAAAACTCTCGCTTCGACTATCGAAAATGTGGCCAGGCCGAATACCATAGTTTTGGACAAGTACTGCGCGCTTCTCGTCTGTACTGCAGGTTGCGAAGACCTCCGCACCAACATGTTGTGCAATGGCGATGGCGGCTTGACCAGTGGCACCAGATGCAGCATGTACTAGCACAGTCTCGCCTTTCTGGAGCTGCGCAATTTGAATGAGGCTGCCATAAGCCGTGGTATAGGCGGCCGGAAATGAGGCAGCTTCCTCCCAGGACATGGTTGTCTCGTCTGCGAGTTTAACAACCGATGTCCAATGAGTACGTGACCGGCTGGCAAGGCGGAATTTGCAAAGTGCGGCCACACGATCGCCGACTTTGAGTCCACTTTGCTCCGTGCCGGGACCGAGGCCGGTGATCACACCAGAACACTCATGACCTGTTAACGGTTCCTCGAGCTGGCCAAGTGCGACCATGAGCTCACGGAAATTCAAACCGAATGCCTTTGCCTCAACTTCAACCTGACCGTCTGGTATTTCATTGCCCAACAGCCTGGCGTTCTCCACGAAATGAGTGTCCAGCGACATGGCTCCCCTATCAGAGACCTCCCAGATCAGCGGCTTGCTTTCCTGGTTAAAGAGCTGCAGCTCAGGCTCCGGCAGTATCTCTGTGTTTCGCAAAACTGCGTCGTGCAGCTTGTCTGGATAGATGCGCGGGACGTGCAGTTGAGAGTCTTTGACAGAGTATTCCCAATCCACATCAGAAGCTTCTGTTTCCTTGTTGAATGACTGCTGTAATACATGGATGATATGCTCGAACTTGTCATTAGTCCATGGTGGTTGCCCCTGTTCAAAGTCAAGCCGTATCCATCTTTTGTAGGAGTACTCTTGTCTCATAGTGCGCAAGAGTCCTTCTGACGCTGAATAGGCAGGGTCTGAGCAGTCAATGAGGCCACCACGGCTGAGCCACAACACACCCTCTGCATGGAGGAAGAGGTCTTTCAGCTTTTCGAATTGCACAGAGTCCATATTAGACACAAATGGGTTGTCCATTTCCAGTGTAAATAGACAAATGGTTCCGTGCGCTGCCGATATGTTATCCAGGTTGACAATATTTGGCGCAATTCGGACCTGATCCTCTATGGCGGTTGATAGCTGGGCCAGCCATGTAGATGCAGCGGGAGTTTCGGTGGTAGATGGCGTGATGATGGAGATTTGGCCCTCCACTGTGGGTAGTGTTCTAGATACCATAACCCGGGCGGACTGGAAATCGACCTCGTCATAGTCGCCGATCTCAAAGTCAACACCAGTGAACCCTGTTTGGCGCAGAATCCTATCCCACATCTCAAGCGTCGCATTAGGACTTGTTTGGCGCTCTGGCTCTTCTCCAAGCCACCATCCTGGCAGGGTGCCAAAAATTAGTTGCCCTTCGAGCCGATCGGATGTGGCCTCAATCAGTAGGAGAGTACCGCTGGGCTTTAACAGCTTCCGGACGTGTTGCATAGTCCGAGTGAGGCTTTTAGTTGCGTGCAATACCGATGAAGCGACGATCAAATCATACCCCCCCGGCGAGAAGGACTGTGACAAAGGATCTTTCTCAATGTCAAGCTTCTTGAATTGCATCATGCCAGCCCAGGCAGCAAACTTTTCTCTGGCCGCCTCAAAAAATCCAGGCGAGATATCGGTAAAAGTATAGCTTCCTAGAATTGTGCCTGAGGAGCCACCGTCTCTATTGCTGAAAGCCTCAAGGATGGTGCCAGTTGCGCCGCCAGTTCCACCGCCAATCTCCAGCGCATTGGCGCCGGGATTCTTTGCTGCGTATAGCGACGCGATCTTTGTTAGGTGAGAATAAGAACGTGTCTTGAGTGCCTCGTGATGCATATAAAATTGATTCAACAGATCGTTCTCCATCATCAATTCCAACGGCATGATCTCGCCGCGCACGATACGTGCCAAGTTCCGCCCAACTCGCACGGTCAGCTTTCCTGAAGGACCACCCGCGCTCAGTTCATCTGCAAGCATTTTCTTAGCGCCGATACTAGCTTTGCTCCAGGACTGGCTGTTCGGTGCAAGCTCCCCTGACTGCCCTTGCGCAACAATCTCGATCATCCAGGAGTGAAATCGTCGAAGATGCCAGTCCCAGGAGTCGGGCTGAAGCCCGTGTAACTCGTTTACAGCTTCAAGGATGAAGTTGTATGACACCCGGGACAACTTTCTTTCAAGTTCGATTTCATGTTCTTGTAACGGGATGACCATTGAAGATCGAAATGATGGCGGGGGTTTGTGGAGAATGTCAAGTTCCCAGCGCATGGTTGAGCAGATTCCGAGCGCTTCATCTGAGAATTTTTGGTGGCGGGGAACACTCGATCCGTAGAATCCCTCTATTTTTAGCACACTTGCCTCGGTTTGTGAATCTGTAGAGACTGTGATATCCGACGTATAGCCACGTTTATCTGCGGTAACAAGCTTGGAGAATGCCTGCAGTGTCGTGCCACCGCCTCTCTGAAAGTCTTTCCCAATTTCCAAAAGCTGAATCGACCGCGGGAGCACCATAGCGTCATCCTGCACAGTATCCGGCATACTACAAAAAGATGCCTGAAAGATAGAATCCAGTGTTGTAGGGTGCAATATGTACTCATGTTCGTCGGAAACAATATCCGAGATCTGAAATGTGGTGATAGCTCGGCTCTTTGTTCTTTCGCTGGAAACCAAGTTTTGGAAAATAGGTCCATGGTAAATGCCTCGATCACGTAAGCCTTCAAAAAGCTTAACAAGATCCACGGATGTTGATTTAGTATCCGGAAGAAAAGACTTGTGGCTTAATGGTAGTATGCTCTCAGGTGTGGCGGTTGTATGTTTTAAGTTCTGTTCGGTCTTAACCGAAACAGAGCCTCGGCAGTTCTGAATCCACGACTTATTCGCGAGAGAGCAGATATCAAAATCAAACCAACCTTCATGATCAAGGTTCTTTTTACTGCAAGGGCGCAAGCACAGCTGGATTTCGATGCCTTGTTCCGATTCAGGAATCACGAGGCCATTCAAAATGTCGATATCTCGTAAGCGGTAACTGTGGACGTTATCCAGGGGATTATTGGTGAGCATCTGGACAGCCTCTATGGCCATGGCGATGTATCCTGCACCTGGGAAGACTGTTGCCCCATCTATTTGATGGTCGTTCAGCCAAGGAATATCGTCGCGGCGCAAGTGGTTCCTCCAAGTCGGTGATAGGCTTGTGGACCCATTCAAGGGACTGCCCAAGAGCTCGTGAGGCTCAAACTTTTTATGCCTTTGCTCATGAGCAATTCGCGGCTCAACCCAGAATCTCTTCTTATGGTTCCAAGGGTATGAAGGCAAGCCTGTCACCAACTTGGGCTTCGTATCCCCGGTGGGAAAGTTAACAGCTCCCAAGTCGACGGAGAATCCACTCTCCAATAGCTGACATGCCAGATCTTGCATGGTATCGACAGCATTGATATTCCTTTTCAGACAGGATACATAAGGCACTTTGCCGGCTCTGTCTCCCAGGATCTGGCGAATTGGGCCGGCCAGCGTGCTGTGTGCTCCGATTTCAACGATCAAATCCACATTTTCCGACTGGGAAGCCGGGTCGGAAGATTCTTGGCACAGAGACGCGAATGCTTGGCAGAACTGTACAGGCTTGGTCATGTTGCTAACCCAGTGTGAAGGGCCCAGAGATTTGGCCGATGTAACCGATGTTGCGGTCACTGGTGAGATAAACCGTGCAGTAGCCTCCTTATGTGGACCAGAGTCATTGAGGAGTTTTTCGAGTCGTGCGCCATACTCAGACGCCATAGGCAGCATGTGGTGAGAGTGATAGGCCAGCGGTACCTTGAGCTTTCTGGAGAATATGCCGTCACCATCGAGTTTGGCAGCTAATTCTTCAATGGCTTCCAGATCGCCAGATATGCTAACATTGGTGGGACTGTTGATGCAAGCGACGGCAAGCGCACCGCCCCAAGATTTGGAAATATACTCCTCCGCGTCGCTTTTTCCAAGACCCACGGCAAGCATTCCACCAGAGGCATGCGGATTTTGGAGATGTTGTCCGGCAATCTCACCACGGTAAAAAGCAACGCCCAGAGCTTGCCCGAAAGATAGCATCCCAGCCGCGTATGCTGCAGATATCTCGCCACTTGAGTGGCTTGTAATTCCAGTGGGATAGACTCCCCACGACTTCAGAAGATCAACCAAAGCGATCTGGATGGCAACACTAATGGGCTGACTGAGTTCGGCCTCGGCTACCCGTGTTGACGTCGCGTCCCGCATCAACTCCTCTACCAGATTTTGCCCAATGATTAGTTCAATGTGCTATTGTTCATTTTAAAAGATGACTTACCGATCAATGACCAAGACGCACCATAGCCACGCAAGACTTCCCCAGCTGCAGAAATGGCTCGGGCGAAAACTGGGTATGCTGTGATAAGCTCCCTGCCCATCGCATGCCATTGAGCTCCTTGGCCATTAAAAACAAATCCAACTCGCGGTGTCTTGTGTGAGAATGAAGCCTTGCGGTTTGGTTCCTTGAGGCTCTCAGACAACGCTTCAATTGATCTCCCACGGACGGCCGTCACCCATGGATGCCGCGTACGGCGCTCTGCAAGGGTATACGCCAGGTCATCAATTCTAGGCGACTTCTCAATAACCCAGCTAGACATTTGATGCATCGTTGTTTCGCATGCACTGGAGTCTTTGGCGCTGAGGACGAAGACTCGGCTATGCTGGCATAGGTCATTGGCTTCGCTATTTCCCCACTCGTCTGCATTGGTTTTCTGTCGAGGCCAAGAGCTGGAGAAAATTGGAGAGGGCTCAAGAATGGCATGCGCATTGGTTCCCCCGTATCCAAAATTGTTGACTGATGCCCGAAGAGGCATATTGATAGGCCATGGTGTCAACGCCGTCGGCACCATCATGTGGCCATTGTGGAGGTCAATCTTGGGATGAGGCACCTCATAGTTGAGGTTGGGTGCGATCTGCGCATGCTTCAAAGTGAAGCAAGTCTTGATAACAGCTGCAAGACCACTGACTGGTTCCGTGTGGCCCACATTTGTCTTCACGGAGCCGACTAGGATAGGGTCATCTTCGCGTCGGTGCTTGCCAAATGTTCTGGCGATGGCATCAGCCTCCACCGGGTCACCTGCGGCTGTACCAGTCATGTGTGCTTCAACATAAGCTGTATCAGCTATATCAAGACCTGCTCTTCTGTAACATTCTTGGATGAGTTTGACTTGGGCTTCTGTGGATGGAGAAGTGATGGTAGTTGTTTTTCCATTCTGATTCACACCAGTGTCCTTGATCACTGCATGAATCTGATCACCATCATGTAGAGCTGCTTCCAACGGCTTCAAGATAAGGGTTGCAACTCCTTCACCACGGCCATAGCCAGCAGCTCGGCTATCCCAGGCATGGCATCTGCCGGCGGCGCCGATGGCACTATGGTATTATTAGCGGAAACTCTTGGAGATACATGATGGTAGGAGGAAGAATGTCTTACCCTACTGTAGAAGCAGATATGAAGGCATCCTGACTGAGCAGAGTGCTAGAGGCACCGACTATGGAAATTTCACTTTCGCCGGTGCGGATACTCTGGCAGGCGTGGTGGACGGCAACCATACCCGAGGAGCATCCGGTATCAATAGAGACGCTTGGACCCTGCAAATCGAAAAAATGCGATATTCTGTTGGAAAGCATTGCGGTTCCTGTGCCGGCCAAGAAGGATCGCGACAGCACTTCGGCATCTTTTGTCTGGATCTCGTGATAGTCTTTATTAAATGTGCCAGTAAAAACGGACGTATTGGTGCCAGCAATCTTGTTCAGCGGGATTCCAGCTTCATTTGTACTTAGTTATTTGCAAAATAAATGCCAATCAAGAGCTGGTAGGTTGCTTACCATCTTCTGTAGCCTCGTAGACGGATTCCAAAAGTAGTCGAACTTGGGGATCAAGGCCCTGAGTGAGCAACTGCATTAGTGTGGCTCAAAGAATAGGCGAGTGTATCTCCCTACACTGGCAACATCGGAGGCTAAATTAAAGAAAGCCGCATCAAAAAGGGCGACATCGTCGTCTAAAAAATAGCCTCCAGTAACGTTACTCTGTAGTGCATTAGCAACTTCGCTAGTAATGTAACAAACACGAAAGCTAGTTCAGAACAAACGTCGCGGATGCTGAATTAGAAAATTGAAACATACCCTTCCAGCTCTGGCGCCGTCTCGATGGTACAGCGACTTCACGTCGAATCGTGATTCTGGAATGGGTGACCAGCCGTCTCGACCCTCTGCACAAAGCTCCCACAGTTGGGAGGGGTTCTTCACTCCACCACTGAAGCGACAAGCCATGCCAACAATAGCAATGGGGATTGACGCCGCACGCGGTTTTAATTCGTCTTGCATAATATGCGGTCTCTGAGCGTCTGTGCCATTGGAGTGGGTAACACCATTTGCATGAGCTGCCGGCATGGAGGCGGTCGACGAAGGCGCCGACGGCTTTGTATTGGCAGTGCTATGGGGTGCCATAATGGGAAGCAGAACAAACAAAGCTGTTGAAATGGAGTTTTCAAGTTTGGTAACCAAGAAAATATTTTCCAATTTTACTTTTTGCTATGCGCCCGCGATATTTTATAACTCATTGCTTTTTTCTATGCGCCTGCGATAGTTAATAGCTGTAATTAGTCCAACTGCCTCTGTCGCAACAACGTGCCACCGCATGGAACACGCCTAATTCAATCGTCGCGTTGCAGGCTTGGACAAATCGGGCAATTTTTCCTTCCTGCCGTCATATGTCTTATTGGGGTAGCAAGCCCAATTCGGAAATGTCCGGCCCCGTACGTTGTGGAAACATCCGGTGGATGAGGCTCCAGATCGGCTGGGCCTGAATGAGCGCTGAGAGGGTGTTAGCTTGGTCTAAGCATTCGCATACATGCAGATCTCTAACTCACTTATCGCAGCTCCCTTCCTTGAAACATACCCAGAACAGTGTCCATGACTGTCGAGATCGAGACATGGCTTCATATCAAATCCAAGGTAAAGTCGCTATCGTAACAGGCGCAGGCTCTGGCATTGGACATGCGCTCGCGAAACTTTTACTACAAGCTGGCTGCTCCGTGGTGTTGGCCGATTTGAAGCTTAGGCCAGAGGCTGCGCAAACTGTCGACGATTACAGCCGGCATGCGCCATCTTCAAATTCTCCAACGGCTTTTTTCCATCCCACGGATGTCACGAATTGGGCGCAGCTGTCCTCCTTATGGGAAGCCGCCCTTCGCTGTTTCGAACGCGTCGACATCGTCGCCAGTGTCGCTGGAATATACGAGCCGCCTATGAGCAGCTTCTGGCGTCCTCCCGGTGTCCACTCTGATTGCTGGGACTCTGAAAATGCAGATATGGGGCAGTATATGACGTTTGCCGTGAACCAAATTGCCCCAATCAGGCTTGCACAAATCGCTATAGACTACTGGACACAGCATCGAGAAATTCAAGGGAACTACATCGCAGTGGCGAGCATCGCTGCGTATCTGCATTCCTTAGAAACACCACTTTATATGGCCAGCAAAGCTGCATTGATTAGCTTCGTAAAGTCTCTTGGCGCGGTTCAGGACATCTTCGAAATACGCATGGCTGCTGTCTGCCCTGGCCCCGTCATGGTGAGATCATCTCACTCTTGAATTGTCTGCCGCAGCATTTCTAACTGGCAAACAGACTCCAATGTTTGAACCCGAATGGAATCGAAAGTTGACGACAGATGATACATATCTCACAGAAGATGAGTGCGCTTCTGTGATTGTTCGCGTCTTACAAGAGCCTGGTTGGGGGAATGGTAGTGTGGTAGAAACGCAGAAACTTGGGAATAAGGAAACAGCAGAAGTTGTGGTCCGCGACGTGCATCTCGAGAAACTTTATCCTCTAGATTTTGCGAGGCCGAGTAAACTAGTGATTGAGAGTCGGGAGAAGTTGATTGAGCGAATCCGGCTGCATGGAATGCGATAGGAACTTCACTTTGGCCAATTTAGCTCAGTTTCTAGTTTTCCTCGTCATAATCTGTCAGTTCTGGGAGAATAATGAGCGGCAAAGGCGAAGCAGATATATTTGTGCACCGAAAACTCATTTGCAGAAGCTTGTATAGCCTAGAATGCGGATTGATCTATCTTTCTACCCCGTTTCGTACAAAATACGCGACGCCACTGACTGGCATTCTTAAGAACAGTCCCATAACAAGAGCTTCTAGTGCTACAAAGAGTGCAATTCAGTAACTACTAGCTAAACTTTATTGTTTGAAAGAATTTCGTCGCCAATTGAACTCTTTCGACGTCGTACCCGTATGCTGGCAGTGGCTGATGGGACACGTAAAATTCCAATCCAGCGGTCTTTCGGCCTCGAATCCAAGTGTTCCAAGTCATAGTACATCAAAGCGTATGCCACCATGAGCTTGAGCTCTGCTGCCGCAAAGAATCGACCAGGGCAAGACTGGCGACCGTTTCCAAAAGCTAGATAGTTGTTTGTAGTAGCTGTAAAAGTCAGACGGGCGCGCTGCACATGATCATGGTTATGATTGTCACTTTGAATCTCACGACGCATACCGACGAACCGGAATGGTTTAAAAATGTCAGGGTCTGTGTACACCGTCGGATCATGGACAACTCCCAAGTTATGCACCGCGCAGAAAGTACCACATGGGATGTGAACACCCGCCGAGGTAGTAAATCCTTCCTTCGCCACCACTCGACGACGAAGGCCTATAGCAACCAAGGTACTTAGGCGAGCGCTCTCACGGAAGACAGAGTCCAGTTTCTCCATCTTGGCGAAGGCAAGCTTTGTCCAATTCCCACCGCAGTCCTTCAACACTGTCTCGATTTCCGATCGTATTTCTTCAACGATTTCCGGTGGCGACGATACCAAATCCAGCATAAGATTTGTTATCGTTAGTGATGACGTATGAATGGAGACAAGATTTGTGAGCAGTATACGCCCGGCTAATGTCGCTGTTTGGCGCATTGGCGGGTCATGGCTTTCCAATGCCTGTGCTATACACCACTGCAAGAAATCGTTTTTGCAGTTCGTTTCTGTGCTGTCGTTTGTGGATGCTTCGGTAGAGTTCGCCGCGTGACGCAGTCTTTCTTCAATTTCGGAACGCAATACTGCAGTGAATCGACCCTCATACAAGCGACAAGGCAGGGTCAACAGAGGTGCCAGTACTGGACGTAAGGGCTTCCACACGAAGCTGAGAAAAAGCTGGCTGAGTGGCACTGCCCGAGCAAAGCCGAGCCCGGCGTTTAAAAAAGCTTTGTCGCGACAAAAAGGGAGACCGACCAGGGCACGATTTGTGGCACTGGTCACAATATTACCCATGCTATCCCAGATGGTAACATCGCGAAATGACTCTGTATCGATGCCCCATCCTTGCGCAAACGCGTGCTTGGTCTCGTCGGCGAGGGCTGGCAGTAGATTGCCAACCTGATTTGTCAGAGTGGAAGTGATAAGCTTTTTATGCGCTGGATTGGTGATGAGGTACTTGTTGGATAAAGTGTACTCATACATGAGCCCCTGGACAATGACCTCCCGCAGGTTAAGCACCGAGTCTGGTTGCTCTGTGACATGCTTGGTCTCTGAAGCCGGAAGCAACACAAATGTTTGTCCTCCAGGACCCGCAACCGGCAGGATAGAGGCTTCATTCCCGTAATTCTTATAAGCCTCTAGAATCGTATCGTGTATATTCAGTGAGTTTCTCCATGTGGCCTGCCAGAGAGGAAACCAATCCCCAGCTTTCGCGCCAACAATGGGTAGACCCGGAGGGAGCTTTGTGGTGTTTGGGGAAATGATTTTCCACAGAACATATAGTGCAAGAATTGTTGCGGATATTTTAATAAAAGGCAATGAGCCCGTGTAAGTAGTGAAGTTTATCGTATCAATCATTGTGAGACCTAGTGGTGACTATGGAGGCACGAGAACAGCGCAGGGGGTTTATTCTGGCCAGGTTTAGAGCATTCTTCAAGGAATATTTCAATAAGAGTTGCAGCTAATGCTAACCTCGAAAATCGGCCTGGTGGATTCCAATACTGATTTTGGTGCCAAAACGGTTAAGGTCCGATGGTCTTGAATAGGAAACCCCCGGCGAGCCCACAGGATCGCATCACAATAGACTTCATATTGTTAGGATACTAGAGTTAAAGAATTTCAAGAGTATAGCCAAAAAGCGCACGCGCAAGAGGAGAAGAAAAACCTGTTAATGCTGTCCAACTCCAGACCAGAATATTCAATTTGGCGACCTCTACAAAAATGAAAATACTTGCTTTGCACGGTCTTGGCTCCTCAAGCCAGCTACTAGCCAGGCAGCTAGCTCCATTAATGAGGCGATTGGGTTCCAACTTCACATTTCACTTCTTGGACGGAAAAATTACCTGCGGCAAAGGACCAGGAGTGTCAGCTTGGGCTACAGGTCCATTTCATTCTTACGTTGAAGGTTTTTCTCCGTCAGACATACATGATGCGCTCGAAGAAATCGATGAATACATACAACAACGAGGTCCTTTTGACGGCGTGCTTGGGTTCAGCATGGGCGCAGCTATGGCGATCTCATACCTGCTGCACCAAAAAGACGAATGCGGCCTGCCCCCTTTCAGCTTTGGTATATTCCTCTCGACTATTTTCATCGCTTCCCCGGATGATAGCTACTGCAGGGCAACTTTCTCACGATGGCGAGATGATGATCATGCAGCCTTTCGGGCCAGCTTTCTCAATGGCAACTATTTGCCATTCCTGCAAAGCACTGAAGAGCGAGAACTGGCCCAGTATCTTCACCTAGTCCTGTCCATGAAAACAATGGCAATCGACGCAGTCTTGCCTAGCACAGCTGCAGACTTTTTAGAGGCCAACAGCGTGGACCAGATTCCCCGCCTGATACATCCTCAATTGCTACGACGCCGTGTCAAAATACCGACAGTACATGTGGTCGGAAAAGGCGATGCTCCTTCTATCCAGCAGCAGAGCCAAGTGGGACGAGAATTATGCGCAGCGCGAAACTTGCGAGTATATGAGCATGAGGGGGGCCATGACATACCATATCAGGAATCGGATGTTGAGAAAATTTGTACACTTATTATAGAAATGGCAGAAGCCGGGCAGTGTATTCGGGATCTAGACGGGTTTTGACCTCAATGAATGGATGAGGCCAGTGACCTGATGGAAGCTGGATAGGGCTGGCGGGCGCTAACTACGGGGGTAAAACACGGTGTCAGTCACTTTTTTAGTCTCATCTCCTAGTAACGGCCTCATCAGCAGCGTCCCTTTTCTCGTCTTACATTATACTTTAATCAATCTTCCTTTACAGCCGTTAATCGAACGTAGCGCGTCTGAAGCTTTATATCAATGGTAGACGGGGACCAGCAATACTGTCGTTACGCTTTTATATTTCTATTCGCCGCTCAAATCTATTCTGAAGCCCTCTTGGTCACATCTGCTGAGCTTCTTGGCATATTGCATTTATCCCAAAGGATATGCGTAGCTTGAGAAGTCCGCATCATTGCAGAGAAAGTCCACCTCTTCTTCTGTCAATGTCATGACAAATTCTATCCCACCATGTTGCTTTCGTGGAATGATAAAACAAGTTCTGAACGCCAAGTCATATTGTCCCATTAATGGCCGAAATGCCTCGGGCTTTCCAGAATTTGCAAACACGTGGTTACCAAAGCAGGCTTCATTAAAGGGCAGAGTCATTGGGGCAAATATACCGACTGATGGCTGCAGCATACTGGATGCTCGTATCTTGGGCAGCAAGCGGTAATCTTCGACCTCGCTTAGAAGCTTGTAGGCATGAATCAAGTGTTCACGAGTGGTACTCTTTACCTCTGTCAGAATGGTTTTCGCGAGGCGCCCAATGCTGCTGCCACTTGCTAACAAATCTTCCACTGGAAGTGAAAACCTCCTCTCGAAATTGAAATTCCCAAGGAACTGTTCAGGCAGAAGTCCAACAAATTCAGGGCGTGCGTCAAACGGCAAGGCAAGGGCTGAAACTGGGCGGCCAACGCTGTCGCCCGTTTCAAATTTTGAATGCGCCGAAAGCCAAGCCCTGACGAGGCTCCGCCAGATTAGTGCACAGAGTAGATGCAGGCCAGATACTTCAGAAGTGCCCAGCTCAGTCGCGCACTGGCTTCGAAGATTTGTATAAGCGGGTTGTGGTAGGTAAAATAATGTCGGCTTCATCCTGAGCTTCTGTGCTTCATCTGAGCCTATACATGGCTGGAGTTGAGAACGTGTGGAAAATAGGTTGCTGCTTAGCGTAGAATATTGCTCTTTATTATCGAAGCCAATGAAACGAAATGTTTCCGGAGCGGTACTTTCGTAGCACGCCCTGTTTTCATCCCTGCCAATAAAATCCGGCAGAATTGACCGTTCGTTGCTGTTCTCTCGCATGATATCTCTGCGTCTATCCATCTTTGCAGAGACAGCACTGCAATATTTGGCCCATTGGCGGGTAACAGAAAGCATGCCTGTACCATCGGACACCGGTGCAGCGACGGAGAGCACAAGCAAACAACCTCCAGGCAAAAAGTTTGCTTGTGCCATTAGAACTTCTGCTCCTTTCTCAAAATCAAGATCAAAAGGCGATGCCCAAAGTAACTCCTGGCGGTTGAAAGCGTCGAGAGGGAAGCCAGATATTGATAAATCACCAAAAGTCAACTGCGTATCCAGTACGTTAAATCTGAATTGACGCAGCGGTGCTTCAGACAAGGGCCTGTAGCGAACTTCCAATTGTCCTGGCCGCCAGCCCGGAACATCTTGAGGCTGCCACATTACTAGGCCGTTGAGAAAAGGGAACTCGAGAATTGTTTGACGCAAGCCTTCATGAAGAGTTGCAAATGCATTTTGGGGCGTGATACCCCGCTTCAGACTCAGGTAAATGATGCTCTGTGGGATATTTTCCGGGGCAATATGATCCAGAGGACCCAGGCTCAAGCGCTGAAAGGGAGTATTCATGTTCATTTCGCGGGCAGGGAGTGCTTGAATCGTTTCGTGTGTCGTGAGACTAACCTCAAGGTTTTCCTTTGACCCAGAGGCGTTTGTTATTAGCTGGTCACTTACGTGACGGATATTACTCCATTTGGCTACTCGATTTGCGGAGCTTTTTGTCTGCGCATGCTGAATAGGTAGTCTGTGAAGGTTGAGAGAGCTGTGCGTTGTGTAAGCCAGGTGACTCCGTCGAGAGGCCAGGCAGGATAGAAGAGGGAGAAAGCCTACGGAAGGTTTGCTAAATCTATGTTATTTCTTGTGTAATGATTGAGCTTGAATATTCTCAAGTCCATCAATACATCATGAGAAAAGCTTTGCACAAGCGAATTTTCACGAGATGTCCGGAAATATAGTAATCTTTCATTCTTGAATAAACTCTAAAATAATAAAGCGACCGTCAACAACTGCTGTTGCAAATCATTCGCCTTCTTTTACTCTCAATCTACATCCCGTAGCCCAGTGATCCTAGCTCTGATACCCTGGTTTTCGTAACTAGGGAGACCAATAATAGAATCCCGTTTCACATCAACATCCCTCTTCCTGACCGTCTCGTACAAGGCCATGTCAAAGCTGGTGAGAAGTTGCGAGATAGATAGGAAGAGCTCCGCATATACCAGACTGTGGAGTAGTTAGATAAACGTGCTGCGTCTTGGAGAAAAGTCTTCATCTGCTTACTTGATCCCCAAGCATATTCTAGATCCTCTCCCAAAGCCCATAAAGTAGCGTCTTTTGAGTCCTGCATCATTTAACCAGCGACGAGGGTCAAATGTATACGGTTCAGGGAAGATCTCAGCGTTCATGTGAAGTAAGTAGTGTGACTGCATGACGCAGGTCTGAATCAAAACGTATTAGCGATTGCCATTTTGGACAGGACAGGCTGCGCATGCACTTACACCAGCTGGAATGATCCACCCCTTGTAAACCAGATTCTCTTCCGGCGCATACCGAGGCATACGGCTTGAGACAACGTGTGAAAGCCGAAGCCCTTCAGTTGCAGTTGCGGCCTGAACCATTTGCCTGGTTAGTCTTTTCATCATCATTTGGAAAATAGAGTACTTACAAAGAACGGCAATGCAGATAGCGCCGCAACTGAAGGTCGGGGGTTTGTCACAAGGGTCGACAGCTCTTCGCGCAATCGATTCAAGACCCAGGGATTATCCAGGATGTGGAATAGTGAGACCGATAAAGCCCTAGCCGTAGTTTCAGTACCAGCGATCATGAGCAGATTTGCTTCCGCTGCCAGTCGTGCAGGCAGTTTCTCATGTTCTGGCAATTTACTCCGCAAGATATCTTGGAATACGGTCCTACCTCTCTTTGAAGGCTGGCCTGCACCAAATTCTTGGTTGAAATTGTTCTTGCCTTCAGCCTCGTTGTTTTGGTTGGATATAGCCTGTTGAATGACTGTTTTGAACATGGCGCGGTTCTTCGGAATCAGCGCCGCGGCCGGGCTGATTTTGTGCATGATCCAAGGTGGCATCACAGTAAGGCAGAGCTTGGTAATCCAACGGAACTGTCGAGCAATAGGCGCAAATTCTGTCAATTTGGTATATGAGTCGAGCACCTCGGCGGCGTATTCCTCCTTGTCCAAATTGGCATCTTCTGTCCCAAAAGCGTAGGCCGAGATGACGTCCATGGTCAGCGCGGCACATGCATGCGTCAAAGAAACCACCATGTCATGCTTGTGTGATTCTTTCAGACGATTGCACAACTTCTGCACCTTGTCTGAAATCATAGATTCGAGCTGTTGTATAGATGCCATGCTGAAAAACGGGTTCAGCGCTGCCCTTCTCCTTCGGTGCAGGTCATGGTCAACGGTTTGGAAAACGGACCACCCAAGTGGCCCGTCTGTTTCCGATCGATAGTACCATGGATCACGATTTCTTTTGCGGTTGCCACTGGCGTATATTTCGTCAATGTATTCTGGGTCGTTAATGTGTAAGTGGATTGGGTTTATCCGAACAATGGGTCCGTATTTCTTGTGTAGTTCCTCGATTTTCCACAGGTACTGTAGCTTATGCGGAAACAAGTCATAATAAAACTCGTACCAAAAAGTTGCGGCTGCTAGCTTGGGACCTGGAAATCTGGCGAGCGGGTGTAGCGTTACGCGATATATACAGATTAATATTGCATACATCAAGTACACAGCAGCAATTGCCGTCAAGACTCCCATCAACGAAAGATGGTTCGTGACGCTGTCGCGAAAGAATGGTTTTGCCAGCATGGTGTACTAGTGCTGAGGCAGTGTGCTCGGCTAACAAACTTAAAAAAAAAAAATTTATCGCAAAATGTCAAAATGTCAAGCGAAATGTACAAGAGTAGCGAATAAAAGTGAAGCAAGCAAAGCGACAGGCCTTTTTTTTCAGTGACTTCCGCTTCTGAAAGCCACAAAAGGCTGCCGTCCCAGGACTGGCGGCACCGCACCGTCCCACCAGTTCTGGACATCGGACCTACCCAGGGATGGAAAGGTCCGAAGACTGATCTTTGTGGCACGACACAGCAATTTTCCATCTTGGGAAACTTTGGCGTACCATTTTGTAGATGATATAAGCTATCACTACGTAGGACTGGCGCTTTGAATGTTTTACTTTTGTCCAATTTTTTCTCTTCTAAACGAACTTCAGCCAACTTAGAAACATGGCAATGCCTCAAGACAGCATCGGTACCGCAAAAATGGCTGTCTCTGCGGCTATAGTCGGCCTGCTCCTTGTCGCCTTTGTTCTCTATAGGCGAGCGTTTCCACGGCCTTTTTTGGGAATTCCATATAATGCAGCATCTGCAAGACAGTTTTGGGGTGACACGACTGCATTATTCGACACTATTGAGATTACCCAGGATCCAGCAAAGTTCATATTTCAGCAAAATAGAAATCTGGGCTCACCTGTCATCCAAATGTTCCTTGCTCCCTTCTCCAACCCAACAGTCATTATCGATGATGTCCGCGAGGTCAAAGATATCCTTAGCAACCGCACGCTGGAATTCGACCGCGCCCCTCGAACTCAAGACGCCTACCGTGCTCTGCTTCCGCACTGCAGCTTGGTAAAACAGACAGGAACTCCCTTCAAGAATCAACGACGCTTCTGGGAGGGTGTAACGAGCACGCCGTTTTTAAAACGCGTTGCTGAGCCCAAGATCCTCAGGTGTGCTTTGGAATTAATAGAGCTTTTCAAAGCCCAAGCGGCGACGGCAAACGGCCGTCCATTCGAATGCTTCCACAACTTTGACGTTGCAGCTTTCGAAGTGATTCGGGAAGTTGTATTCGGCGAAGAAGGGGGCGCCATCAATAGTGCGCGTGAAGACGTCCTCCGTGCACGGCAAAGTAGCAGCCAGCCCGAGTCGTTGGACTCACCAGCTATTCTGCCGGCTATTGAAAAACCAGAAATGTGCAAGAGCGTTGCATTTTTTATTACGCAGATTGCCAAATCCTTGAAATCTGTGGCGCAAACTTGGTACCTCTGGATCTTGCAGAATCAACCCGAATATAAGCGGCGATTGGCCTTCAAACGCAACAAGATCAATCGTCTGATCGAGAACACGCATTCGAGGTTAAAAAATCTCCCAGAAAATGATTTGAAGGAGCTAAATGAGAGTTCTGCTCTGGTTCTTGGTGTCCGGCGACATATTTTGGCTGATATTGACCAAGGAAAGCCCGCGGACATGCCACTTTCCCCATCAGCGAGAGAGGAGATTCACGATGAGCTGTTCATGCTTCTAGTTGCGGTAGGCACAAGCAAAAATCTGTAATGGCGTATTATTTGAACAGAAATTATTAATCAATAGAGTACTACAGGGACACGAGACGAAGGCTGTATTACTCTCTTGGGCAGTCAAATTTCTCATCGCATACCCAGAGAAACAGGAAAAACTTCGACAAGCGCTACTGAATGCTTTACCCACCCCCTCAGGCAGTGGAACGCCGCCCATCGATTCCATAATCGGTACATCAATCCCTTACTTGCAGGCATATATGGAGGAGTCAATGCGAGTAGCCAATACATCTCCTCGTCTCGTCCGACAGACCACAGCCACTGCATCAGTACTGGGCCATTCGATCCCAAAAGGAACAACTGTTATTCTTAATCCATACATAGGCACTGAACCACTGGAAGTTTCAGAAAATCTTCGTTCCGAGACTTCACGAAAGGCAAAGGACAGTTTCCAGTCATATTGGGATCCGATCGGAATGGATGATTTTGTGCCAGAGCGCTGGCTAAATGAAGACGGATCGTTCAGCCCTCGTCAATTCCCCCGACTTGCCTTTTCTGCTGGACCGCGGATGTGCTATGGTACGTACAAACATGGCCCCTGCCATTTTCAGTTACGGATATGCTCTCGAAGTATCCTGCTAACACGCACATCCTCACTGATGTAGGAAGAAATCTTGCTCTTCTAGAATTTCGAGTAAATCTCGTTCTGCTGGTGTTGAATTTTAAGTTCGAACCGGTCCCCGAAGGTTTAGATAGCATGGAATCTCAGCAGCGGCTGTTTCGAATGCCTAGGCAATGCTTTGTTAGACTCACGTCTCTCTGATGCTCAAATAAAGAAAATTCTCTGCAAAGCAATCATTCAGAATACATGCGCTCGATATGCAGACCATCTCTGTAAGAAATATTAGCTGGATTCATTTCGCCCGCTACCTAAAGATTACTACAATAATTTATGTATTCACTAATCTCGATTTTTAACTTCGAGGATAGTTTTGCCGTGATACCTCTCTCTTGTGATTGCGTCCTTGTGCCGCCTTGACGCTAGTATATGCTCACGCCAAAGCCACCCCAACCCAATGGAAACAGCTGGTCCGAAAGCGATGCAGCAAATCAAGCCGAAGAAAAATATTTTCAGCTGTCCTTCATTGAGCATTCCCGCGGCTCGAATGTCTTGGAGAAGGAGAACGATCCAGATTAGACTGGAAGCAATAAGTGATGCGTGATTCAGTTCCGGTAAATGCATTCCTTCAGAAAAGCAAAACATTTGCCACAATGCTTGCCCCAGACCGCGATCCCAAACCTCCACTAACCAGCTTAGAGCCGATATGAGGCCGAGGACAAACACGCACCGGACAATGTGTGGAACATCCTGTAGCGGTTTGGCGACGATATCCAGTTGCGTACTGAATTTGCTCAACCCTGTCATCACCAGAGCCTGCTGAGCTAGAGCAGTGGTAATCACGGGCTGCAAAATTGTCTGCGAAGATTTCCACAGCAGATTTGTAGGATTGAGGTATCCATTTGTACCCAGTGACTTTGTATCCAGTGGCAGGGAAACGCCGACGGAAACCAGCATCAGAGGCAGAATAGTGCGCGTGTAGGCAAGGTTTGTATACCTTGAATCGCTCGAAGCAACCTTCTCGATACTCGAAAACACGTAATGGATCGAATAGTAAAGGGGACAGACTATCCACAAGTCCAGTCTAAAGGTTGCCAAGAAGAAAAGTATAGGGAATCGCATAAGTGTCATGAGATTAGCGCGACGATTGGATTCAATAAGCCAGAGCGAACTGATAAGATTTGCATCCGCCAATGCACGAAAACTGCCAAGTGATGTCGCTTCACCAGCAGGGTAAGCCTCGTCTTGGTCGATGAGCGCGAAAGCTCCCACGAAAATCGCAAATCCCACTAGTGGCGCTGTCTTTATTAGACGCTTAACGAGGCTCTCGTGCTTGCCAATGCCCTGGCTAGGATTGAAAGGGCACAGGCTTTCGAGTGACCTGTCCGGAACCGGTAGATACTCCAGGATTTCAGCACCAATGAGGGTATCGGTGACCATTGTAAGCAGTGATTCGATCGCGTTTGGTACAACATAGTTCATGATAATGTGTGCGAAACGAGAGTCCAGTGCCTGCATTCGAGCAACGGCAGCTGCTTCTCGAACGGTGGCGTTGATTCTGCTCTGCCGTTTCTTCTGCCACTCTTGAAGAGCTGATTCGATCGCTTCGGTTGTACAGACCCCCTTCTCATGAAGTCTTCTGAGTTGATTTGCCAAAGCTGCGGCAGACTCGACTGCGTTATTGCCGGCTTGTCCATGATTGGGAGTCATCTTGTGGGCATTATCTCCCACGGTGGCGATTCTTCGCCAGCTCCATTTCTCAAACAGAGCCTCCTCCAGTGGCACCAATGAGTAGCTGACACAGGCTTGCCATAGCTGCCTCAGTGTCACGCACTCATTAACGTGTCTGTCAGCGTTTCTGAGTACGAAATTTGCTGCGTCTTCTCTAGAGTAGCGGGGGAAGTCGTTGGCACCAGCAAAGTAGGTCTTGTCCAACTTTTCATGGTAAAACCAGTATACTCTACCCCCCTTGCCTGTAATGACAAGTGACGATCGACCTTTGTCGAAAACAGTGTCGACTTCGCCCTCTGCAAGTCCATCAACTGGATCGGATATCCCAAAAAGACAGTTGAAGTCGGCAGTCATTTCTGTAAATTTGTGGTTAATTTCGTATACGGAAGCAACCCTCTGCATGTATTCTGACGTACTGGTCTGATCCGTTTCTGGAAACCATTGTGGGCACACGTCCCGCGCAAGCCGCCACATTTCGTTTCTGATTGAGGCTTTACTATTCACGCCGTCACAGCCGACCACCAAGTCTCCCGTGTAGGTTGACCCATCAGCACAGCGAACAGTGGCGTTGCTGTCTGTCAATTCTACATTGATGACCTCCTTGTGCACCAACATTTTTGTCTTATCGCTGATTGCCTTTGCCAGAGCACGCAGAACCAGCTGACGGTCAAGAAAGCATGCTTGGTAACCGAACCTAGTCACTCGTTCAGCTTGAGGAGTACTGACGTCAATTTGGACGATTACCTTTTGTGAAGAATCTGGAAAGTAACAGCTGGTGGCATGACTAGTTTTCCATCCGCGCGATGAACTTTGGAAAATTTAATTGGCGCAGTATTTTCCATGATCTCTGTTGCAATCCCCAGTTGGTCAAAAATACGCATCGACGCAGCATTGAGCCCGATGGATGCTCCAACCTGAGGATCGAAAAGACTTCTGGCCTCAAGAATCACAAAGTCGATATCTGCCCTTTCCAAGGCGTTTGCAAGAGTGAGGCCGGCGATTCCGCCTCCAACAATAACGACTCTCATGTTGCCTATTTTTTTTTTGGTGATGTAGAATGGAGGTGATTAATCGCGCCAGCGGTGACCAGTTAAAATCACGTAAAACTTCGTGATAAAACGAAGTGTAGAAAAATTCATATTTTTATTCTCGAATAACAGTCCGGATGCTCTCTATATCTGACACCAAACCCAGTTTTGCTGGAGGGAGACCGCCGCGCAGTACGACCGCAGCCTCGGCCGTGTCACCCTGTGGAAAATGGACGAACGCCACTGATCTCCCGATTTAGCAAGTCTAGCTTCTCTGGGATACTAGTGGAATACAAAATTGGAAATATCCGGATAATTTGTCTAGTCACGCACGACAAAGATGATCACTCCTGGCTGGATTGTTCCAACCCAAGGGAAGGCCTTGAAATTATTATTGTGGTCTATCATTCCAGCGAGATAAAACAAGCATACGATGCTCGGCGCTTTTTTTAGCCCACTTTCTGTGCTGGAATATATCTGCATATTCTCAGCAGCTATAGAACAGAGTCTATAAAACTACTGAACTGCAAGAAAGTTTGAGCTCTGACAACGTCGCCTTTACTGGTCCGAGGAACCTTTTGGTCGCGAATAACAATCAACATGGATTTCTTAAGCTCTACTAGCGATACCAGCTGTGCTGTTTGTGCTTTGCTCTCTATGACACTCCTAACTTTGTCAATAATGCGCTCGTCAGAAAGAGTCGCGGCTGAACATTTGACGAAAAGAAGAATGACGACACTTGGCCGCTCATCGCCGTACAGTACGGCTGCATCAATAATCTCGCTGCAGTGGCTTTCAATGATGCTCTCATACGTTTGAGCATGCAGTGGGATCACGTCAGTGCTGTTGTGAGCAACTCGAACCATGTCCGTCAGCCTCCCGAGACATCTGTAGCTCTCCTGAGTCGGGTGCTTGATGAAGATGTCGCCAGTATGATGTGATCCGTCGGAGTCAGTTGCCCATTTCTTGTCCATTGCTGGAAGACTGGGTAAAATAACCAGTTCGTAGAACCTTTCATTGCCATTCGCAGTATTTGCCTCTCTTCGCTCAACAAACAAAATCGTAGGTGCGGTGCCATGGATGGGGCAATTTGGAGGTAGTCCCAAAACAGCGGATCCCCTACATTGGCTATTGAGCTGAGGCTGAGAGGGATCTCTGACATGCCATATCCGGTGGCTAAACGAACGCCATTCTGCGTCAGGGTGCTGACAACAGCTGGTGGCAGTACCCCGCCAATATTCGTAATCAGGCTGCATCGCTTCAGAGCTCCAAGAGCCTCCGCATCATGCACGACTGACATATGAAGCCAAGAGTTGCAAGCCACTATATCTGGCTTCGTTTGGAGAAGTGTATACTTGGCGGACTCTGTGGAGTTGGCGCAGTCCTCACTTGGCCAGCATACATGGCTGCCAGATTTGACAAACACAAATAACATCATGCAATAGCCCCCCAGCCAATGCAACCAGGAGCCTACTAAGACATTGTTGTCGTGTACGGCTGAGGACGTGTTCCGGAGCATCTCCATGATCGAGCGGTGGCTTTTGGGGATGAGCTTTGGATGGCCTGTTGTGCCTGACCAATGAATAATGACCGCCGGCTCGTCTTGATGCGGTAAAACGCAACATTTCAGAGCTCAAAAAAAGTTTCCTTTCTGAGCCAATTCATTCAAAGTTACAAGGCGAAGTGATTTTACTTTTGGCCGTCTCTAGCTGCATTGAGAATGATTTTGCAGTTGGCTTCATGAGCGAGATGCTGAGTTGCTTCAGCTTCAAGCTGCGGTGCAAGCAGCAGAACAGTATGTCCCATGCAGGTAAGTGCGAGGTATGATATGACCGAATCGATTCCTGGCGAAAGGACTATCCCGATTACCGAGGCATCCGCAGCACCCTTTCGAATTGAGATGCCCTTGCTGTGATAGTGGCAGACGGCCTTTTCCGCAAACAGCCCGATCTCTTGAGGCGAATAATACGCATAGTTTCCGGACTTGGGGAAACCAAACGACTTGTATGCGATGTTCTTTCCGTGATTTATGAACTCCTAGATCGTGGTCGATTGAACAGCGCGCTCAACAGTGGGTGCATCGGCTTGGAAGGTTATGATGTCGGGGCAGTTTTTTTGGCAGTCTTTGGCGATGGCGTATTGCTATAATTGATTGAATCCGCTGATTAGATGGACTCTGGACTCGAAGCAGAGTTATAGCAAGTAGTTTACGATATGACAGCAACCTGTAACGCACGGACGGCTACACATTCAGCGCAGGCATCAACATACGGATGGCTACACAATTCAGCGCACAAAATAAAATGGCTGCCTGCTGTCCCGCTCTGGCGGGTGAAAACGACAGAATCCTGTCTCCTCTGCGACTGAAACAGGGTAGCAGCCTGGGTCCCACATCAAAAGTGCGGCCGTGGGAAACTCCGGAATTAGTCGCCCAACTAGGAAACATCCGAATACTGACAGGGGCTGGCTCGATAGCCGTATCGTATGGGGAAACATCCGGCAGCTCCGCCAACCCCCAAAACAGCACAGCGCCGCCCACAGGGATCTCGTTTACAAAATGGGCGTGACTGGGTACAGAGAAGGGCGAAACGACTGTCACACTTTTTGGTTAGACAATAATAATAGCGGCAGCCATTTTAGTGAGTGGAGCAGCGCCGCTAGGTACCCGTCAGGTACCCGAAACTTTTTGGTGGGGGAAGAAATAGTTGAATTCGGCCGTTATTTTGACACATGTGCACTATTATTGCTCTGTTATAATAAGATCAGCTTTGAGCGATGCAGTAGAATACCTCTTCTTAGAATGAAGATGATTGGCCGAAAAGTATAGCATTTGGCAATTAGCAAGAAAGTGACACTTAAAACGCCTTTCTTGGTATCTGTGCTAAAGTAATAACTGAGTTTGACTACCTATTTCCACTGCTGGAAGTCTTAGATACTAAGTGGGTACTTGGGGGCGCTGCGCTGCAGCCTAGATTGGCTGCCACTATTATGTTTATTTGACAGAAAAGGGCACATTAGTTTCGCCTTTTCCTGTAGTAATGCAAGAGCCTTGTGATTATTAGGCAGCAATGATTGATGGGCGGTCGATCAATAGCGTTACTGAGACTCAATTTCAGGGGCTTTCCGCCAATAACGCCCAAGGATCCAAAGATGTTGTTTGTGACATGTTATCACCGGTGCGGGAAAACAATCTCCTGTCTGGTACGAGGTGACAATAATACTGTAGCCTGCAATAGGCAGCACTTTTTGTTCATTTAGCCCATACATGCACCCGAGCCCGGGCCCGCTTCCTCCCCGCCCTGCTGCTAGGCAACCGCAACCCCTGATCTAACCGTCGCGCACCGCGTCGCGTATAAAACTTGGAATCGGGGCGTGCGAGCGCAAACCACAAAAGATCACGGAGCCATCAATCTCATCGTTTCCTTGGCACTACGCTACGATGGAGCAGGAAAAGCGAGAGATCTGCGACGCCAGCCATGGCAGTGGCACCACGGCGGACACTTCGACAGCCACCCTGCAAGACGCTGAAAAGCCAGCGCCACTGGCGAACATGAAAAAGCTAGACGAAGACCCGCAGACGAGCCTGACACTCCATGGAGTGCAGCTGTGGTTGCTCCTTGGGGTGCTGTATCTGAGCGTCTATCTTCTCGCGTTGGAGCTCACGATGCTCTCCACTGTGATTCCAACGCTAACAAACGACTTTGGTACTGTGGCCGACATATCTTGGTACGAGTCGGCTTATGTTCTACCACTGTAAGTCAACACCCCTCGTGACTGTTCCCTCTGGGTTGGGTCAAGGGGAAGGACATGGAGACATGGAGAGGCCGCTAACGTTGCCGCTTTGCGTCGAACAGATGTGTCTTGTCGCCAGTCGCGGCCAAGTTTTACTCCCAGTTTCGCATCAAGCATGTCTATCTCGCATTCATGGGCATTTTCGCCATCGGCCTCGTCGTCTGTGCTGTCGCCAGATCCAGCCACGTGTTTATTCTCGGTCGCGCCCTGAATGGTCTTGGCGCATCAGGCCAGTTCAGTGGTTGCATGCTCATCATGAGCTGTGTCTGCGATGCTAGTGTGCGACCGTTATCAACAGCTCTTGCAATGGCTATGATTCCAGTAGGGTCGATGACCGGTCCGATCATCGCTGGAGCCGTCACTGCGCGTATTGGCTGGCGCTGGTGTAAGTTGCCACGTCTCTTTCTTGCCTATTCGTCTCCCACCCCATTGCATCAGCTAACATGAGCCGCTAGGTTTCTGGATACTGCTACCCATGGCTGGCATCGTCATCATCATCATTGCGATCGTAAAAATAGCCGAACAAAGCGAGAAGCCTGCATTTAGCCAGGGTCTAAAGAAATTGCCAACTACCCTGGACCCAGTGGGTTTCTTCCTATTCGCTGGCGGCATCACAATGTTGCTGTTGGCTTTGACTTGGGGAGGAAACCAGTACCCTTGGACTTCTGCCGTAATTATCGGCTTGCTTTGCGGCGGTATAGTCGCGAGTGTTGCATTCTGCGTGTGGGTATGGTTCAAGGGGGACGCGGCTTTGATCCCGCCCTCCATTTTTACGCAGCGTTCAGTCTATATTGGAAGCCTCGCCATATTTCTCCAGGGAGGAGCTTCGCAGGCGACGCCTTTTTTCTTGCCACTTTGGTTTCAGGCTATCAAGGGCGATAACCCCATTCAAAGCGCCGTCCACCTGCTGCCATCATTAGCTGCCCAGATTCTTGGCTTGATGACATTTGGTTCTCTGCTACGCAAACTACTACCGCACATCCCCCCGTGGGCAATCATGGGCAGTCTCATTTCTTGTGTGGGGACTGGCCTCTGCTCCACGCTTGCACCTGATACTTCAGTTGGCAAATGGGTCGGCTATCAAATCCTCTCCAGTTTTGGGCGTGGTATGGCCCTTCAAGTAGTAAGTTTCGCCCTACACTTTCCCCCGCGATCTATGAAGTAAATGGGTTCTAACAAGCACCCTTCCGCGGTAGTCCATCACCGCCGTGCAGGAGTTCCTTCCTGTTAAGCAGCATGCAGTCTCGCTATCTGTTTTGAATGTGTTTCTTCAGCTTGGGCTGGCCGTTTCAGTGTCAGCCTGCCAGACCATTTTCAACAACCGACTCCCTACACTCCTCCATCGCTATGCACCTGACGTGAATGCCACTGCGATCGTGGGGGCCGGCGCCACAGATGCTCGGCATTTCGTCGAGCCAACCCAGATGCCAGGATTTCTCCATGGGTATAACAAGGCTATAACGGCTGTTTTTGTACGTCTCGTCTTTGCCGGGCTGAATACGTGGACTTGCGCCGCTAACTTGTTGCTACTATTAGTATTTCCCCACAGCAGCCTGTGCTGTAGCATGCCTTATTAGCTGTGCCTTCGAGTGGAAATCGGTTGCTACAAAAAAGAAGGCAAAGTCAGACGATAAGCCGGCATCCACGGCTTGATGTCCCACGAAACTACACGGACATAACGGCGTTGGGGGCCGTTGCCTGATACCAGTCACCACGGGCTGCTATGATGTATAATAAGCAACAAACATTTTCATGGACAATAATAAACCTGGTTGGCTGATTGCGGAAAGCATCGTATTATCTGACCCTCGTCGCTGAACTCGCTTGGTACGTTGTGCATTGTGCCACCCACTGGTCAAATAGAAACGCGCTGAGAAGGCTCCGCGGAGAAAGCAAGCGTCTTTTCGGGCACTTTCAGGGCAACTCTCAGGGGACGCTGCAGGCTGCCACAGGGCACCTCTCAAGGCACCTGGCGGGCAAACCTTGCATACCTAGGTGGTGTTGAATACAACGTAAGTAACCACTAGTCGTACACGGGTACAAAATAGAGGGTTTTTACTGAGCTATCCCGATTTTAGATACCGTTTTGGGCCTTCGATTTAGCCCATTCAAAATAAGGCTGCCGTAAGTCTCCGTGCCAGGTTGAACCCTAGTACTCCGTGTGCGATGCGGCCTCAAATTCAGACTGATTCAAGTAGACACTGCCTGCTAAAACTCCGCTACTCTTCACGTCATCATGTTCAGTCTCCCTACGGGAGAGGGGAGTCTGCTTCCTGTAACCAAGAAATGATTCTCATCCCCATCAAGAAGAAGAATGGAAAACTCAAAAGCAGCAGATGGTCAGCCTGTAAGTAGCCACCCTTCCTAGCTATCGTCAGGTGGTTGTCCAGCCCTTCTAAAGAAGGTGTGGCTGGGGCATATGACTGTGACACGAGGCTCCCGGTTTTCGTTAGGTGTGCATCCAATCTAGCTGCATGTTGCAGCCACCTCCGAAAAGGCAGCCAACCATCGCCTCAATGCTTTTTTGATAGTTTACTGTCCGGTCTCTTTGAGGCTCTTGATCGGCACAGAAATTAGTAATGTCATGGCACTGGTACGCACAGAGTCCTTTGGAAGAAGAGTCAACATTTTCTCATTTAATCACTTTTACTTTGGGGTCTAGATCGCTCATCATCTCATGTCGATGAGACTGGAACGCATTTAGCAATCTCTCGTCCAGCAGGGGATGTTGACAGTGCCGTTGCCCAGCTCACCCTGAGGCTGTGTAATGTTGCTGATCTGGGGCAGAGTAAAGGCAGACACCTGGCTCAGGCTGTCGATGCGACCCAGGAGCTTCTCCAGGATACGGAACGACGCAGAAGGCGTGTACTCGGGTCCCTCATGTCCGGCTAGCTGCGAAACCACAAACCAGAGACCGCGCTCATGGTGAGTGGTTCCCATGACACCGAAGCCGGCTGGGAGCTCGTGGCCATAAAAGTTGGAATCATAGTCATCGTCGTACATCTTCTCAGGGTCGAAGCCGTAGGCGGGAACGTAAAAGGGGTCGCTGGGAGCCTGCTGGAAGCCAAGCTTGCCGCCCCAGGTCATGTTCTGGATACCTAGGAGGATGCCATTGAGTGACAAGAGGTAGTCGCTCGTGCCCTCGGCGATGATGACGTTCTTGGTTTGCTCAATCACCTGCGGGAGAGCATGCACACCCGCGGGCTCCGACTGGTCGTTGACGCCGTCAGGGAACACCCGCTTGCACTGCGCCCACTTGACGTGCGGCTTGACGTGAATCGCCGACTGCACATCTACCCCCTACTACTATTCCCATCCTCATCGGCGCCGGACAAGCCAAATCTGGACAAAATGAGCGCCCGCGATGCACGACCCCCAATGTGCAGCCTCCTACATATATTGGATATGCGGGAGTGTATTTAGATTAAGACAGGGTCGGAATAACAAATTATTAAGCCAGAACTGATGATTCTATTGCTTGTTGCCCAGCTTCGTCTCGAGCGGGGGAGTGCCTTCTCTGCCATACGTAACCACTGTAGCGAGGTATCGCTTTCACCGAGGATGCCTCTCGCTAGTGTTAGATTGACCTAAGGTTACAGAAACATGCATACTGCCTACGGCAGCATCGGGTTGGGCTGATAGCCCAACCCTAGGCCCGACACAGAACGGACAAGAACAGCAGAACGAAGCAATAACATCATCAGATTTGCTGAATAATTAATTATACAAACCCCGTCGTGAACTTAAGTTACGTACCTCGAATCTAACAGCTAGCGTCCAATGACATTGCACACCACCGTAAATTTAACAACATACGACCAGGCTACATGTATGGCCGCCCACTACAAATGGCCCCGCCATCCGTACGACCCCCAGTGTACGGCCCGCGCAAGGCTGGGCGGGAATTGTCGAGATGCAAAAGTACCAAATGCCCCGCAGACTCTGGTCGTTTGCCAGGAAACTTGAGTAATTCTGTAAGCTCTTCTGTGTTCATCCTCGGACTGAGAAGATTTCAGTTTTGCTTTCAGTTTCCATAACCTGGTCTCGCTCTTCCAAAACAGAAACCTAGTCTGCCAATGTAGGGCGGACTACAGCAATGTTCGGAACCTTTCGCTACAACAAGAACACTCATAGCTATGACCATATCGAATTGTCGGCTGCCAACGGATTTGAGGCACGCGGATATACCGCTGTAGCCTGTGATTTCTGTCGCGCTCGGAAAGTATGTTTACTTCAATTTGTATTAACCCCTTCAAATCTTTGCCATTACACGCTGCTTTTTTTGTTCTCCGATATGCGGCTATGGCTTGATAAGCCTCGCAGCATTCTTTGTGATCGCGCCTAACATTGAGTACCAGCTTAAATGCGATGGAGACAAGACCAGTTGCAGCAAATGCTTCGAAACGTCTACAATTTGTACATACAGAGATTCGTGTCTCGGGCGGTCCCCAAACGAATCAAAGCCACGTCAGCCATCCATCAGAGGGGTGGCAACGATGGAGAGTGATGCGCCTGAACGCGGTCGTGATTCACATACTTTACAACTGTCGGGATCGCAGATTCGTAGGACAACTCATGAATCAGGTGGCATACGAGACGAGAACGCCGGAAGCGGCCAAGGCAGTAGCCATACACAGCTTTCCGATGGAGATCAGAGTTTCTCAGTACCTCTACCCGATTCATCACGCAACTCCACTGGCTCTGAAAACTTGACGATGGATAAGGGATCACGCTCCCTTGTTCCATTTGACTTTTCACCTGATTGGATGAGCCCTGAATGGGAAGCGCTGTGCAACAGTGCAGCCGAATCGGCGAACAGTAATCACCACAGGCGGGATAGCCCGCTACCAACGTCATCTCCGGCACTCGCGCAGGGCCGTCAAGATGACAACTACGATGGTCTGACCCTCCATGATCACAGCATGACAGACGGCTCTCTGTGTATTATAGAGCAAGAAGCTTCTATGGTGATTGAGGACGCACCGGAGGAACTCATGTTTGACGAGGTCGTGGACTCCCTCGACCAACATGCACTTCAGCACCATCGCAGCTCTATTTCCCAGGGTGGTTCAGTAAATCGTCCCATGGGAAGCCCCTGCTCGTGTCTGAACATCATGGTCAATGCACTCGAGACATTGGGGGCACAATGCGCCAGCTCACCGGCCGCCGACGAACTCCTCATGCACGTGGGCATCATCGCGACGCGCTGCGACGACGTTCTCGGGTGCACCAAGTGCAACATTTGCGAGAAAAACAGCATGCTGCTCGCGTCTGTAGCCCAGCAGCTCAGCATGGCAGCCAAGGAGCTCGCAAGGGTGGCGCTTGCTACGAGCGGCAAGATTGAGCCAGGCAAGGCTGTGTGCGGTACGATTATCTGTTTTGGACGATACAAAATTGCAATACCGCGTATACGGTTGCAGCTCGTCTATACCACAATTTTGTTACAATTAAATCACTTGCACGGCATCATTCAGTCCATAAAGAGCAGGGTCCGGGTTGAGACAGCAGCCTGGAGGCAAATCATTTCCACCATAGCACAGATAGAGACAGCAATCACCTCAGTAAAGAGCTGTCTATGAAATAGTTGCGGGTTTTAAATATGTACAGTACTTAACACTTTAGATACTAGAAAATTAGAGATTGACTTTAGACAGAAATAATAAAAGTTGACTGTAAAAAAGCCCACCAAGAAGTCGTCGGGGGGGCAGTCTTCCCGTGAATTTCAATGGTGTTACTCAAACAGGTCATCTACAGGACACTTTAGTGGGTAGATGTATTGTCCATTGGGCCGCGATGTCAGTGACCACCGTTCCCTTCCGAGCCAGGAGGGCTATGTGTAAGTCAGACACCTCCCGGTGGCTACGAGGTGCGAGGCTACATCACTTCATCCACACGCATGCAGCGGCTCATACTGTCTCGGAACGTCGGAACACCTTTTCCAAGAGCTGCGCTCGAATATCTGCATGTGCCCCGGTGGTGCGTGGGCGGCTTTACAAGCTGCTTGAATTTCAACGGTGATGCTCAGAGAACCGTCTGGCGAGCTGGCATACTAAATGATGTCGTATTACTCAGGCATAAAGTCTTGCTGCAATGGATTACAAGGACAGGGAATGGTTACGGCACTTGCAAACGAAGAAAGGACGGACTACAAAACTTTCGACTCGAAAAGTCTTACCCATGTCTATTTTGCTCGCAGCTGCCGCGACTCATCTGGCTTACAGACAACGCCAAGGCTATCAGCCAGCCACGATCGGCTATTTACCTACTCTTGCGAACCTAATAGATGGGGTGATAAGACTTTGAACGACTTGGCTTTGAATAGAACCCGTCATGCCCTAACAAAGCGCTCCTACGCCCAATACGTGGCGATTCACCGTATGCTGGCTAATTATTCCTCCGGTCGCCTTATGTCACCTTGCTGTATCTATAGTATTTATCTTAAGTAGTGTTGTGTCTTAAGTGGTATCGTGTTCAGTGCCGTGTCTTAAGCGGTACTGTGTCTTGAGGGGTGCCGTGTCTTAAGTAGCGTGTCACACGTCATCCAGAGGGCCAACGAGGTGAAGTGGCCTCAGCGCTGCTGAGGCATGTGTACCGCAGCTTACAGAGTATTGCGGGGCCGCCCGCAACGACCAGAGCATCGAACGAGAAAAGGTCGCGTTTCAGATGATCGATGCGGACAACCGACTCATAGCAGTGCTTGAGCAAGCTGGCTCGTGGGGCAACCAGCGCGTTGACGCCATTCTACGCATGCCAAACAGTCCCGACTTGTCCTGCTCGATTCTTCACGAACAGGGCTGTCGTCGGTTACGCCACGCAAAAACGCAGGAATGTTGTCAGTCGATGACCAGGTGGCCACTCCACCACGATCCAACCTCGCGGCACCAGGCTACGCTACCTTCGTCGGAGGACACAGAACAACAGGATTTTTCTGCACTCCATGGTTTCGGAAGCATGTATCTCTACAGAATAGCAGTCGTTCTCTGCTGCCCATAACCGAGAGGCAATACCGTTACTAAAAAGCAGTAAGTTTCTAGCCGTAAAATGAAAAGACAAATTGTATATATTCGCCAAAGGAGGGTCGTTATTCGTTTTCACATCGCACCATGCCGCCAAACAAAGTTGTTACACATGATACTACTGCCTTGCATAATGAGAGTCCTGACGCGGCACTCCAAACAACAAAAAGAGTCGGTGCGGAGGCGCGGATCAAGCCTAAGGAGATTTGATTTGATTTGACTATTACGTCCGTTGGCGCCCTAGTGTAGGCTTTTGGACGTGCTAACTAGCTTCATCAATATACATTGGCCTAACCCCCTTGTAAGCTAGGAAAAGAAACTAACAAACTCTAGAGCCCTGAAGCCCGTAGTGCAATGCTTTAAACTCCGTGGGATTGCACGCCAAAATAATCTCCCCTAGCTAGCAGTTTCGCGCCCAATGGCATATATCTGTCGGTATCGATACCCGTCAGCGGGATCACGATGATGTTGGCGCGTGCATCCACCGCTGCAGCGATGCATCCACTGCTGCAAACAGGGACCCATCGCGCCAACAACTGTTGTCGCCTGGTCTTTATACGGGGACCAGCGGAAGCCCTTTTGTCAACGGCAACTTAATGCCCAAACATAGTAGAAAAGAAAAAGGAAGAGAACTCAGCTAGCAGTACGCGGTAGGGTCGCTGCATTGCTAGTAGAGGTTGTTTTCGAGGCTGTCAGATGTGCATCCTTAGCTTTGGCATGAGATCTGAGGTAGATTGGTTGATTTGGGGGCGTAACGGGACGCCTGCTGGCTTGCGCAGGTCTTTTATGCTTTGGCGAATACAAGTAGTTGCGTCTCTCCGTATCGTCAGGATGCATGCCTTCTCGTGCATGGAATATCTTTGCTCTGTCGGTTGTGGCGACAAAATTTATGGCTACTGGTGTAACGAGGGCGGGTGGGAGCGGACCGTCTGGTGCTTCTGTCGTAGACAGACCGTTCAGAGCTGTTGTACTTGGAGCGGGTTTAGCGTTGGCGTTTGTCTGCGTTGGCGTTTGTCTGTGGTGGCGTTTTACACCGCACTCCGGGGGCGCAGTCCCGAGCAGGTTGCCAGCGGTGTATTTGGTTTTGGTGCTTCTTCTGTCGTATTAGGCGTGCTGGGCTGCTGGTACCGAAAAGTCGCCAGGTTCTAGAGGGTTAAGGGTTAAAGCAAACTACTAGCACAGTTGATGGTGTGGTGCCATCATCTTTTCTGCGAATGTGGTAGTCCACGGGCACGAGGCCCGTCTGGGCGAGAATTTCATCGTGGGCAGCTGCCATGACTGCCACTGACTTGCCCGCTAAATCTTGTAGATATCTGGGGGTGTTTTCTACGACATAGGTATACCACGTCTCTTTCTTGTCGGCCTTTGACGCCTTCAGTGCAGTGAGCCACTTATCTTGCGACGATAAGATAAGGTCCCTTGTTTCCATGGAGTCTGGGAATAACGCCCAGCCGGTTGGGATGCGTCTTGCATCGAGCAGACTCATTGGGTTGAGAGTTAGGCTGTCTAGCAAGTGCTTCTTGATGCTGTAGCTGGAAAGTTTGTTTGCTGTATGGTCGGGCATGCGAATCAGTACGCGACAATCTGGTTTAGTCAGGCGCTGTCTGGATGCTTCCGGGGCTTTTACAGCATGGGTAGAGGCTATCCTAGCATAGGTTGGGCGACTCGCCGTCTCTATGCTAGCAGTTGGAGCGGTTGGCAGAACTTCTTTCGTAACAAGGGCGGTCCAGACTTTCGGGAGGTTCTCGAGGGCTGCATTTACCAATGCAGTCTGCGTCTCGCTGTTGACATGTTTGCTGGCGCTTTGGAGAGCTCCCATAAAAAGAGCGTATACTTCCTATTCATCGTCGTAGCGCTTCTGCAGCGCTGTAGCCATGCTCTTGTCGATTTGGTTTCTTCGATCGGCAGTGATTATATGTCCTGCTTCGCTTGATTGGATTGGTTTTGCCCTAGAGAAGGAATCCTCTGTTTCCTCTAGTGTGGGCAGTTGCCTATTCGGACGTAGCAGAGATGGGCTGCTGAGTATGTCGAGCGGATGGTCGGGGCGCACAGGTAGGTTGGCGGCTGCCGAGCGCTGGAAGGCATGTGTCTCAGCAGCGGCAGTTGCCTCAGGAGTTCTGAAGCGAACCGGCCGCTGCCTGACGATTGTCGGCGTCATGGCGTGACGCCCAGAACAAATAGGGGTCCGTTAAGGTTTTGTATATGGGTACTATGCGCGGCACTAACAG
This sequence comes from Beauveria sp. IMV 00265, assembly GCA_001931865.2. Taxonomy (NCBI): domain Eukaryota; kingdom Fungi; phylum Ascomycota; class Sordariomycetes; order Hypocreales; family Cordycipitaceae; genus Beauveria; species Beauveria sp. IMV 00265. The sequence continues at coordinate 37,771 of MSJG02000616.1, forward strand.
TGCAGCGCAGACCCACTGTAGATGTAGGGAGGAGGAGGATTGAGGATTTTGAGGATTTTGAGGACTAGGTATAGGGTACTTTTCATCTGAGCTCGTGTTGTTGCTTGTGCTGCTGTGACCGCTTGTAAGGGAATCATGTGACGCCGTGTCTAATGAATGTGGAGTTGTTGTAAAATTACTCCGTCGAAATCTTGCTTAACAATCCCACCCTCGCCTCCTTGTGAACAATCACTTCTATCGAAGCAGCTTCGACGCCAGCCACGACAGTGAAGATTGGCGATGCCAGTGCAAGTTTAGGCGACTCCACATGCCAGATGTCTGAGCACGATTCTAGTCAGCCTCCAGACATCTCTTGGAGCAGTAGCCCCGCCAGTACCCCTTCCGGTCGCGGATCTACGAAACGTACCCAAACGGCAACAGAGACTTGGGCTCATGCAAAGAAGTTGAAGCTGGATGAACAAGTGAGACGCGATCGAGCTGGCAACAGGATATGGGTTTGCGGCAAATGCCCATGGGAATCGGCGTCCCTGACCTCTGCCCGAAACCATCTCTCTCTAAGGCATGGTGTAAAGATTACAGCGCAGCAACGACAGGTTATACGGAAAGGGCAGGCCAAGCTTGAACAAATTCTCCAACGCCAAGGGCAAAGGAGCCAAGCAGAAGCTAAAGAACGGGAGAGAAGCATGCTAAGCAGGGTCATTAACCAGTCAGCATTCGACGAGTCTCTACTTCAGCTTATCGTCAACAACAATGTGCCACATAAGGCAGTAGAGTACCCAGAACTATACTCTTTGATCATGAGCGTTAACTACATGGCAGCGGATATCTACCCCAAGTCTCGAGCCGCAATACCGAGAAAGATTGAGCATGCTTTCCTCCAGGCAAAAGAAGAGCTCAAACAGCATCTCCAAGCGGCTCTCTCCGAGATACATCTCGTATGCGATGTCTGGACGACCGAGCATAAGAAGATAGCCTTTTTTTTGGCTATTTTTGCGCACTTTTTTGATGCCGGAGGCAATAGCCGCAAGGCACTGCTAGGCCTGCCACGCCTGCGAGGCAGCCACGGCGGCCAACACCAAGCCGAGCACGTCAATAGGGTATTTGATTGGTATGGGACTGCATATAAGCTCGGCTATTACATTGGTGATAACCACGGTTCGAACGACAAGTGTTGCCACTTCATATCACGCCACCTTGAAGGGCAATACCAAATTGACTGGGAGCCCAAGACTCGCCGAATCCGATGCCATGGTCATGTCATAAACCTGGCTAGCCAGGCATTCCTATTTACGCCGGATGAAGAGACCATTGATGCGGTGGTGAATGATGTTCGGCGAGAGTCCAACGTCGACTGTGACGGAAATGAGGCGGATCAGGGCCGTGACCCTGACGGGCATGATGAAACAGAAGACGAGGAAATCAAGCTTGCTGAGGTATCTAGAAAGAGGAAGCGGCGCAGTTGGAAGGATATAGGGCCACTAGGCAAGCTTCACGTAATCGTTGCTTACATGAGGGCCTCGGAGCTCCTCTACATCGAATTTCTCGACGCCGCCGGCCGTACGATACCCATGGACAATGACACTCGATGGAATAGTTGGTATACTATGGGCATAGTGGCATGCGGGCTCGAAGGCCATGTAGATGCCTTTGTTAAGGCCCATCGCAAAGAGATCGGCAAGTACGCGCGTACACCTGACGATTGGGATACTATACGTGAGATCAACCTCTTCCTCCAGCTTTTTGACAAGGTCACAAGCAGAACGCAAGGTGATCTAGATTCCATTGAGAAAACGTTGGCAACCATGGATATCCTCGTTCAACACTTTGAGAAGCAAATGAGCAAACACTCGAACAACATTGGATTTCAGAATGCGATTCGGATGGCGCGGCACGCCTTTGATAAGTATTACCTCCTCACTGACGAAGTCCCGGCTTATGCAGCAGCTTTGCTCCTTCATCCCTCAAGGCGAAAGCGATACATTGATGTGAACTGGAACAAGTCCTGGGTAGCCGTTGTTCTTCCAAAGCTCCAGAGACTGTGGGAGGAAAAGTATGCGACGGTTGTAGGAGATGTTGCTCTCACTCGCCACAGCCAACCTACGAGCCGGATGAATATGATCTTCTTGAGAAGGACCTTGACGTAGTACAAGCCTCGGCTGATGATTGGATATCTTTTATCGAGGCTGACCCAACGGAGATCACTACGAAGACCGCGTTGGAGTGGTGGTGCCAAGAGCAACAATAAACGCGATACCCACGCCTCTCTCGTATGGCAATTGACATCCTGTCGGTGCCAGCCATGTCGGCAGAAGCCGAACGAGTTTTCTCAGGAGCCAGACGCCAAATCCCCTGGAGCAGAGCCAGTTTGGGTTCGAATATAATTGAGCAGATGGAATGCTTGAAACATTGGCTGCGAAATGAGTGGCTTGATCAGCTCAACGTAGAGTTACCAGTAGAGCAAGGCAAAGAGGACATGGGAGGTGAATCAGAGATAAGATGGAGCGGGATGGCAGATCTTGGGGATCCGCCATTGAGCTCGAGTTGGTGATGCAGGCGGAGGCAGTGCTGGACGTACTAATCCGCTGGTTCTCAATATGTTCTCAATAATTCAATACTCAATACTCAATATTCAATATTCAATATGGCGCCTTTTCAATATTGATCTTCCTCAATACAAAGTCATATTGAGTATTGAATATTGAATGCACCTCTGATGAGCATCTGCACACCCGAATGTGTCACTAGAGCCAATTACCGACTTGACTCTTCCAACTATTTCACTTCGCCCCGAGGCCTCAATATAATTCGATGAGTTGCCGCCCAGATTGTAATAGCCCCATGCCTGGCTAAAAAAGCTTGCTGTTGTTCTTCTGCTTGGGTAATGGACGTTTGCAATGTGGTCAACTCTCCCCTGTAAAAACTTTTCCACTTTTGCAGCTGTTAGCAGCTGTTAGTGGCGGCGTTTTTACAGGCCCACCGACCCGCGGTTTTGATGGCTATGCGCTAGCAGGACCCAGCAGCCACAAAAAGGAGAACTTTGGAGAGTTCATATTCCTCTTGAGCCGCGAATCTCGCCACAAAAAAAAAAGCTCTCTAGGTCCTTCTGCAAGGACTGGAGAAGCATTTTACATTTCCTTTACACCATGCCTGGCTGTTGAGGGTTTTTCCTGGCTCTGGGCCTTATGGCTAGCACAGGTTTTTCCCCTCTCCCTTGAGAGTATTCTGGCCAGCATGGGTTCAGGAAATACAAGGAAGCTGCACCGCAGCACAAGTAGCTCTCCGCTGACGGAAGCTGCTATTAGCACAATCTGCCAAGTAAGCAGAGGCGGCTCTGTCTTGCTTGGCGCGCAAACTGCTACTATAGGAGGAGACTTTGGAGGGCCGTTTTGGAAGCCTCTGGTGAGAACGTGGACGAGCCTCAGGGCACGCCCCGGCATGCCTACCCAGAATGGAGCCAATGTGTCTAGCGATCAT